>VXBI01009545.1:731200-1105659 GCA_013397375.1 Toxostoma redivivum
CGCCGAGCGCCGCGTACCTGCCGCGGATGGAGCAGCCCGTCCCGCCGCCGCTCCGCGCCGCTCCCGGCGCCCGCTCCGGCCACGGCCGCCCCGAAAGTTTCCTGACGTCAGCGCGGGCGGGCGGGCACGGACCCCGCCTGCTGCCGGGCCGCCGCCGCCGCTCCCGGGCTCCCCCTGCCTCCCGCCGGCGCTGCCGGGCTGGGCCGCACGACGGCGAGCCGGGAGAGGAGGCGTGAGGAGTAGGCAGCGCTTGAGAAAGTGGGAACGCAATTTGGTAACTCTGCATTCCTCAAGGAGGCATCTCCTCAAGAAAAGATAGTAGACCCACTTGCACTAGTCTTGGTTAAAGCTGCAATGGATTTTGTAGGGTACAGACGCGCAACATCACACTGACTTTGGAGAAAGTCTGTGGCATGCACTCCCATTGAAACGTGCTTTAGAAACACCAGAACGGTGTAATCCAATATATTTTTATGGCAGTCGTGGTATGTGCAAGTTAAGGACTAAGCATTTCCTACTGAAAGGCAAGGAATTCACGTCTACCATATTTCTTTTATTCCTGGTGGGCTTCTGCCACAATACTGCCAATAATAGGGCACATAGCGTCTGTGGAAAGGCAGGAAACTCATCTATTATTCCTCCCTGATAATTTGTTCTTAACAGCACCTGAAAGATGCCTTTCATTTTACATTAATCAGTAGACAGACCTCGAGAATGGCCATTTAATGAGCAGAACAAAACATGTCACTGAAATCAAAGCAAAGGCATTTTGTCTGCAGCAGGTGTATTCTTGTTTCAAAGACAGGATGGAAAAGAGTTCATGGTTGCAATTTACGGTCCAGAGCGGAAAAATCATGAGAGAAAAAAATTCATGAAGGGTAGAAGTCAGGAGCAGGCAGCTTTTTAAAACAGTAAGTTCTAGATTAATTACATACATAAATATAAAACATGTAAAACTTAATTAGTGTGGACACCTTTTCCATTCATGACTAAAATAAAAACCAAAACCAATCAAACTCCAAATTAGGTACACAAAGCCCAAAGTAAATTAGTAGTTTGTCTCCTCTAGACATCACAAAACTACTAAAATTTTCCATCACTTCAGTCTCTCAAGTAAAGGAAACATATGCTAACTTTTCATATGGTTTCAGAGTTATTTGTAGACTTTACTAGGAAACTAACAAGCTAAACTCCAAAGTATAAATAGAAAATCAATTCTGAGAAAGAAGGAAAACGGGAAACACTAGGGGAATCGTATTAACTTTATATTCTAATTAACATCAAATCCAGGAATTGTTTTCAGCTACTGTTTTCATATACTAAATCTTAAATACTTTACGTGGGAAAAAAACCCAAACAAGAAAAAAACACCACTACTAAAACTGTCTACTGCAACATTAAGACAGTTGAAGGAAAATCTGAAGAATCTGAGCAAAACACATTTCATTCACAGATGACACAAGTCACCAACAGAAGTAAGCTTTTTTGGTTGGTTTTTTTTTTTTTTTGACTGTTGTTGTTACTGACAGCTATTCCCATACACCTTTCTGCAGCATCTTGTTGGAGCTGACAACTGCATTGCATGCATCTCCTCAGCCATTTGTCCCTGTCAAAAACAGTGACAGGGAGGACAGGAAGAGAGATAATCTAGGAATCGTATGAAATCATTGAAGAAAAGTAAAAGTAAATTGCTGTGCAGAACCTTTTTTTTTTTAAGTTTCTCAAAGATACAGACAAACTCATCCAGCACAAGTTTCAAACTTAAAATTGTGATAAAACATTTAGGCTTCTTCAATTGCTTGTTTTTCATGTTTGTGTGGCTGGTTTTTAAAGCAACATGGTAGTTCATGCAGTGCTTCCTTAGGCAAAACTACAGTTCATTTCAGTGTCAGGAAGCATCTTTATCTATTCAGCATTCCACAACATACATCCAAAGTTTGTCTTTGGTTCAGATCATGAACAAGTGCTCAGCTTTGTTGTACAAGTATACCAATTTTAGTTTGATTAGACAAGCTCAGCTGTCATCCACAAAGCAGAGCACACTCTAGACAAAGAGAAAATGTAGCAATTATGGAGTTGTCAAGATGGACATAACTAGAACCATCGCCAGTCCCTTATTAAAAACTTTTCATGCCTTCTCTCAGGCAACTCCACACAGCACTGTCTCTTTCCCTCCTCTCTGCAAGTTTCCTTCTCCATGACTGGCTAACCCCAAGCTGTCCCTTACCCGGCCACCTAACCCTGTCTGTCCCTCACACAGCATCTTCTTACCTTGTCTATCCCTTCCTGCTCACAGCACAGCCAGCAGACTCCATCCCAAACTGCAGCACACTCTGGGTCTCAAGTTCCAACTCACTCTCAACCAGCTAACCCACTCTTTTATAACCCCCATCCTCACTGAGCAGGCAAGGCTGTCTCCACTCCTCAGCAGTCAGTACAGCTGTAATTCATTGAGGAAAATTGCCTTCTGCACTATCCTTACAAACCATCCTCCCATAAGAAACTTGCAGAAAGCAAGTAAAATTAAGGGCACTTGTGAGTGTTCTACACCATTCTATGCCGGAGGAAGCTAAAAATAAATTATTGTGCAGGAATGGGGTTTTTAATTTACTGGGTATTCTGAAGTAAAATATGTTTGATGAAGTCAGGGTAGATTTTTTCCTAAATCAAGTTATACCATTTTAAATGCAAAAAAATTACATGTATAGAATATATTAGTTAGGAAAGAATATTTTTCATAATCCCTTCTGCATTCAATTTTTTTTTCTTAAAGTGAGACATTTTATAACACAAGAGACAAATACTCAGTACATAGGAAGCTTTCGAGTACTTCTGTGATATATTTTTGACATAATCTGTACTGAAATGCTTAAATAAAAGGAGTGTAGAGCAAATCTATTTTCAACTTAAATTTGCTGCATAGTATTTGAAGGGAGAGAAGAAAATGTGACATCTTTATTCTATGGTCAGTTTTTTTTTCCATCAACAGTGGTAACCTCAGGGTGGAATGAGGACATTATTTGAAAGGAAAAGTAGAGCAAAAAACGTTTGAACTCTCTCATTAGTACCTATTCCTCTTAGTTTTTAATTGATGTGGTCCATAAAGCAAAAGACAGAGAGCAAAAAGAACCAAATCATGCCTTGCTCAGTAGTCTAGATTCCCTACAATCCAAGTGGACAAATCCAGATCATTACCAAGAATATCATACTTGTGTGTTACAGAGAAGTTGAGCAAAGTACTGGGCACGTGAGAAATGAAAAGAGGATATTCTGAGAAAAAAAAAATCTCTTTCAGAAACACATGGAACAGTTTGGGTTGGAAAGGACCCTAAAGGATCATCCAGTTCCAATCCCCTGCCACAAGCAGAGACCTTTTCACTAGGCCAGGGTGCTCAAAGCCCCATCCAGACCAACCTTGAACACTTCCAAGGCTGCAGCACCCACAGCTTCTCTGGGCATTCTATTCCAGTGTCTCACAAGCCTCAAAAATTCCTCCTGATATCTAATTAACACCTACCCCTTTCAGCTGGGAGCCATACCCCTTTGTCCTGTCACTACATGGCCTTATGAAATGTCTCTCTCCACTTCCAGGCTTGCACCCTGGCTCCTATATGGATATTCCGTTGTTTTCTTGAGACTGTAAATGTCAGTCACGTAAACAGATGGTGATGTCTGGGTAGAGATCATAGAGGAAAAGAAAAGCAATAGAATCAGAAGTGTTTTAGACCTGTAGCTATGCTCATATCAAAGAACAAATAACAATCTCTTGAACTGATTTGCCAGAAAATAGTTACTAGAGAAAACTTTGATGAAAGAATTGCCCCAATTACAAAACCTGAGAAGTTTCCCCACCCTTCTGAGCACTGTCGCGCCTCTCACAGACCAAAAGCTACCTAACATTACTCTGCAAGGACATGAAACAAGAAATCAAAACAACCCCTGCTCAGTCCTTCTTATGAAGAAGCAATGCCAGAGAAGTTATTCCCCATTTTCTATTTAATTTGTAGCTCCTTTAATATTTTTATGGTTATATAACATACATCCCGACTTAAAATTTTCCTCACCTTGCCAAAAGAACCGTAAATTGCCACACTGTAAACAGATACCACAACCCGAAATTGATCTTAATGATCTTAGACTATAACAACAACGACAAGAAGCCTCTGTATTTCAGCAAAGGGAAGGACATCATTAGCACTGTGTTCATTTTAGGCATCACAGATGGCAAAGGCCAGAAGGACCTGAGTAGCCTGCCAATTATTTGCCTTATATATAACCTAACCAAGCACATAACAAGGCTACTGCTGGTCAGATCATCAGAGCAGATGCTAGTCTCCTCAAGGCAGCTGTATAGCATCCTATATTATCCATATTATCTGAATTTTCACTTCGCTTTGACAAAATAAAAACCTCTTTTGGGTGAGAATTTATGATACAGGCTTATATGCATTAGAAGATATTATATAGAGACAGGAAAGAGGGAAAACATGAGTAGATGTATGTTCTAGCTTTATTAACTGGGAATGTAGTCATGTTTCAAAGATGTGAAGTTTTTCACTCAAAATCACACTATTTCTTGTTTCTCTTCTGTCCCCATTTATTAAAAGATTCTTGCCAGATATTTGACAGTTTTTTCTGCTTGTTATGCTGTTACTCTTTTTCCCATTTTTGTGAAACTTTAAGAGCAGAAATAACTATTACATTATTTTGATTTGGTAGGTGCCAGAGGCTACACAATTTTAACCAGATGTCTTAACTATGGAGTTGTTAGAGTCCATTCAGGGCCTGAGGAAACCAGTGCTAAATGGATGAGGAAAACAAGCTGCTGACAATGTTTGAGTGCAGGTGGTGGTGACTGATTTACTGCTGCTCATTGCAAACCTGAGCTGGTTATCAATGTGTAATAACAAGAGATATAAAGAAGGTCCTTTATATCACAGCTACGAGAGTTTTCATCCCAAAGGCTGTCAGACTCTGTAGCCCTGAAGCTTTTTCTGGGAGTATGTGACATTAAAACTATTGTAGTCACCCCTACAAAATATTTGCAAAATAGAAAAGCAATATTCTATGTAGAACTTCTCACTGATTAATGCTAGTTATAAACCTTCCATCAAAAAGCCAAGAAAAAACAGAGACATGGGGCACTTCAGTCTAAAGTTTTAAGAAAAGGAAGAAGCAATAGAGAATTTTCATTAAAAACTAAAGGCCAACATATAGTGTTCCTTACAGAGAATAAGAGGAAATGCTTGTTTTGGTTTGTTTTTTTCTGAGCCAGTCATCCTTTGAAGTGTGGTAGAACATCTACTTCTGAAATTATCTGAATGGTCTAAATTGCTTAGTCTATAACAAAATCCTAGAACACTAAGAAGGCCTAAAAAACTAACTGTGCCACTGGCTTATGACAGAAAGAATCAAGGAAACCATTACTCTTCTCTACACTGCACACAGACCTAAGTTTTAAAAAATAACATTTATAGTATTGGGAAAAAAAATTGCAACAAAAATTTACTCAATGGTGTTCAAGCCAAAGAAAACTTTCAAGGTAGCTCCCACAGAACTCACGAGGATTTTTCCTGTGGACTTCAAAAAGGTCAATATATTAATAAAATATTTGTACAAGAGTAAAACCTAGAAATAGAAAGTTTGCTTTCAGGCCTTCTAATTGTCAGAATGTTGGTAGGACATCTGGAAGACTCTAAGCCTCTGACATAAACACTACAGTATCTATCAACAGGTAAATTGAAATCTTCAGAGTTTAGTAAAATAGCCTTGACACGGCCTCACAAAACATAATCATTATTTGAGGCTTTTAATCAAGACCAAATCAATGTTTTATATACATGTGTCATAATCCAAAATTTATTTTTCTGTATGTAATACTTCATTCTACTTTACTGAAGACTGGATGTAGATGCATATGAAGTTAATGCTGAGTTTACTTATTCACATTAGATACAAATCACCTTGTATACAAGCCTTGGTGATGGACAATATAAGTGCTTCATGCATTTAATATGCACATTAAAAACCCTTGGATTACTTTTCCTGTATAACTGAAAAGTTACAAGAAAAGAAATTTAGTAATACTTTTTAAAGTCTAGGGGAAGTATATGAAAGCTGAAGGCAGCAACACTGCCTCAAAGAACCTAACACTGCAAAAAGAAATAAAGGCCTGATATACACCACATTTTGTGATCTGTAGGAGAAAGAATACGCATGCAATTAAAACCACCTTGTAGCTGACAGTTTGGAGTGTAATGAATTATCAGCATTACTTGTGTGCTGCAGAAATGAACCTGCTTCCTTTGTAATCAGCTGTACCATCGTTTTTAAACCTACTGCTCTCATCATTGGTCATAAATACTAGCCAAAATCATTACATTTCTTGCTTACTTACTTTTCACAGAAAAGACATTATTTGCAAAATTTTAACACTGTAAATATTTTTATGTATGCTCTCTGTTCTGGAATATATCTGTCTAGAAAGAGAGTGCCATTAGTCTCTTTCAGTGGCAGTGCCATCTAAGAATCCTCAGTAAATTTCAAACAATGAATTTGTCTTTTTAGGTAAAACAACATGAGGAAGCATCACTTTGGAGTTTGAGATTGCTAACTGCCAGATTCTGGTATAGACTTCTCAGCATAAACAGGTGTCTTCAAGCAAGGAGAACAGAACATCAAACCTTTTAGTGGAAAGCAACCCCCTGAGCTAGCATCTGCAAATAGATGGAATAGCCTTGCTCAGATATGTGATTCAACTTCCATGTTTTCCTCTAGGCTTCTTAGGTACTCTTCTTGAATTACAGGAGTGAGAAATGAACAACAGAATTCTTCTTTAGTTTGTAACTGATACATGTGATTGCTTTCACCAGGCACAAATTGACACATTTCCATAGCTATCAGACCATGAAAGCTTTGTGTTATTCTCTGCCAAACATTTCAAAACCATACTTTCTTTCCATTTCCTTGGTTGGTATCTCACATCATTTTTCCTGGGTTTTTCCTTTAATAGTAATCCTTCTTTTTTATGTTTTAAATGAAAAGCAGCTGAGCCTGTACACAGCTTGTAAGTAGACTTTAATGTTGCAGGCAAAATTCAGCTCTTGTCTAAAAGGCAATACTGCATTCTGTAAAACAGACCCACAGGTGTGAAGAACTTAGAGAACACTAAAACATACCTGCAAATCCATCTCTGGCTGATACTGAGCTGAACTCTCTCTATATTGTTTGTCTTGGAATTGTTACTCTTGCAGAACTACACTGTGGTCTTACATGCCCCTGCCTTCAGTAATGGACAAGGCAATGTCTCAGTACCATCCATGTGCCACGAGTGGAGGCTAAAAACTGCCTTCCCTTTATCAGATGCAGTTAGCATTTCAGTTTAAGGTCTGCTGATGGCAATGATCTTCAGATGCTTTTCATTAAAACAAGGAATGATAAGTTAAAGGAGTAATTTGGGCCATATGTGAGACTACATCTGAAAGATCTATTGCTTAAAACCAATCTGAAACTGCTCAGGCAAAAAGCCCAGAAGAGCTTTCAAATGAAATGGCAAGGAGAGTGTATTTAAGTTTATATTACACACAGTGCAATATTTTCAGGTAAAGTTCAAAAATTGCTATTGATGAAGCAGCATTTTAATGCTGTGATAAGAACTCATTCAAGATGAACTCAAACTCCATCCAGAACTCCTGCATTCCCCTAGTGAGTATTTACCATTCAGCAAACCTGAGAGTGGAGTCTAAGCATTCCTTTGAAAGCAATAACTGTTCTAATTTGTAAAGGTTTATGTTATTATTGTATTACTATCGAAAAAGTCATGGGTGCTTATCTGTTGAATAAAGAGCAAACAGTTCACAGAACTATGGAGGTGCAACACAGGGCTGGGCAAAACAGAGCTTTTATTATAACCATCCAAAAAGCAACGGGGATGTGCTGTTCTGGATGCTGCATCTTGTAGTCTCCCTTCACCTAAGGACACGAAGGGAAAAAAACTTGTCTTTAGCTTTTATTTTATAATGACATCAGTAATCAGTCATTAGCCTTCCGCAATGATAAAGTATTTTTCCAACCACCCACTTCTTGCTTGGTAAAGCATAGGGGATAAATTAATTTTTGCACGCTAATGGTTCCTGCTATCAGCTCAGCAATTGATCCATAGAGCTGAGTAACAAATATCTGCTTTCACACTCCCACACAAGTGGATGGAGTGGCTCTCTGCTGTTCACTGCTCATTTCAATACCTCTGGGTAGCTAATCCCACCATGTCAACAAGCAAGTAAACAGCATATTTGTTCCACCAAGCAAAAGATAGCCTCAGGAACAAAACTAGGAAGAAAGTTCCTAAGGAAAACATCCAGACAGCAAAATGTCCATCAATCTCCTTTCCTCTCTTTCACTCAACTTATCTAAAGAATGTCTTTGCTGTAGAAACAAAGCAGATGATTCAGCATGATATTTTATCTTCCTTTGATCTCTTTTCAGAATGTTTCAGCTTTTCATATTCACAAAAAACTTACCCATAGGGCAAGTAATTTTGGATTTGTACATGGCCAATATTAGCAACACAAAGCAGCAATGCCCTGAAAAACCTCCTACCATCCCACTACAATCTCTTTACTTTACCAAAGCTAAAGGATGTCTGCTAGGACAATACAGTCCTGTTACCAATGCCATCAGACAAAATAAGCTTCCCTGAAAGTATATTTTCTCCTAGCTTCCTCTAATCATTTATCTCTGTGCTTCTGCCTCTAACTTAAAATAATTCCAAATAATTCCTGTTGCATCAATGCCTCTAAGTTGTTTTACTTTTTTTTTCTTTTCTTATCCTAGTTTTGCTTCATGTTCAGCTGAAACCAGTGCTGGTTATTTCTGCTTCAGTTTATTTCTGGTCACAAGTTGTTTTTTTCTTATTTATTTTCCTTTTATTCTTTTATTAGAAATCATTAAATATTGACCTTTAGTTGTTAATAAGTTATCTTGTTTGCTTGGGGATCCCCCTCTGTCTTGTGTTCACACAGCACAACACAAACCAACTTCTTAGCATCCGACACCTGAGCTCTGAGAGGAGATCACAGCACCAGAGCATCTCGTGCATGGCCAGATGACAATAAGTGATCAGACCAATTGCTGACTGTTCCCCAGGACCTCTTTGTTCCAAGTAGAGACACATTCACCTGCTTCTCTGTTTGCTGGAGAAGCCTAACACATGCTCAGCATCATTAAAGTGTCAACAAGAAGAGCTCAACTGGTTCTGAAGTTAAACTTGCAAGCTCACTCCTGCCATTTTACAAGTGTCCACATTTATCCAGAATCAAATTCCTGCTGAGTTGCAGCCTCAAGCAGCTTCTGGATATCAGACCTCCTTGTGTTCTCTGCTAAATGCATGAAACACAGATCAGTGGTGCTTTTCTATATGTCTGAAGGGCACAAGATTTCAGGGTAGTTTTAGATTGAATATTAGTAAAATGCTCTTCCCCCAGAGGGTTGGACACTGGACAGATTTCCCAAAGAAGTGGTCACAGCACCACACCTGACAGAGTTACAGAAACTTTTGGGCAGTGCTCTCAGGTAAAAGGTTGGATTCTTAGGCTGTCCTGTGCAGGGATGGAAGTTATACTTTGGTGATCCTTGTGGGTCTGTTCCAACCCAGGATATTCTGTGATTCTGCAATTCCAAGAGAGAGGCCTTTTTTAAAAAATTTGAACTACAACAGAAGAAATCTGCCACCGCTTGGCAGCCAACATACCAAGAAGCAAACATACAGCACAGATTGAATGTTGCTCTGAGATGAATGCCAAATTCATGGTTTCAGCAAACATCTGCCTTTAATCTATATTGCTCATTAGATGGAAGTATTGCATGCTTGGGATTAGTTATTGTAAATAATACTGAAACACATTCAACATGGATACATTTCCCCTGTATTAATGTGAGAACTGAAAGGAAACAAAAGCCAGAAAAACTCCCCCATTAAAAGCTGCTGGGCTGAAATTGAAGATATGCACAAAGAATGGAAGAAAACTATGCAATTCCTAGGATAATTCCTAATTGCAAAAAGCATTTTATAGGATGACTGTTATCCCCCCTCAAGAACTTGCTTTCTCCTGTTTTCTTCTGCTGAGGTGTTTGTGTGGCCTCTTTACAAGTTTAGATACACATTTTGTACATTAAAAGGAGCACCTTAGAAGTAGGAGAGCTCATTTTTTCTTTTTCAACCTGCCTATTTGAGAGCAGGGTCTTAAAAATGACTGATTAGGACAACTAGAGAGAGCAAACTCCAACTGAGAGAGACAAGAACCAGACTAAGATTTCAGGAGCTGTTTAAATCAGCTGTAGGTTGACAGAAGTTATATGTTGCAATCACACTGTACAGTGGGATGTTTATTAACTTCTTCCATATAAAGCAAATTACTCCAGTTTTAGCTTTGTCCTTGATCTGATATCACCCTTTGTTTAAACAGATGCCTAAGGAATGCAGGGTTGGCTTCTCTACATGAAATGCAAATTAACAAATTTCTTGGTATTAGCTGCAAAGTCAATGATACAAGTTATCTATTCAAATGAGGGGGACAAATGAAGGTTTTAAAAAGTTATTATTTCTGTGTTTAAAACCATAAATTCAGCTATGAACAGCTCACTTTCTACCACTTTCTGCCTTTGTTCTTTTCAAACAAAAATCTTTTCTAATCATTAATGTGACATTTTGGAGGATTTAATTAATTCTTTTCTCCTTAGAAATACTGTTTCTCAGTGTACACCCACAGTCAATCATACTTATTTTAGAGAACTCATAGCATATAAATTAAATTTTTAAGGCAAATTTTAATATTCTTTATTATCTTCTTTGAAATCTAGCAAGCATACACTTACTTCAAAAGAATGATTCAGCATCTCCAAAGAGATAAAGTTCCCAAGAAAATTTTGGGACTTTAATAATAAATCTCTTTCTCATATTAAATGCAAATTAACATAAGAATTGATAGCATTTTTTATATATAACTTCACAGTTCTGTAGAAGTACAGCAATAGTTAACTAGCCAGATTAATCCAAGAATTAACTCATGTAGGTATTCGAGATTTTTAAACTCCAACCGAAACTGCAAAGATAGATCCAGAACTGAGGAAGCAAGAAGCAAAAAAACAACAAAAGTCAAAATTTTTGCTCTTGCTGAAATGGGAGCAGAAATATCCTTTTCTTTTGGCCACTTGTTAGCACGGCTGGTTGTGCCCTTGCAGTCTGAAATCTGGTTATGCCATATGCCAGCAAATCAGGTAAAGGAAGCCTCTTGCACAGCTGACAGCAAAAGAATAAAATACACTGCCTGCAATACATGGAGTCTAGCAAATACACATATCCACAAGATTAGGGTGGATAAAAAGGAATTTTATGAATGTATGTATATAAAAATAGAGAGTAGAAGGGATTCTGAAAAGAGTTAAGAAAATAAGAGGAAACAATTACAACAGAAGTAAGAGCTGACCCAAAGAGAAAAGACAATAAAATAGATTGGATTTACAAGGACACACTTTACCTGTGGTTTATGCATTGACTGTTTGCTATCAGAGATCACTAGAGGAAAGATCTCAACTTCAGCAAAATAAGTTGATGTTCCCCTCTCTAACAATTGTTAATCGTTCTCATTAAAAGGAGGGGTGTATCTGAGATATCAGCTCACCCTTATGATTTCCCTTGTACTAGTCTTGCTTTTTATGCCATACCCAACCCTGTCCAAAGCCAAGTTCTAGAATTGTGTAATGAAGACCACTTAACATCTGCCCTGCAATTTCATTCTTGTTTCCCACTTTTGTTTCTCATACATTATGTAGTATGAGTTTTTGAAATCATGGCCTTAAAATATAGTAAAGGAGAGCAAGAGAAGAAACACTGTAGGTTAGTGTGAATTTCATAACAAAAAATGATAGCAGTGTTTGTGAACCTGAATCTAGGAACTAACATCACATATCACTGCATGTCTCTTCATCATGGATCTTGCTGTAGTACACAATGCCAAAGAGATGCAATTGTTCAAAGATTCATTGATACATTCATAAAGGCACAGCTATTTTTGCCATCTTTTTTTCTATTGAAGTTTTATTGTCTGGGGACATTTTCAGTGTCAATATGACTGGGAGGGTTCTTGTGCCATTTTATTAAAGAGGATGGTTGATGATTGTCTCCTTTTAGAAATCAACACCAGCTGGATTTCATGTCCTACTTGCAATGCATAAGACTATATGTGTTCAGCATGTGAGTAGAAGAACACAGAGGTTCTGTTGTCTATTTATTTTTCTTATGTGGCAAAGAGAAAAAAGCATTTTAAAAATAATTATAAGGGAAAAAGGGAACATGAGAAACAGAGTGGCTTTAAAGTTTCAAGTTTGAACAAAGTAATATCAATAGCAGTCAAAATTACTGCTTAAATCGCTGTATTCATTTCCAAAAATAACTTTTCACATTTAACTGAAGTATAGCAAAACAGACACAAAGTGTCCAGAATCACAAGTTTAAACAGCTGTTTTCAGAAAGAGGGGATTTACTTTGCTGCAAAAATATTTTTGTTTGAGGAAAGGAAAAATTCCAGAATAAAAAAAAAATCACATTTGCAAGTCAGCAGTTTAAGTTACAATTACTTTGAAGTCCTTGGTTAGGAAACATTAATAAAAATATCTAGAAGGAAATATGTACCTTGTATTGATATCCATGAGTGGATAAGACCTTTCCAAATTATCTTATTTTATCAAACAAAGCCAATTTTTCAGCCAGCTGTATTGAAGGAATGTGATAGAAGCAAAAGCAGGAGCATTCTGCTAAGAAGCATCCCAAAATCTCAGATTTGTGTTAGTAGCAGGAGCCTGAGAAAATTGCTATTCCATCCCCAATATTCTAAGGTGTACATTTAGAACAGAAAATAAGATATATATCTCTAAATTATTTTATGAAAATAAACTATCTTTGTTTTATTTTTCCCTTCATATCTTGGTTTGCATTAAATCAACAGACCTGGCAATGTGTCATCTTCTATGCAAGGATACTCCTGATCAGGAAAAAATCCTTCCAGTGGCAATAAGGCATTATTTTCTCCTTCTTTAATTCATAGCACATACAAAATCATAGGAAAGGGAGTAAGAGACACTTGGTAGAAGGAAAAAAAACCCTAGCTTTCATATAATTAAAATTATTTGAAGTGTTTGGAAGTTGATAGGCTCAGTTGCATTGGGTTTTCAATTAAATTTGCTGTATAACACTAATTACTTCTAAGAGCTGGGAGAGTTTAGTGCTATAGAAAGCTGACCTTTCAGACCAAATCTAAGAGTACAGGTTGCAGTAAAGTGACTAATATTATTCTATCATGTTATGTTAGGAATTTTTTATTAGCTAGGACAAAGTGTACTCCTGGATGTGAATTTTCACAACTCTGAATTTGATTTTGTGTTGTGCAACAAATTTTAGATAATGAGACTGTCAACCAGAAAAATGTCCAATTGTGGGGCAGCAGAACAAGCAGGAGAAAAATCCATAGGAAAATAAAAGGTAAGCACACTGAGGAGTAAAGTTCTTTGGATCTTCAGTTGTATATATTGAAAGTATTACAGATTAGATAAGGGCATGCTAGAAACATCTTGCAATTCTCTCTGAACATGTGTGTTATAGTCCAAGGGAAAATTGCTCTGTAACTTTTTTGCATTTCATTTAAGATTACAGCTAAAAGAGTCCAGTGACCTTTCAAATAAAGTAAAAAACAAGGGTGGAATAAAATGATGAATTTTACCTTTTTATAAAATCTGGTGATCAATATATGCTAATGGAAAAAGGGTTTTTGGCATTTAAAAAACCATCAAGAAAACAGCATTCAAAAATTGTATGAATTATTCCCAGTTCAAATACTGCAAGATTAGGTTAATGCATAAGAACTTTGGCCCTTAAGTTTGTTGGCAGCAGCACTGAATACTAAAATTAATATTTTAAAGATAATGACTGGACTTCATTCCTCATTCTAGATATGTCTGGAGACTGAAAAGAAAACATCCCTGTTCTTCTCAGTCCTATGAAAGGTAAAGAATATAAACAACACTATTTTAAAAATATTTAAGACTAAACACTGTAGGCTGTTTACAGAGAGATCCAACTATTTCCTAGTAAAGCAATTTTTTGTGAAAATAAAAAAAATCTCATAATAAAGAAATACTAATATAGTATTTGCACAGTACAGCTGATCGATTTGTGCTATTTTATTACTAAAGGTTCCTTAAACTGCACTTTCCTCTTTGTATTTGAGTGGCTTGACTATAAAGCAGATAAATTATGTTTCAAAATGGAAATCAGGGAAAAACGTGCTTTAAGGCTGGTCCCGGGCAAAACATGACCTCAGGAAAAGGTCTCTCCCTCTTGGGAACAGGAGAAAGTCAGTGCCTTTAGTCATACTAAAATCTACCACATCACCTCAGAGTGCAAAACGCCTTAAAATACATCAAAAGCCCAAAACACAGATGAGGTTGTGACCCTTTTCATTGCATGATTGCAGAACAGACTGGATATTCCTTGCCAGCCAGTTGCACCATGTATAAACTCTAATTTGAATTACACTTCCACCACTGTGAAACTGATTAAAGTCACATTTAACCTGAGCAGAGCTGTGTGCTGTGGTTTTACACACAAACTGCATTCACTAGCAGGAATTTCATAGATGTCTTCCTATGTTCCCCAAATTCCATGCAAGTAAAAGTCCATGCATTAATTTTAGATCATTGTTGCACTGGCTGCAAAACATGTCTTAATATTTTATCATTTGAATTATTAACTTCCTAGTGTCCTAGTCTTAAAATAGATTAATTCTTCCCTACAGCTTGAATTACATTCACCAGTCACAGTATTTGCACAGCTTCCAAACATCAAGAAATAGGGAATGAGAGGGAAAGTTTGCACATTCCAATAATCTGAAATTCAGAATTACACTCTACTTTTACCATGGAAAAATATGTCCCCCATTATGGTGATGTGACCAATGAGTCTGATAATTTCTAATAATTTCTTAGATCAGCATCTGTCAACCCAATGCACTCCAAAAAGTTCAAGTCATACTGCAGTCGCTTCCCACATGTACAGAGAAAATGTTATCAGGAGTTAAAATACTGAGTCCTCTCTTATCTGAACCCTTTCCAAGCCCACAGCATACTTTGAATCCGGGGCAGTTGTTACAGCACTTCCACTGCAGGAAGTCCTCAGAGAAAGTCAAGTACAGTGAGGTACAGATGAACTCCAGCAGCAGTTCAGCAGGATGATGGGGTGGTACAAAGCAAGCAGAAAATAAGCAAATTGGATTATGTGCTTGGTGAACCTGCCTGTAGATAAACCTCACAGCCTTCCCTGAGCTGTTTGATGAGCCTTCAGCAGGCAAAGCTCATATTCTCTTTTGTGCTGGCAATCTCCCTCAAGCCTGCAGGATGAGAGTTGCTCAGGATAACCACTTGCTTAAATGAAACACATTCACATGTTTGTTTGAGAAAGTACCATCTCCCAACTGTTAATCAATTAAAAGTTGCTTACCTGTCTCTGGGAGTTGACACAATACTTCCATTACAAATTCACAGCAAAGAACTAACAGGGATTTTTAAAAGTAATTGCTAAGTTACCGTGGTACCTTGCTGTGCATTAACCTCATTATCCTCCTACAGGTAGTTTTAGGCACATGACACCACAACAAGAGAGCTCCCTTACCTC
Source organism: Toxostoma redivivum (assembly GCA_013397375.1). Taxonomy (NCBI): domain Eukaryota; kingdom Metazoa; phylum Chordata; class Aves; order Passeriformes; family Mimidae; genus Toxostoma; species Toxostoma redivivum. The sequence goes on from VXBI01009545.1 coordinate 746,922, forward strand.
TTTTAATTTATCTCCTCTCATCTCTAATCTGGTGATAGTAAAATAACCCCCATCAATCAGGCATGATACAGCAATAAGTAACTTGTGTCTGGCTAATGTGATTTTTCTACATCACTAAGTCCTAAATGGGGAGAAAAATCTTCTGCCAGCCCACAAGTGGAGAAAACAGAATATGGTAGTTCAACATGGGGACTGATTCTATGCATTTTTAAACAATTTATCAATTGATGTATGTTGTGCTGTCAAGGAATAATCTAAATTATGTTTGTTATTCATGGTTGGAACTGTTGCTTATAATACTACACCCTTTTGTTACAAAAAATATTTGGAGCCAGTAAAATTATTTTCCCCCTCAAATATAATGGACTTGTCCCTTTTGAAACAAGTTTTGGACTTTTTTCAAATCTCTGTATCCCAGTAAGAGGAAAAAGCCATTGTCCAACAGCAAAAGACAAGAAAGCAAACAAGAAAAACCACTTTTGAATAGGATTGCTGGAAAAAGCAGCACAATTTATTAATCTTGTTAATAAGTTCCAAGAAAATATTAATACCCTATAGCAGTCCCTGATATATTAAATTGTGATTTGCTTTCTTCCCCCTGCTTTATTGGGCATATTTACTATATTGGACTCTAAAAAAGTAGAGGTTACTAGAGACCAGAGATGGAACAGATCTGCTTCAGTGCAAAACCAAACTAAATGCAGACAATTCTTTCTGGATATGGGTAAGAGCACAGCTCTCTGAAATTGGTTCTTTAAAACTTGAAAACATAGAGATGGGATTAATTATTTTTAGGTTTTTAAATTAATTATATGAAGTATCTAGGAATATGCCAATATATTTTATAATTTGCTTAACTTTCAGCTTGCAACAAACCAACTCCAAACCCTTCTGTGCTCTCCAGATTATGTTCTTGACAGCTATAATCCAAATCAAGAGAATTTGAGGAAATAGAGGAAAGTACTAAGAGAATTGGAAAAGATTGGTCAAAGTGCCATTGTGTTGTGCTTCCAAGAGTATCCTGTGTATCAGAGTGCATTGAAGTATCATGTAAACAACACACAGATCATGAGAATCTAATGGACTGGGGGAAGGGAAGAAAGTACAGCAAATGATAGGGAGAAATTAGTATCTTCCCTAAGGCAGATTTTTCTTACAGAAAAAATCACTTTTCCTTTTGTTTCTTGAAAAAAATTCCTACATATGATATGAATAAAGGACACCTGTCTTTGATAATTCTTTGGTGGAAGGAAATGACAGAAATTCAATAAAAGATCTGCTACCAGCATCGAAACGGATTCAAAAATTTCTAAATTCATTTTAGCCCAAAATTCAGGCTATGAATTATGCTAGTTATTCCAGTCAAAATAGACATTTTATTTACATGGTTGCAGAGTCCTCCTAGGACACTTTATTACATGGATTTCTTTTTTAGGGCAAGAGAAAGGCGTGGGAGATTTTGTCAATTGATGTTGTCTTTCCTGGAGCAAAATGTCTCCTCAAAGAGCTTATTCCTTCTCCTTTAGAATGCAGATGATAAAATCACTCATGTTTGCTCCTCTGGACTATTCCCCATCATCCACTCCTTGTTATCTTTGGCAAAGGTCTCAAGAACTTATTTTTAAAAAGGTTTCTATATAGTCTGGACATGCAAACACTTTAAAGCAGCATCTCTAGCAACCTGCAGAATGTAGCCCTGTAGAAATTATTTCTAGTGCAGTAATTTAATAATGTACAGCATAAAGCATTAGAATTTTATAGTGATAAGAATCCACTGAAGATGTAAGGTAAAGCCTTAGAAGATTGATCAAACTGCCATGTCAAAACTGTAACATTGTGCCATTATGTGGGATTTTTATTTACACAGGGAGAAAAGTCAAATCCATTCCCCTATGCCAAATAAATACTACACAAATATTTCATGTTGAGTTCAGTACATTAGCTCCAGAATGAATTTTATAAACCAAATTTTTTAGCTTAATTTGTCAGGCTGCACTTGCAATTTGTATGTGCCAGGGGCCAGTGGTTTTATTGTTTTAGAAAACTGAAAAATCTACAAAGTTGAATTCTGTTGCATATATTCTATAGTAGGGAAAAAAGACAAGCTTTGAAGTAAGCAAAAAATAAAACTATCAAATCATTGGGGGTCTTTTTTATGCTGGTCTTACTCTGAAAATGAAAATGTTGCAGGAGTTTTATTTGTAGAATATCATACCCATACTTCTCAGATGAGAAGAAACTGCTGGAGAAACATAAAAGCCAAATTAATAAATACCTACTTTCCTGGTTTGTGTGGATGGCAATCCTTTGTCATCAGATTCCACCTGATGCCAAGAAAAAAGTGGATTAGATTTTGGATTAAAAAAATTTGCAAGCTACTTGGACTTTTTCCTCTTTCTTTACAGAAATGTTTTTCTTCAGACCAATAGCAGAATCTGCAAAAAAAAAAAATATTTTTTTCATCTGAAGTTCAATTAATGATCATAGTAGCTGGAATAGCTACTATGAGAGGAACACAAACCATGAGAAACATAGAGCAGTGTCTTTCCACAAAGCAAGAAGAAAAGTTTTCACAACCCCAAGTCCATCCAATTATTGAACATCTAACTATCATGTCCTCAATTCCATTATTTTCCACCCATATATGCAGCTCTTACATAGAAGAATACAAAGCTCTTTCCTACATTTATTTTGTTCCTACAAAAGTGAAAATCCCTTTTTCTTCTTAAAATGTTACCACATTGTGTTTCAGGGTAAAAGTATAAATTTCATCTTTCTTGTTAAAAGAACATAGAATTCACCCCAAACTGGAAAAAAAAACAACCCCCAGAACATTCTTTAATGCTTCCATAAAAGATATAAATCTACACCATTTTAAATGCAAAATATTAACTGCATGGCAACTTCTCTAGATTTCAGTTTTCAATTAGTCTTTTTATTAGTTTATTGCAAGGTTGCACTACGAGTCCATTACAAGAGTAAAATCCTTTTCCACCTCAATTTGCTTTCTTGACTGCTACAGACCATTGCAAAGAAGCCAAGGAATGCAAAGCAATTAAGTTGTTTAATTTTTCTATTAATATTAGCTTAAGAAAACAGCTTTGGATATAATTACCTTATTATTTTACCTTCAGTTTCTAAGGCATAGCCTTTAAAAGAATAAAAAGCATTGCATTAAATAGCATTCTGAATGCCATATCACAAAGTCATGAAAATTCAAATGGAAAGCTTCAGATTATTAAACCATGAACACCCAATACGAACACCTCAGTAGACTTTATACAAGGACAATGACCATCTCCAAAAATCCCCAAACTACAGGCTAGCATTGCTAAATGCAAAATATCCACTCCACAGAGATAGATATCTAGTAAGACATGTCTGTCCTGAGTGAGTAATTTCTTGCTCTTGTGAGTTCAATATAACATTCATGGCATTTTGTCTCATTCCTTTTGTTCATGTCAGATGAAATAGCCATCAGAAAAGCAGATATTCATAACACAAAACTACCATAGGCTGAGGTAACATTACTTACACACCATAGCCTCTGACACTGGGAGGGCCAGGCTACTTCTCTTTGAATATCTGAAAGGCTGGACTACTGTTCTGTACACTCATGAATAATTAACTTGCTAAGTAGAAAAACATTTCACGATCTATGGAAGATAGCTAGAAATAAGTATTAACCAAACCCCTTTCTCAGTCATTGTCTTTCCAGTGTAGCTCCTTGCTTCCAGCTTTTGTTTCAATTAACTGACTGACCTGCAGCAAACACCAGTGAAGTGCCCTCAGCTTCATCCTTTAAAGGACTTTAACAAAGTCCTTCCCAGCAGCAGATCCTCTGCCTGAGCAGCAGCTCACCAGCATAACCCTGCTTTCAGCCTTTCTACCCCAACACTGCCTCAGGGTCTCTCCCCTAACATGCTTCACACTCCTCCTGCCCCAGGGATTTACCTGATAGCTATCTGAGAGCACACACAGTTGTTTTCATCTATCACAACAGTGTAAAAACAGCTCTTAGAGATGTTCTTGAGGGAATATGGATGCTACAGGAAGAGTATTGCTGCTAATGTCAGTTGTCAAACATTGTAACATCTTGCTGATATATGCTTTGAAAAGTAAATATGTGAGGTGTCATTTGGCAAAGAAATGGCATTGAAATCTTAATCTACATTCATGTTTTGATACCTGACCAAATTGAAAATGGGTTAATGGAATCCTGGTAGAACTTGCCTGACAGAGACTATGGAATTCCTGAACTCCCAATCTGCAGGGGAAGTGGAGAGGTACTGCAGGCTCAAGGTAGAAAGACACAGCACTTTCAGTATGGGAGGATAGGTTCTAAGAATAGCGCAGAAGGCAATCTCTCCCAATGAATTACAGCTGTACTGATTACCAAGGAGTGGAGACAGCCTTGCCTGCTCAATGAGGATGGGGTGTTTTATAAAAGAGTGGGTTAGTTAGTCAAGAGTGAGTTGGAGCTTGAGATCTGGAGTATGCTGGCTGTGCTGTGAGGAGGAAGGGACAGACAGGGTTAGGTGGCCGGGTAAGGGACAGCTTGGGGTTAGCCAGTCATGCAGAGAGGAGAGAAGAGTTAATGCTGTGTGGAGCTGCTTATAAGAGAAGGAGTCTGTGCTGTGTGGAGTTGCCTATGAGGAAAAGAGTCAGAGTTGCTTGAGACAAGTTCACTGAAAGAAGGTTAAGTTTTTAATAAAGAACTGGTGATGGTGCCAGTCCAGTCTGTCTTGACATAATTACTACATTTCAGAATGTGTCACTCACAAGAAGGTCACATCATCAAAAAAGACTTTATCATTTAATACTGTATCAAAATACTTCATTTGTTACAGTTCCTTTACTGTCTTTAACCAGGCCTTACAACAGCCCTTTAATTTTGCATTTCTGAAAATAGACATTAATGTTAAAACTTTAAAGTTAAGTAAAAAAGGTAAGACCAAATTTCCTAGCTCAAAACAAGCAACAACAAAAAAATATGAAAATGTAGGAGGTTGTTTTAACAAACCATCAAAAAAAATTGATTCCTGTAACCTGTTAATTTTCATATAAAATCAATATTTGAAGGCAGAGCTGTGACCAATAATGCATTAGCTATTATTTATTTGTCGCTATTTGATAAAAATTATCCATTTTGCTTATGTTTAATCTAAAAGGCTTCCTTCATGTACTGCCAAAAGCAATTTTAACCTGAAGGTTAGATTCCACAATCAGTAATCAATAGCTTGTTGTGGTTTCCCTGCTCCACCTGTGAGGTTGGATGGACATGACATGCTTGAAGCTTTAACAAACAGAAGTATCCAAGAACTAGTCTGGTTTCCAACATCAGATACACACAGGAGTATCTCAGACTGCAAAGTTCTAGCCAAAATAACCAACAGGTCCCCTCCTGCTATTGTTTAGCATTCAGAGGAGTACTTGAAGTTTGTGCAGTAGTGAACCTCTTGAAATTGGTTTGCTCAAGTAGGTGTGGAAAAGACAGTACTCATGTATTTGAGATCCAAGCTCAGGCAATGAAGTAAGCTGTCAGTTTTTCCTTCTTTTCTCTGAGAGGCAATTTGATAAAAACTACGTGTATCAAAGTTCTTTATTGTAACCTGTCTTTCAATGAATGTAAGCTTCACTGTATATCAGATAAAACTATATTAATTTCAATGCTTTATAGAGCATAAGAAGACCCTTTGATATCTTGTAAAGGAAGTATAAGCAGCACTGAGTCCTGTGTCCCTTGCCAGCCTAGAAAAGTGTTTTGTTTAGTCCTTAGGAGGAGACTAAAAGCTGCTTGTCCAGTCTTCTCATGGGCACACTCCCTTGTGCCTAATAACCCAAAACAAGAAGCAGTACAACTTATCCTCTGTAAATTACATTTAACTTTATAGCAACTATTACTGTCTTTTCTAATCCATACTAAATTATTTTACCACCCCCTCCAGGAGCTATCTAAAGCCTTAGTTTTTGTAGGCTAGATTTCCCAATGGAAAGCTGCCATAACCTCTGCTGTTTCCTGTGGACTTGATGTGGGGAAAATAACCTGCTAGCAAAAGGCAGTAATTGCTTTTTCCACATGGCTTGTGGAGCTTTTAGATACTGGGTCCAAGAAAAAAGCTGCTTCCCGTGTGTTTAGGTAGAAATACCAAGATAAAATGCTGTTTATACATAAGTTAAGAGAGGAGCTGCTCTCTCAGGAAGGGCAAGGTGACCTCTGAGGGAAACTAAACGTGGTGGTCTGCCTTTCCCACCATGGCCATTCCCTCAGTGGGCAGGGGAGAAAAGCAGACATCACCCCCTTTAGGGGACCAACCATGGCCACAGTGCAGAGCCAAGGTCACCCCCATCCAGGAACATCCCGAGGAGTTTATCCCAGTCCCTCGAAGCAGAGCAGGCTGGGTTTAAATGGAACCTGCATGTGGAAGGCCCCAGGTGAGGCTGCTGAAGGCACTCCAGCCTTTGGAATTCTTTCCCAAGGCCCTGTTCCCTGCCAGGTGCTGTGTGCTTGTTCCATTGCGTTGTGCCTGTGGCTCTTTTGCTATATATATGCAATAAATGCTGCTATAAATAGTGCAGGTACTGCTGCACCCCTTCAGTGTGCAGTCTTTATAGAGGTGGGTGGCTCTGGAATGGGGTGTTTTGTTTGGTTTTTTTTCCTACAAGCTGCTTTGTTATCTACTCTTTCTTTAAATATGTTTTTGCAATGTGTTTTATTGTTATGACTGTCACAGCGTTTTCAGTGTATCAGTCTATAATTCTGAGATTATGTGAAAAGTTGTAAAAGTATAATTTTGAATGTGTCTTTGCAGTGCCTTGAGTATCTGATTGCTTCTACACGAGGTGCTAGCTTAGTTCTCCAAACAAAGGTCAATTTCCTGGTGTTAAACACGTTTTGTGGCAACTGAAATATACTAGGTTTGTAGGTTTACAGTGTTTTCAGGAACTTAAGGTTGATATTTGCCATTTGAGCTTATTTTCACCTAAAGTTAAGTAATGTTTGTTTGAAATCAGAGGAAGGCTTTTTTTGGGTTTTATTTTGTTTCATCTTTCTTTCCTTTGGATTTTTTTTGGTGATGTTTGTTTGTTGTTTTGTGTTTGTTTTTTTTTCTAAATTCTTCTATATTTAATTTCTCTAGATGAATTTAGTCATTGGAATATATTGTTTCACTTCTGATGAGGCTACTGCTATCATTGGGAAGTTAATAGTTGATTACAATAAAAAGCAAACAGAAGCAACCTTTTTCTAGTTCATAAAATAATCACAAAAATTCACCAGCAGATTATATATAGTACCATATATATGGTCTTTGAAGTAAGATAACTGTGTTACTTTTGTTTTTGCTAGAAAATCTCATTAAAGCATATGCCTGTATTTAATCAATATATTCACCTGTTCTATTAGACAAATAGTATGTTTTTCTCTTCAATGGCTTTGAAAGCTGAATTATCAAAAAATTTGAAGAAGCAATAACCAAGACTGATGCCTTTAGGAGTAAAGTCACATGGAGCTCTCAGGTTTAATTCCTGGTTAAGGTTCAGATTGGAGACATGCTAAAAAGCTTTGAACAGGACTCGGAGACAAGCACATGCAAAGGTTTTTAGGCTATATCCCAGTATGGTTTAGCTCTGGCATTTCTGTGCTAACTGCTGGGAGCTATAGCCACATCTATACCCACAGCTGTGACCACAGTTTGAGCTGGATTAGCAGCTAAAATACTTACCAGGTGACTCACTGGGTCTGCTGCAGAGCTGACCTATGGCTGATGCTTGATTGCTTCAGCAATATCTAGGAGTTTACTGCTATTTGAATATCAATGCAAGTGTGCTCACATGTGCTGTGGTTACACTTCATTTGGCTGTACAGGGACATCTCTTTAGAGGGGCGTGCTCTCAGAGTGGGAGGGAAGGGCAGATGTTCCCGCTGTGATGATCAGAGATGGAGCATTGTTATAAACCTGCCTGACCTGGCTTTGTGTTTTGATTTAGTCAAATCAGCCTTGAATCAAAGGCCTTGCTAGCAGAGTCCCATTGGGAAAGAATGGGGCATGTGTAAGAATATTCCAAAGCTCCGTGTCTGAAGTCCTGCAGCCTTGTACTTCAGGTGATTTACACAGGCCTAAACCTAATCTTGTTCTGAACAGACACAAAGACAGCTTGGTTCCTCTCAAACTCTCAGCTTAAGCTACATAGTGTTTTCTCTGAGCAGTTCTCTGATTTCTCTGACTAAACCTGGATTGATCAAATCCAGTGAGAAATATCAGTGTAGAAGGCAAAAAGTGTCAGCAGCCCTGACAAATCACTTCTAGTTTATCCACTGAGGAGTTTGTCAAAATCCCTTGGAGAAAGCCTTTCAAAATGTACTTATATTCTTGCTAGCTAGAGAAAATGTGGTGATAGCAACAGTAAAAGTAATTAGTGCCTTCAGGTAAGACATTATCTATCTGTGCCACAGTGTGCAGGTTAGCTAATTATTCTCAGCTGCTAGGAATCCCATCAACCAAGGGGGCTGGAGGGTGGGTGGTTGTTGGAGGTCTTGGGTATAGCAATAACTAAATGATAGAATAATTCACAATTGGCTGAGGTGATGCTGTTAAAACCATGGGAAATACTGGTGAAAAGGAGGTAGAACTTGCACTTTATAAGAACAGTGAATATCTTCTTCTGCCTGTCATACTGTTAATGGGGAAGCTGCACGTCCTGATTATACTACTATTATTTCTTGTGTCTTTGACAAGGAAGAAAATGAAATGCTTCTTGTAATTAAAGATCTAGCTCAGGAAAAACACATTCCTTGGTGTTATATGACCTAAGCATATATCTGAGAATGAAGTTGTAATTGTGAAAAGCTCCTTTCTAAGGAGGCAAAAGGTGCAGGAAAATACGTGATATTTATTGTATTACTAAATTTATGACAAACTTTTAGACCTTTCAGGACTCATTGTGCTACCTTAATAATTGTTCTCACTGTCTAAATATCATAAAGGTATATGATGCAGGAAGGATTCTACCTGGGATAATGATTCTACAACTTAATTACCCTTACCCAAGCACAAGTGGAATATTCATTAGTCTTTCCATGTCTTTCAGTATAAACTGCATGATCTTTTCTCCTAAAATCCCCTACATACCCACATAAAGTATTATTGCTTTTTAAAAAGGTAAACTAGAGCTACAGAATGCACAATATTGATCACTATTGATTATTATAGTGGAATTCAAGATTTGGTCAGGGACACAATCCCTCATGTGAACAAATAAGTCTGCCTGCTGTTAAATATCTAAAATCTCAAACTATATGTATAAACTGGTGGAATTGCTTAGTCTTTTAAGATGTGTGCAGATAAGGACCCAGTGAGTAGACTCATGCATTAATTTGCTTCATTAAGGAGTTTTAAAAACTAATTGAGGCTTCTCCAGGCTTACCATGTAAAAGCTTGCTGGTATATCTTGGTTATTCATCTCTGAACTAAGATTACTTAAACTTTGCTGTGCTTGGATTATAAATGAGAATACTTGAAATCCTAGAAGCTCATGAGAGTTGCATTAAATAATTTCATTAGACTTTAGGTTAGACTGCTTAGCCTTGTAGCTAAAAAGAAGTCATATAATTAGCAAGAAAATAAAAAAAACCCAACTATATTTGTTTTCCATGCTGACAGTTCCAACTCCCACTGGGGAATCACATTTCCTTGCTGTTACACTTTTCAAAGGAACCAGAATAGAATAGTGCCCTTTGCCAATCTTTCTTAGTCTGCTCTTTCTTAGTGCAAGGTCTCGCCTCATGAATTTGTGATTGGAAAATTGGTTTCTTTCCGTTATTACTGTTCTCTGGGTTGCTGATAATGCTGCTGACCAAACACATTTTTTTGAACTTCTACATTATCTATAATAATCTTTCCTTTTATAACTTATGAATATAATACATTATGGTTTTAGCTGTCAGTTTTATCTGTTTGCAGCTTTAAACTTCCTCATCCCAAGAAATTCTGCTTATTCATTATTTATCTGTATATATAACTTTCATAAATAGCTGTGGATTGCTGAAGTATTGGCCTTGATGGGGACAGAGCTGATGCTCTGAGGATGTCTGCAGGGAAGAGGAGGGTTGGGGTGATTAGCTGTCCTCTTTGGCTTCCTATGAAGCAGCTATGAATTTTCAAATTTCTGTGGACCATACTGTGGTAGCTGCTGGTTTGTACATTAAGGACAAATGTTTAAGGCAGAGGAAAAAAAAGGATGGTCTTAGATTTTAATGGAGTTTTGTGATTTCTAAGCTTGCTGTCTTTAACTTCTCCACTTTCAGACTTAGCTTTGAGTCCTACTTCTCCTATCCACCTCCTTTAAAAATAGTGTATAAAGAAAAATTATTGGGAGAATTGAGTATTATTAGTACTATAATTCTGTATTCTGCTTATAAGTGTCCTGGAGCAAACTGTGTTGCAAAAGAAATAAATTGTACAATAAGAAAATCATAATTCTGATCAACCCTTAACCATTTGGGTGATGTGTGGTGTTTCCATTTCGGTTTCATTTTATGATGGAGTCATTAGTGAAGGCTGACTTGGCTGAAGGAAAGCAGTCAAAAAAGGGCATGAAGGCTAAGACAATAATGTAGAGACTCTTTTCATGCAAACACAGGCAATACAGAGTAATATAAAGAGTAAAGCTTGTATTGGTCTTGTTCTCTCAGAATTATTTTGTATTCAATTTTCATATTGTATTCAGAGGTAATTGTTTCTGGTTTATGTACATCTGAATTGTACTTGAGAGGCAAAGTGTTGTAACCTAGGCATGTGTATAGATATGTCTTGGATCTAGGCCTGGCTTTTGACAGGAAGGTAGTGTTCAAATTAATAAAGGAAGGGAGTCTAGCTGTGAAATATGAAAAATGGAGGACTTGCAGAGGAGGTTGTTTTAAAATATTATAAAATATATGTGAAAGATGTCCGTGATGGGGAGTCTGGGATGTCAAAAGACCCATTTATCCCCATCCTAATGAATTATGTAAATTAGAAGAAGAGAGTCAGCAATATATCTCATCTGGTAAAACTGAGAAAAATTGGAGCTCCTGCAGTTACCCAGGGTTTGATAGTTAAGAGTCAGCATAAAAGAATTGTCACAATTCTGAAACAAAGGGGACTGATGGAAGACCAGATGTAATTGCACTTAATCATAGCTAAGAGTTTTATACAATATTATACAAAAAACTCATCTGTGGGGTTAATCAGTGCTGCACAGGGTACAATGAATAAAGTATTAATGAGAACACCAAAGACAAATGACACTTTTGAGAAGTGGAAACAATTTAAGAGGGATATTAAATTTGTAATATTTTTAATCATTGATATTGCAGATGAAAACATCTATAACAATGTCTTAACACGCTGATTGCTTAGGGGTTTGTCATTGGAATTGAACTATCAAAAATTCTTATCTGTGGGATAATTATTTTTTTAATTAATAGTCTCGCACACAAATATGTTTGACAATCCTTTCCCCCTTGTCATTCTTGTTTAATTTTGGTTCAGGATAGAAGAGTACAGCTGTATCCTATTTCTGTTCATGGTGAATGTGTTTTTTACTGCTGTAGAATAAATGTGTAAATAATTATGTAGGAAGATATCTTTTAGTTTGGGTACAAATTTTTTTAGACCTTTTTGGTACTATTTTAATGTGAAAATCTGGTATTTTTTTTTAACATATAAATTCCTTCAGTGAAGGTTAAACTGGGGAGAAAGATGGTCAGAAATGCAACTTACTGGAGTGTCAAAAGTAGTCACTATTGCATTATTGATGGTGTTAAAATTAAGGGAAGATTAATCAGTTTAGTCACAGGAAATATCTGTTTTCAGCTATTCATGGTAGTGTGCTTTCTTACACAAGTTCTATCTCAGAACCAAAATGGAGAATGAGGTATTTTCAGGTAGAAATTCAGCCCCCTTTTGAGGGGCAACTCTCAGACTGTGTTTCAGTTTTATTGGGTGCTGCATGTTTTGCAGGGAAATGTGACTTAAAACACAAATTAGAAACTTGTCCATTTTGGTGAGCAGTCCATGTGTGCTGCTAGTCCACAGGCAGCATCACCAACATTAAGGGTCTGGAGGTTGTTTAATGCTTTCTTTTTCCAAATGGTAGTCAAAATTAATTATGATGAGCCTCTGGTCTAATGCCCACATTTCATGGGTTCAGTGGATGTAGGTAATGTTTTCCTCTGAGGGAACACAATGAAAATTATGGCTGAGTACTTGGTAAATTTTGAAAGATTCAAAGCTGCATCTGTAGCTCTGAAAACAACTTAAAAAAGGCCTTAGCAATGGAGAGCCTATAATTGTGGGAGGGGTAGATACTGCAGCTGTGTTATGGAACACTTAATAATGTCTGGAAGCAAAGCAGAACTAAATTTTGTTCAAATTAAATTTGCATGTGTATAAGGTTTGTCTTAGAGTCTGCTTTGTTATGACTGGAAAGAAATCTGCTAAGGCTCTTTCTAGAGTGGTATGGATAGCAAGTAGGAGTACACCACAGGACTGATTGGCTCTGTATCTTGTTGAATAAGCTGAGCTGGTTCAAAAGAATGTGTGATCAGCAGCAGAGACAGAATTCCTGACATGTTTGTGGAGGACAGGTAAGGGAATGGTGGTGGTTGGATGACAAAATTAGAGACATGGACTATTAGGTATATGCCTTATGTGAAAAAAAAAAAAGTTCATCAATAACGATTGCTGTTGTTATACAGCAACCCAAACATTCCTGTCTTTGCTGCTTGTGTTTTTTCTTGCTTCCCTGAAATTGTTTTGCTGGAAGGTGTTCTAATGAAAGCAGGTGCAATTTCTTTTGCACTGAATACTGAATGATTACTGAAGGATAAATGTTTAGGAGCATGAACCTGTGAAGGGGGTGTGTATATGGCTGCCAATACTCAATGTTGTCATGTTCTAATTTGGGGAGGGGGCACAGGTGGGAAAGTAGGTGCAAGCAGAAGAGTTTGGTCCTTGCTTCAGCAGAATTAATGAATTAACTAAATTAAACAATTAATATCCTGGAATAAGAGGTACTATTTTGCTGATAATTTGTCCAGAAGGGAAACAGAATTTACAGCTAGATTTTTGCTTAAATGGCCTCAGATTCTGTGCTTGCTGACACTTCTGTGTGGCTGAAGCAAGATGTACCTTTTTAGTTGTACTCACTGGAGACAGCTGAGTTCATTACATAGTCACGTAAAGGCTGAGTGACACACGAGCACTGCAGGGACAGCTAAGCACTCTTCCCTGGCATGTGCAGCAGGCGCTGTAATGGCCAGAGTGAAGCCCCTGAACTCAGGAGCTGAGCACACTGAGAGCGAATCAAGTTGGTTCATTAGAGCCTCAGGGCAGACAGGTGTGGGGAGTAGGGGCTTCTCCTTTCTCACAGAGCAAGAGGGAACTGCTGACAATGGAAGGTAAAATACAATGAGGATGAAGGCTGTTGGGTGAAAACTTGCAGTCTGAACAGTCACTGAACAGAAGACCCTTGTTTAGTGGACATGGGACCAAAAAATTAAGCCATGAGGAAGTTTGAGCTTGGAAGCTGATGACAGATCAGTCCTTGCACATGGAGCTACAGAAATAGCACAGACAGGCTGAGAAGCTGTTAGAGTAGCTCTATGTTGGTGTTATGCTGAGCTTAAAAAACAAATCTGCTTAATGCTTGTTTTGCTTCAACTGAAATTGGAGGAAAGACCCGTGAGCAGGGTGACTCATGGAGCTTTCAGGTGGAAATTTAGTCACAACAAATTAATTACACAATTATGTGGGGTGCTAACTACTGTAACTCGTGCTAGCTGGCAACAAAGGTTCAGTGCTTTCAAGAAAGCCAAGGATTATTATGCAAGGTGAAAGCTCTGAGTCTGGAAGAAAGCTGCTGGTAAGGTCTGTCTGAAAGCTTAATCACTGGACTTAATATATAGCCACATGCTTCAAAATTATTTCAGTGAACTGCCTGGTCAGTTTTGAAGAAATATCTTCTCGTAGAACTGCAAATTAAGAGATGTCTTAATATTTTAGTCAAATTATGAGTAGACCAGATGAGCATAAGTGTTCTTTTGAACTTTTGCATTAATTATTATGCTGAATGATAGATAAGATAGTCACTAGAGGATGTAGACTCCTGCCAGTTCCAGGTTTGTGTAAATGGAAACTTAATGATAGAGAATTGGGTTTTAAGTAATATGCATTAAGGTCATTAACTTCTCTGGGCACACACAAGAATGTAATCAGACATACCCTTGCCTCCAAATTCAAGGCTGCAAGCCTAGAAACTATTTATCCCTCTATTCTGCCCCAAATATAGCAAGAAACTTAAAGTCTGTGGGCTGTTAATGCAGAAATGAGATGAAATGGAGCTGTTTGTCCAGTTAGATGATACATTTTTAAGACCAATAGGAATAGTCCCACTGAAATGCTGAATATGTGGGACTGTGGTATACAAGTACTTAGATCCAGCATTTATTCCTATGGGCTTGGTTAATTGTATAAAGGATCTGAGTGAAATATGACCTTGAGGTGCCACCAAGTGCTTCATAAATGACATAATTCTACTTAAAAGGGTTCAGATAACAATTGTAATTGGCTTTTAAAAGTAAGTGTGTATTTACTCGACTTTGTAGACAGAGGCATAGAAGATAGAACCAAGAATAGGGAAAAAATGAAGTGTGGTGCTGGGAACTGTTAAATGAGTTCCAAAGTGATCTCTACCAACAGGTTCTGTTATTTTGAGAGACTAACCAAATTATGTAAAAACTAACATAAGACATGATTGTATTGTATATGTTGAGCTTCAGGAATCCTCAGAAATCAGTTTAGTCTGAAACTGATTCCACCTCTTCCAAAGTAATTCTGCCCGGTTTCCATAGATTTTTTTCCAATAGAAGAGTGTAATACAAACTGGATATGTGTTCTTGTTATTTCAATAGACTTGGAGGTTTTTTCCTTCTAATACCCATTGCTTTGTCCTTGAAATTGGATTTTCATAGCAGAGTAAAAATCTAAAAATAGTATCTAATTTGATATGGAGTGCTACAGTGTTTATAAGTTCAGACAGGGCTACAAGATTTCAGTGAGCCCTAAGTTTATCTGCTTGGTTGTCCTGAGGTTAGTATTGGGTTAAACTCCTTTTCCAAGGCCTCGTTTCTTCGTTTTCAGCATTGAAACTTTTCTTGCATATTACATGGGAATCAGAGGAATGTGCTTTTGCCTGTTCCTTGCCTTTGGCCTTGCTGGATAGAACAGCCCAGATCAGGATGAATTGTACCCTGGAGTTTGTCCATTAAGAGTTAAGAGTTCTCTGGGAAGTTCAGGGTAGGACTAGGCATAAACAATCTGTCTCTTTCTGCCCTCCAAGGATGGGGGAGGGAAACTTTCTGGCATCCAGGTTTTCTCTCTGTAGCAGACTTGGCACATCGTTTATTTGCCCTCAGTTGATGTTTGAAAGGTTTCCTTTGCAGAATGGGTCTGGAAGCTTTTCTTCCCTTCAAAGCTGAGACTTTGTAAATGCTAATGATTCTTATGTGAGAGAAGGGGTTGCTGTGTCCTGCTCCTTCTCCTTCCCAGTGTGCCAGTGAGAAAGTAAGCCACTTAGTGTTCTTTGAATTTGCTTCCTGAAGATTTGCTTGATAAGGATTTTCCAATCTTAACTCATTTGATTGGCTGCAATAAGTTCAGCTCCTCATCCTTTTCCTTTCCTGGAGCAGTCACAAAGGAGTACAAGCTGTGTGTTGTGGGAAAAGTACACTTTTTCTTTAAAAAAAGCCTTACACAACAAAGCTACCTTGTAATGTGATTAGAGAAACTCATTCTTAGTTCATTTATTGCTTTACAAAAGATTTGTGCATGGTCAAGATGAATATTATGAATTTAGTGTTCAAAAACGTGCAGAAGAACCAAAGGTCTACGGAGATGCTGAAAATTCAGGAAAAAATAGCTTTTGGAATTAAATGCATCTGAATAATCTTCTATTGGAATGATACTTTTGGGATGGTTTATTATATAGCTTTAGTTGATAGCTCACATTTTTAGAGTTCCGACTGTACTCTTGCTAAATGAAAAATTTCATTTTATTCTTTTTATTTTGCATCTGATTTACAAAGTTAGGAACTTTCAGACTATTGCATAGGATATGATAAAATAGATCCAAAGGCCTTACTTTCTCAAAAAAAAAAAAAACCCCACAAGCTGAAACTAGAAATTATAACAAACGCTTTGAAGTTGATGCTTAGTGCTTTGTTCATAATGATGTAAGAAACAATACCATGCAAGGTATGAAAAATAATAAATATGTCCAGGGAATGAATTTGGTTCAACAAATATGTGTTTGTAAGTGGCCTTTGATCAGTCCCACATGGCCTGGGTGCCAGATGAGCATCTGACACGGTGAGAACCTTGAAGTGCTTCCAAAGAAATGCTCTGGCTGAGGGTTGGGCCTGAGGAGAGTTGGGGAGTTTGGAGAATGGGATTTCAAACCTTCTGAGTGTATTTAATCTTGTAGTTTTTAACATAGGCCAAATTGATGAAGAGCAGTATGTAGGTCAGTATTAATTCCAGGTCAGACCTCTGGAGTTGGTATTTTAGTTGTTCAGGTTAAGAAGTGTGCCAACATTTAACATCTTGCAAAGTGAGACAATACTTTAAGCCATGGATTTTTCCTCCCTCCTAAAAGGGGTTGAGAGAATAAAACAAGGTTTTCCAGTAGTCTCTCCCATAGAGATAAAGAATCTGTAGTAAACACAGAGGTAGGGATTTAGTACGACTTAATGGCATCTGAACTTGGCTCAGTTTGTTTAATTTCATGTTTCCTCAGACTGGTTTATGAGCTAATGGCATGGGGTGTATTAGGATTTTTTTTTTTACTGAATTGCTATCTCTATTGCACAGTTGGTAAAATGCAAAATGATCATGCAGAGCTCTCTATTTTCAATTCCATACTTAGAGCCAACACTCAAAATGCAATTTTTTCACTGTAAAATGAGAGGGTGTTTTTATGATCCAGTGCAAACATCTAGTATAATAATTTCAATTTCACCTTCGTGTTCATTTGCTTCTTTAAAGAAAGCATTGACTGATGTTTTGGACAACTAGTCCTGCTAGCAGAATTGTTTGCTAACATGTTTAAGGAAATTATGTCAAGAACTGTGAGAAATTCATCCCACTTTTATACAAGATGTGTTAGCATAAGTGATGTAGAATTTGCTAATAATAAATAGCTTGAATAAACTCAGTTATTTACAGTGCGTTTGTAAACTTGTTTTACTATTTACTCTTTGGAGAAGTGGAATATTAAGTCAGTTAATCCTTACCAGAAGTAGATGACATAAATTCAAAACAGGCCAAGCACAAATTTTTTGTGAAGTTTATTATTGTATATGTTCAAAATATACTTTCTGTAGTGGTGCAGAAAGTCAGCGAACACTTGCCAATTCCTTCCTGTCTGGAAATTGTAAAGCAAAAATCTCACACAATAGGGAGCATTTTTTTTTTAATACTGAAATGTTATAGAGTCTCTGGAATTAAGTTTTTTAAAAGTATAAGCAGCTATGTGTGAGCACACAAAGCAAGCATAAATGTTAGACCTGGAATGTGAAGCTGTTTATTCTGTGTCCTGAGAGGTTTATTCTGTTCTTAACTTTTAATCTGCATGCATTAGAAAATCCCATTTGTGTAGGGGAGTGTGGATTGGGGTGTGTGTGGTGTTTTTTTGGTTTGTTTTTTTTTTTTAATTCCATCGTGGTAAATGGAAGAACAGGGATGTGCAATTTTCTGCCTTTTTTCCTTTTTTTTTTTTTGGTGGATAATCTGGTCTAGAAAATAATCTGTCTAAACACTTGATGTCATTTGCTCAATCTCCTACTTTCATCTCATGCCATCTTTCCGGATTATGATACTCATAAAAGTAGGAAAACCATATTTTTAATTTGTGGAACAGGGAACAAAGTATGATAAGCAAAAACAGCCTAATTATTGATTGAGATTAGCTTTTGATTGCTTAATGTGTGATTGATTTCTTTATTTTGTATTTCAGAAGGTGATAGAACATTCTTACAATATAAAAAAAACCTCATATTTTCACTGATATTGTAAGAATGTTCTATTATTTGTGATATCTAGAACGTCTCAAAGGTACTTGTTATAGAGGACTTCCATTTAATTTTTTTTTTACCAAAATCAGATTTTAAACATAAAACTTGAACCTTTCCAGCAGTAGCTTTTTTATCTTACTCTCCCTCCATGTTCATAACCAGGTCTGACTATTGGGTGACTTCAGAATGAATGAATTTGGGTTGGGTTTAGATTTAGCAAACAATTTCCTTTCTTCAGAAAGACCCAGTCTGAATGGAGGTGTGGATTGCCTTGTTCTTTCAAGGTATGTTTTAGCAGTCTCCTAGACTGCTTTGATAGGAATGCCAGTCTTGTGGCAGAGGTTGCTTTGGAGAAAGGCTTGGCTCTTATATCAATTCCAGCAGGTAGCTAAGCTTCTCTGATCCTTTTTCCTGCCTGCACAGAGATGATAATTCTTCCTTTTCTCCCTGTCTACAGTCAGCTCTTTGAAGAAAAGGAGAGCATTATGTGAAGGGAATAGTGTGGAAGATAAGTGTTTGTAATACAGATGCTACACAAATTTAGCTTATGGTGTACTTGTACATAGTAATAAGTTGTAATCACTTGATGTGCAAAAGAGGAAGCCTTGCAACATGAAAGCAATTCAATATTATTCATTCTCTTAGTCCCAAACTCATTTTATGGCTGTGTTCTGGAGGCTTACCTTATAAAAATCACATTTTGTAACAGGTTAATTATTTAAATACGATGTAGAAAGTGATTATTTAAGACTTAAGGCTCTACAATGAAGTATTTTAGGTTGCTTAAAAATCGGTCAAATCTTCAACTGTGATTTATAGCTTTCTAAATAAATTGTTCAAATCTCATTAAGATGAACAAGAAGTACAAAAGCACTCTTGGAAAAAAAATAGTCATGATTTTAAGGGAATATATTGAGTGAAAATTGCCTCCTAGCTTTAAGCCTAGAGGCTAGAGAGTCTGAAATTAGTTTTCAGTGTAAATAACTCTTGTAAATGAAACTAAAATTTTTATTAGGGTTGATGCAATGCTCATCCTGCTGAAAACAGGATTACACTTATGGTATATGAATAAAAAACACTGTATGGTGTGTATGGGGAAAAAAGTTTTAATTTTGAAGAGCTGTCTTTGGGCATGAGATGCTGGCCCACATTTACGCCAGATAATGTTTGCTGTAGTTGTGGTTTGTTGGCTGTTGAGGATGGAGGAGTGGCTTGAGTCAGACACAAAGCACAGGTGGGGTTAAAGAAGTGACCAGTTTTCAAAAGAGAAGCAGAAAGGTTACCTTTTATTTCATGTCTTTGCTCTTCTCCCTTGCATTGCTCAACAGATGGAATAACTGCCTCAACTGAAACAGTAAAATGCCAAACCCTGAAATAAACCCCTTGTGATCAGTGATGATTAATTACTTCTATCTGTAAATACACCCTGTAAAACACATTGCTCGGTTTCCTAGAAGCTGTAGTGTCTTAATGACAGCTACATGTGCAGTATTTGTTTCTTTGGCAATATGAGACATCATGGAAAAAAACCTGCCCCTGCTACTGGAGAGAGCAGGGAGCCTGCTTGCTTGATCCTTGGATTATCCCAGTTCTAGAGAGACTTGGACATTCCTGGCTGGTTTTGTTCTAGCCTCTGATTTAATGGCTTGATCCATAAAAAAGCTTTTAGATGCTTCATGATTCACTATGTCACATTGCCCATTCAGCCTTCAGTTTCTGTAATTGTATCAAATTTTTGGCTTAGTATTTTTTCATTTGTTTATGG
Organism: Toxostoma redivivum; assembly: GCA_013397375.1. Taxonomy (NCBI): domain Eukaryota; kingdom Metazoa; phylum Chordata; class Aves; order Passeriformes; family Mimidae; genus Toxostoma; species Toxostoma redivivum. The sequence continues at coordinate 766,799 of VXBI01009545.1, forward strand.
GGATTTTGTGGATTTGTTGTTGGACAGGAATACTTGAAAACTCCAGAATCTGGTGTCTTATCTAAGAAATTCACTGTCCTTACAAATTCCATCTCATTCAAAAATTAATATATAAATAGGCCTTTATTTTTTTCTTGATTAGTTCTGATTAGAAGTTATCAAACACAGCTCATTTTGAGCTTGTTGCTTCCTAAGTTATCACAGTAACTGACTTTGAATACATCATGATGCTTATAAAGAATTCTCTGTGAAGTAATTTCTGTTTAACTGTAGATTCTTGGCAATTAGGATTGGCTTAGATTTCCATACTGGAATGAGAAGGACAATGAATTTGACCTCCAATTTCCTGCTCAGTTGGCATCATGCTGTTCAAGAAGAAAATGCTTATCATTGAATCAGAGTGGTTTTATGAACTTGTCAGCTTAGTGATATTGAAAAATTGTCTTAAGTGGTGTAAATTCCCCTTCAGACACGTTCTTTCCAGATTCAATAATTGACATGTAAACTATTTTATTGAACAGAAACCTGCCACCTTCTCTAATGACAATTTTTGCGTGTTATGGAAACACACCTTTAACAAAAAGACCATCTCAGTCTGTCTGGAGATCAGAAGTAACCTTGTAACCAAGAATTCTCAGCAGATGCAGTTCAGTCATTAAATCTGTGCTCTATGCAGGTCACAAGGGTGGGTAGTGTCCCCTAGCTTAATGAAATATTAAATCAGTAGCTGAAATTTTGACTTGTCTTTGCAATTAAGTATAATAAAAATCTTTTACAACAAACTTTTGGTATAGATGTGATGCTTGTTTTCTTTCTACAACAGACAAAATTTGGGGGATTAATTTTTTTTTTAGTGGAGTGCATGTCAGTTCAAACTTTATTCCTTCAGAAACATGATTTGTGATACAGGCTAGACTCACTGAGTGATGACAGAGTGACCAGCACTCTAAAATGTCTTTTCTTAATGTTTTAGATGAAAAATTGCCAAATGTTCTCTGTCCTGACCAACAGGCTATTTCCAGGTCCCTCCTTATTGGCAAGTCCAAACTAACCATGAGAGAAGAAATTTCTGATGTCTAAGTTTAGATGCAAGTTTCTAAAAATCTTGTGGATCCATCCCAGCTCAGGATATTAACAAAAAGAACATTACCCCCCCAATATTAGGATTATAATTATATCACTTTTCCAGATTAATAAGATTTGAAGTTATAATGTGCACATGGGTAGTGTAGGCTCAAAATGCTATTACAGCAGTCTTTCAGTGGGGTGGTTTTTTTTGTGTTTAGACACTTCAAAATTGGTTTCAAGAGAGCCCTCTGGAAATGAAATTACTTTCTTGCTTTGTACTATGTATCCTGCTGTGGTGTTGATAGTTGCAGTCAAGCACCATGATTTTAAATATCATGGATCATTGAAACATAACTTTTTCTCATTTGAATTATATATAATAAACATATTATATTGGTGATAGCCCACTTCTCAGGTTGGTTATGATATTTATTCATGAGGAAAGGAGTATTAAAGGCTGCCTTGTTTGTCACAAGTAATCCACTCCTTGTCATGCAACAGCTCTGCTTTTAACAACGGAATATCAATCTTCCTAGAGGACTTGCTAGAGTAGTTATAAATTGGGGAGAAAGTGTCAAAACTAATTTTTGACTGTTTGGCTTTGTTTATTTAGTGTTAATGTAATATTGCTGCATGTACATTTCCTAGGCAAACCTAGGAAAAGCATTCTCATGAAACCTTTTTTGATGTACAAAATTCAAAATTTATAAGGAAGAATAGGAAATCTAAGCAGTCTGTTTGTTTTCAGTTGAGACGTGCATTGGGGATACCAGTTTGTATTCACAAAGGAAATTTTTTATTGTGTACATCACAGAGCCAAGTTTATTTTAGTCTGGCCTTGACAAATTAATGTTTGTTTTAATGGAAAGATTCTTGCAGGAAGTTAGTGGCTCTACAAATAAAGTGTCTGGAAACAAATGAAACCTTTCTAGACTTGAGGCCTTATTGGATTATAGCTGCCCCAAAAAGGGGAAAAATGTCTAGGAAACATAACCTTTCCCTGGCATTAAAAGAGGCAAAATACTCATCTAGCATTATGTGCAACTCAAAAGCTATTCAGTGGTTTCATGTTACATTTGAAATGTAGCCTGATGTTAGGAATTCAAAAATTACAAGAATCATTATTGCCTTAATTTTTTTCCAAGAATTTTAACCCCTGAATTTTAGTTTATTATTTAATAATATAAACTTTTGGATTTAATAGAACTTCTAACTCCATCCCATGGTAATGTAGTGATCAGAAAAGGATCTTTGATTATGCTGAATTTAGGACTTCACTTGGTGTATGCAGAGCTTAAAATTAAATTCAAGAAAACTGTTCCTTTCAAATAAAACAATACTATCTTTGGCAGATTTTAGAGACCTATTCTTCATCTCACTACAGTTTTGATACTTATACGTATATATTCCATGCCTATGATGTAACATCTTGTGTATGTTATACATACATGGTTTACATTAAGATTTATGCAAATAAGGCAATGGAGATAAAAGCTGTGTACCTGGTTTCAAGTACTTCAGTCTGTATTAGAGTTTCTTCATGACTTTCCAAAATTTAGTTACTGATATTTTGATAGTTTCACTGAAATATATTCTTCATATATGTATTTCATGATACTGAAAACTTCATAATTTCACACTTTTATCCCGATGTGGGTAGGATATGTATTAAATCAACAGATGTTCGATAGAAACATTTCTGAATGGAATAAAGAAAATATAATGGATTTGTCTAAATCTGGTGGGGTTTTTCGTAGGTTTTGATGGGTTTGGGGTTTTGTTTGTTTGTTTTTCATGTCCCTTTTCATTAAAAATAACCCATTTGGACAACAGGGTTTTTTTTCAAGCCGTGTGCTCAAATTCTTGTATGCAAGTCTGTGCCTTTGGGGTAATGAGCAAGGCATGACTAATTTCTAGCAATTTGGTCTTTGGACCATGTCCTGGAGGGCCAAAATAGTCAAATGAAAATGTTGATTTTAATCAGCCTCTCCATTGCCTGATGTTTCAATTACAGAAAGTCTTAGCTTAGCACTCTGACTCCTGTCAGACTTCATCTGTATTATTTTTGTAAGCTTGCCAACAATTTCCAATTCTGCTCGCTCTTAAAAACTTCAACCCACAAATGCATGGCCCCAAACACAAACCTATGCATGCCTTGCTGCAAAGCCAGTGAAGAACTAATTACATCTGATTCTGGTTCTGTTCATTGCTGTTCAGTGTGATTGGGCATTAGAAGTAGCCTCTGTGGGCATGCTGAAATTGGGTGACTGCTGTCACTCTGTATGTATCACATATTGTACTACTTCCTTGAATCAAGTTCAATATCTTTGGAGCAGAAGTACATAACTAGCTTAATTTGTTGATTTTTTTTTTTTTTTTTTACATTTCTATCTATTTAAACCATGTTACACTGAATTTTAAAATACGTTACCCATAGAGAGTTAGAAACTCCACTGTGGACAGTTTCCTGGAATTTGCTGGATTGAAAGCCCTTGTGTATTGTCAGACTTTGCTGAAATGCATCTTGTTAAGGGGAAGGATTACACTGTGGTTCTAACTGTGAAGTTATTTTCAGATGACTTAGCCAAAAGCTCTGGGGTTTTCAGCTCCATGTAGGAGGTCTGTGTGCAAAGGAAAGGAAAAAAATTATTATTTTTTTATACGGTTTGACAAAGCTGTTCTGAAGCATAAGTTCAGAGCTTGATGCCATATACATCCATATCTATTCCCAAATGTGTCCTCTGAAATAGCACCAACATGATGGGTGGGGTTGTTCCAACATGCAGTTTTAAAGAAACCACTTTTTAAAGTGCTGGGTTTACACTGATATATGAAAGCTGTAAAAGGTATGTGAGAAACCAAGGTAAAATAGGATCAAAGAAATACCACTGGGCAACAAACAGATCATGGCTCTTGACTGAGTGACCTCAGTTAGATATTGTTCATTATTTACTGATAACTCCGGTTGCTATTATGTCTGAAGGAACAGTTTGGAGAGTGCATCTCTTAGGTGGGAACAGTGGCAGAATATCTAGAAGAGAGATAAAACCTCTTAAGTAATTGAGTTGCTCAGATTTTTTCCTATCTGCTATGTGATAGTAAGCTACAGCTTGTGGCTTGGCTTTTTTTTTTGTTCCAGCTTAAAGTATTCTAAATCATTACACATTGTTAGTTTTCCTTTTAAATGTGTTCTTGCATTTCTATACGTATAGATGAACACAGATAATCATTTGTATTCTGTTTTTCCATCTCGGTATCTTGTCTGCATATTAACAAGGTAATTTTCAGTTGTCCTTACTTTAATTTAGTCTGACTTGTTTGGCTCTGTGCCTACAAAAATGCATCTCCCAATATTGCACTCAAATTGTGAGAATGATGAATGATTTTGATGCCAGGCAATTTGTATGCTACGATGAGCAGCCTCTTGGTTAGTATAGCCTGTTCTGGGTAGTCAGGATACAAATAACCAAGTAAAGTGGCCAGGATGAGATGGCAGTAGTGTGAGGATAGAGGAGCCCCATGTTGTAATAGCTCTTGGCAGTGATAGCTGGATGAAAATATTATGACTGTTTGTCACTTCTGCAGACTATCCTGCAGTGGTTGCTTTCATTCATAACTTTATCAGAGTTTTCCTGTCCTTAACTATCTGTTTAAATGTATTTTCCAGCTCCAGCTTGACTGAAAGGACTCCTGCACACCTGTTCATGACATTTAACATCTCCAGATGAATCCTTCCCCGTTGTTGTGACGGAGAGAGCAGTCTTACGGAAGGAAATATAGGAATCACAGGTTTGGGGGCATGTGGCACTCCTCCCTCTCCAACTTTTTTTTAATGTTCTTTGCTGTCCCTTTAGTTTTTTGCAATTTTTCTCTCACTTTCTCCCAGTATTTTAACCTTCTCTCTGAAGACAGGAATGGAAGCTTTATCATTCTCAGAGGAGAAAGTGAACTAATGAGTCATTTAAAGAAAAATGTACTTTTTGCCAGACTTCAGGTGCAATTGTCTCCCACAGATGGCTCTCAAAGTAAATTGTTCTTAATGCTGGCAGACAGATGGCTTTCTGAATCATCCAAAAGAAATCTTATCTGGAATTATTTTTTCTTCCTAGGTTTTTAGTCTCATCCTCTGCCAGTGAAAACATTTGGAATAATGATTATTGTGATAATGTCATACAGATCTAAGTAGGCTTATGCTCTCATTTTGTCTTTCAGGATGGAGAAGGAAAAGTCAAAGAAATGAGTTTTCCCCTTGATGAGTTTCCCTTTGTGTTGCTGTTTTGTATGTCAGCTATACTTGATACCTCATTCTAGCATCACATTGCATCTCATGTCAATGTGGTGTTGTACAATCTGTCAGTTCAGATAATTGATCCAGGTGTGTCAGGGAGTATTCTCTTCAAATACGTTGTTTAAATGCTATACTGACAAAATAAACTTCTCTTGGCTTTGGAAAAGGTAGTAAGCAGTTTTCAAGTTGGAAGTCACTGTGTGAATTAGTTTTTTTATGAAGCAAAGTATTTAGAAAATGAGTTTTCTACCATACACCATACTGCTGTTCTTATGTGTAAATTTATTTTTGCTAATGGAAGTATTTTCATTTTTAGATGTTTTTCCCCCCTCAAAAACTGATGAGAGATTGTGTAAAGTGGTTTTGAAGACATTCATCCCTTGAATGAAGTTTGGCTTGGTCAAAGTTTTACCAGAAGTTGAAACCTTGTGAAAGATACATGAGGGGAGAATGGGGTCTGAGTACCAAGTGTTATTGTAAAAGAGCTGTTCAGGGTAGTAGGAGGTTGGTAAGCAGTTATTTAATGAGTTCTCATTGTTATCATAGAATAACTAGCACTTGGTTCTCCAACAGTTTCATAATTTTACACATAATCAGTGGATGCATGCTGAAGTCTTTTTATCACGAATCAAATTTAGTATCGCAAAAATCAAAAGAAATGTGATAAAATGTGGTGGAAGTTTTTAGTATGATAGTTAAACCTGTCACACCTAAATTTAGGAAAAAGCCCCCAAAACACGGTGGCTTAGCCTTTTTGTCTCTGCACTTGCCACCTGCAACAGATTATTTCCAGTCTTGCCTGAAGCACTTTGAGATGGCTTTATTTGTTAAAAACTGGCAATGTGCTAAAGCAGTCCTTTCTGTTAAGTGTGCCATTAATTACTAACTTACATTAATTAAAGTAAATGCAATCATGAGGGCAAGCTGGCAGTGTAAAGTTAATGACCCAAGACATTATTACTTAGCACAACTTCAGAGTTCATTCAAGTGATTTCAAACTGTAGGAATTAGATTGAGCTATGTGGTCATAAAATTCTAGAAGCCATGATTTTAGCCCTTGTGTGAGACACCTGCTGGTTGTCATGTCAGCTTGAAGAATTTAAGAGTGGAGATGGTTGCCCAATACTGGTGTTTTTGGAAAAACTTGCATTTGAAAGAATATGCATGCTCTGACTTTACATAAACATGCAAAGTTTGTGTGGTGATAAAGGCAAAAGCCCAAAATGCATAGAAGCACTCGTTGTGTTAAGTGCTGCAACACCTTTAGGAAGCAACTGTCCTCACTTGAGATGTCAGCAGCAAATTTAACATAAGACACAGGGTGTGAGCTAATACCAAAAAGAGGAAAGAGAAGTAATACAGCTGCAATTGCAGATGATGTTGGCCTGAATTAAAGCTTATTTGATATGTGCTCTAAACCTTCATTTACTGCAGGCTTTGGAACTCTACTCAGTGTTACCAATCTGAGTTCCAGTTTGACATCTGAATTTACATCTTCTAGGCTGTTTGACAATTTCTTGCAGATGATTTTAGATTAGTAGAACACACCTCTGAAACAGTGGAGTTACGCAATGAAGACTGGAGAATGTCTGGTTCCTTTATGATTGTGTTTTGGGATTCAAATGGCTATTCACTGATATCCTATACAGGTGGAGGGTTTTTTTGACTACTTCTAAGGATTTTGGTCTTAAACCATTTTTGATGCATTTGCATTAATGATAAAGGTGGAAATTATAAAGATAAATTATAAGGAGACCTATTAAGGGATCTATTTAACAGCCTCTTCTGAAGCTTCTATTCGTTTTTGGCACTTATGGCTCTTAAATTTGGAATTAACAGCATAAACAAGACAATATTGACTGAAGTCATAGCAACAAGAAATTGTAGCAAAGTAATTACTTATGAAGTTATGCAAACAAAATACAGTGGGTGTGACTAGAACAGACTGGTTAAGTCAGGATGTGGGCATGGTGTTTGTCTCTCGCTATGGGGGAATACAGCTTAGTCTCCTGAGCTGCTGAATGAAGCCCTGCTCACTTTCCTCAATGAAAAGCACTGAATCTGGTCTTTGTTAGTAAAGCAATCTTGAAAAAATTCTATCCTTTCACCTTTTCTACTTAATGTTTAAATGATATTGTTGAAAGAGATAAAAAGGCTCATGCTCACAGAGGTGTGTAAGGATTAACTTTCATTGCTCTAATCTTTTACAAGCTCTTTTATTCAAGAGAAAGAAACGAATTGTGAGCATTTATTTGTGAAGGGAGGAATGGGGAATTGAAGGAATAGATAGTAAGAATTTCTATGCTTATGCTAACATGCAATATTGTAGTACTATCTGTAGTTTAAATCTTGGCTCAAAACTCATAATCTGAGTCTGATTTCCTTTGTCCTTAATAAATTATTAAGGATTAAAAGGAGAACCAACAACATGACTATCCTATGGAAAGGAAGTGAGCAGAACCTTATATGTGATGTTTTTATGAGAAGCCATTGCTGTCCCAACCCCAGAAAATGTTAGACACTACACCCTTTCCTGTAGGAGCAGCACACACAAACATATAATCTCCTCTGTGCTGTAGGAACATGACAGCACCTGTGGTGAGAATTCTGAAGAATTATAATGGAATCTTCTGTGGTAGTTGGTACTGGAGAACAACTTTGGAGGGGAGACAAAATTGCCCTTTTCTACAAAATTACTGCTTGATATCTCTTTCATGACTATTCTGGGTATGTTTACAGTGTTGCCACAAGATTTGCCTGGGCTTTTAATGTGTCTTTAGGCTGTAATTCTTTCTCAAGGCTGCTCTCCTTCAAGGATCTATTACTTTCAAACTGTCTATCTTGGCTTAAACATTTTTTTTAAAGCTCAAATATCTATCAAAGAGCAGAATAACTCAATGTGACATATTTGCCCAAAGCACTCAGCAAGAAATCCTGTGAATGATCATAAATGTCTTGCAACTTCTTCAGGAAGCAATGAGGGAAGTAAGTGAATTCTTGCTGAGGACACATTGCTCAGACTTCCTGCCAGCAAATGAAAAATCTGACATATGCAGCACATAAAGCAGTACTGAAGTGACAGCAATCTGATGGGCTGCAGAGTGGTAAATTGCAACCCCATTAGAGATGCTGGAGGGAGAAGGCTACAAGAATGCCAAAATATACTTGTTTACAGCAAGAGTGGGCAGTGGGGGGAGAGAAGAGGTGAAGAGAAATGAGGCCATGCTGTCAGAGCATGAACTAGACAAAGCTTTGGTGGTCCTTGGCCTGCATTTCTATGTAACTGCAATTCTGCAGTAAAACACTTGGGTAGTTCAGAGGTCTAAATATAGACATGTTTGTGGTGAGATTGATTTCACAGGACACTGCAGATGTCTAAGCAAAGCATCTGGGAGGCTGAAGCCATCCTAAAGGATTTCATTCTTTCAACTGGTAAATGCACAAAGCAAGGAATGTGAGGAACCAGAACTTTGTTCTAATAAATGTGCCCATGAAGAAATGATTTTCACTGCTGCTCTGTGGATCAAAAGAATTTCCTTAAAGTTCAGAATTTTGTGTCATGCTTTGGGAAGGGATGAATGCCAGAGAGTGTTCTTACATTTCTATGTTCCTGCTATTTTCCCCAGAAAATAGAATAAGGTAACCAATACAGTCTTGCTGAGTTAAAAAAAAAAACAAAACAGCAAAAACAAACAAGACAAACAAAAACCCAAACCCACAAAATATTAAGAAATAGCTCAAATATAATGATGTATTACTGTAATAGGGCTAATAGGGCCATTTAGTTGTGCTATTTGGTTTTACAGACACAAGATGTATTTGTTCCATATATAATAATGGGCTGCTGATTTTTGGTTGTACCTAAGTGTCTCCTCAGAAGCAATGCTGATCCTCTACTACAACGAGTGTTGCAGTCTGTGTCTGTTATGTGTAGCTCTGTGCTGGAGCCTCACTGTCTAATAGTAAACAGCATCTCAGAAAATGAAGAGAATTTTAGAAATACCACCTCTATTTACTGTGGCTTTGTGCTTATTTGAGTGCAGTGGTAACTGTGGTGCAGCTGTGTTTGTAGCACAAACTGTTTCAATGAGAAACAGAAATCTGCTGTGTCTATTTCAGCTCCGTGTGTTCCAGCCATAGCTGCTCACTCTACATGGCTGAAAACTTGCTGTGATAATCTAAATACAGCCAGCAAGAATTAGGGGCTTGTAGGTTTGGGGTTTGTTGTGTTTTTTGGTGTTTTTTTTTTTCCTAATCTTGTAATTGGTTTTTTTACTTTGTAGTGTGTGTGTCTGTGATACAGAATAGATGACTGTTATCCAAAAAGGAAGGTATCAAACACCTGGCTTTGTATTTAAGTTATCTGATGTATGTCTCCTTTTATTTCTGTTTCCAGTCATAGAGATTTCAGAGTTAGGTTTTCTGAAAGCTGTTTGCAGTTTGTTTCAAGCAATGTGATTAATTGAAATTTCTGGGGGCATCAAGCCATTATGTGGGATAACTGGTGTAAGTTCTTTGTAATGTGTGTAAGTGAAGAAGTTTAGTTCTACTTTTTTCAATAGGTTTCTAATTTCCTCCTTTCTACACTGAGGACACCGTCTGTTTCCTACTCTGCATTTAAAATCTTAACGTTCAAGGCAAATTTCTCAAGTTTTCTCTAGAGAGGAATGATGATATACCAGTGTAAAAAGCCCCAGAAATCAAAGCAATAAACCACTCACAACCTACCCATATCAAGAAACCTTAGAATAGACAATAATATTATGGTGGTGCTTTAAGGGGAAGAAAAAACAAAAAGAAACAAAATGCACCAAACTAAAAAGAAAGACAATTAAAAAAAAAAATCCATCAAAACCCAAACAAGACCCAGCAAAAGATGTTGGAATGCTTAATTTCTGTGTAAGCCATTACATTGCTATTTTACGGTGTTATTGAACTTAAACCTGCATTACATTGTCATATTTACAAACTTTTCAACAAAGAATTCTGAACCTTTTTTCATTGTTTGAGGCATAATGATATCAGTGAATTGCTAGTTTTGAAGAATAACCTTCCTGACCTGTGGAATTTAAACAGGTGTTTTAGAGATACTGTCACAGTTGAGAATGTAACAGGAGCCTGTATTTGAGACTTAAAGTCAATGGTTCTGGCTGAAGATGTACAGCTAATTTGCACTGACATTCAGGACCATTTTGTTTGCCCAAATCTGCATCTGTTCATATGAATCACCTACAAACTAAAATACTAGGGTAGCATGGCAGGAAATTACGTTGTGTGTAAATATTTTATCTTTAACATTTAAACAAATTTGTTCTTATAGGTGTATTATTCATGACATACACTAATAGAACAGTAGGAAGACATGCTGCAAGTTAAGACCATATACATAATGTGGAATTTATGTGTTGTGTGGGTTTTTTTTAAGAAAGAAAACATTGTGTTGCACTTTTTGCTTCCCTCTATGAACTAATATGTATTTAAGTATGCTGGGGTCTTCTGTGTATGAAGAGAGCAACATAATTCCCATGCAAAACAGCATTTTAATGTGTACTTCAAGTTTTAATAGGAGTGCCAGAGCTGTAAAGATAATTAACCAAGTATTTGGGGGTTTAAGACCTCTTAGGTCTTAATACAGGAAGGTGTATTAATTCAAATAATTCACTATTCAATTGTTAAAGAAGACAAACACGAGTTTGGAATAATGTCTCTTCTAAGTTGCTGAGGCATTCCTTAGCCAAGTAGAAGAATAAATTAAATTAATTGTTCATCTGCTGATTTGTTGAATTGAAAAATAGGGAAATTCATTATTGTTCCAATTAACGTTGGCCTTTTTAACATGATAACTAGGACAACAGCACATAGCAGACCTAGATCTAGATAATAACACTGTTAACCCTTGGTCCTACTTTTCAGTTTCTTGCTAAATTTCTCATCACTTGCTGCATTTCCTGATCCTTTCTGAGTAGGGGGAACTTCTTTTCAAAGCACCTGAGCAGGTTTCTGCTCTGTCACAAGGGTTCTGGCAGTAAGTTAGGAGACAGTCCTTGTCAGTGGGACATGTATTCAAGTGATGCCTAAGTTAGTTTTGTTAATAATGAAGCTGTGTAAACTCTACCTGAAGATATCCAAGTTTAGATATTATTTTTGTGCTCATAGAAGGAGAGATACCCAAGACTAGCCCTATTTAATCAGAGCTTTCAAGGCTACATATCAGCAAACCTGATTCTTAGTTCTCTAGAGTTTTTTTTCAAGAATCTTGCTGGGGAATTAACTCTAAGTCCACCAGCAGGTTGCACCCTGTCTTTTTTCAAGACTGCAGGTAGGTTTAAAGTGACATTCTTGTCTTCTCATCTTAACATATATTTGAAGATGAAAGAGTTGAGTTGTAAAATCCTTGTTACAAATTTAGAAAGATGTCTAGAATTAAATGGATTATGATATTGCATTAATATTTATAAGCAGTTTTAGAAGTTAAAAAGTTCAGTTGTGTAGGAGGCTTTTCTACAACATGGTATGTCATGTTTAAATATACAGGTTTTTGTATCAAGAAATCTGTTTTTTAATTTTATCCTCACTGTGGTTTGAGCTGCTTTAACAGATGAAAACAGGGCTAGTAGCTTTACTGGCTTTGATATCAGCTTAATAATCACCTTTTAATATGCAATCTACTCTTAATTAACTCAGCATATAGAAAGGTTTGAGCTGTGTTTTGTGTTATGCTTCCCTGGAAAATAGGTGGTAGTGGTTGGGTGGGTGATAGAGGTTTTCTGCACCTTTTCAAAAAAGTTGTCTGGAGAAGCCAAGTTAGCTCTTTGAGAAATCTACTTGAATGACTTTATTCTTGTAAGGCATGCAGTATTTCCAGCTTAAGGATAGGTGAAGGTCTGCTGAATTATGCTGTCCTTGCTCCATGTAGCCCTATATTATGATTTCTAAGGGACTGCTAAGGTAATTTATGAGGAACTTAGGAACTGAACTGAATCACTCCCCATGTGCTTTTATTGAATAGCTTATAGCATTCTTTTTGCTGCAAATCTACAGAATAATTTCCAGTGCTTTTTAAACTCTTCCAATTTTCCTATTTTCTGTTCCTTGGGCATTTAATGTCCTATAATTGACTCTCAAAAAATCACAGCTTCTTTTCTAGTTTGAAACACTTTTATCTGTAACTGTTTTGCTTATCTAAGTGTTCATAATTTTCAGAGGATAGAGTTTCTGAGTTGCTTCTCATGGAATTACTTAGTTAAAATTTGTAATCAAATTCTTAATTCCCTTGAGAAGAATCTTAAGAAAAGATGAGTTGCTGTGTCTTCAGGTTGAGTGTGCTCTCCAAACTCTATGTAACTTCACTTTATTTCATTACTGCAGCTATACACTACAGATATCTGTGCAGGAACAGAAAACCCTCTCTGGGAGGAGTTGACATAGATTTAGTCTGACCCATAGTGTCTTTTCTTTCTGAAGTACTGCTTGAAGGTCACTGTGAGGTAGTCAATAATTAATAACAGCAGTGTGCCAGGCAACTAGAGCTGATTACCCTTGCTGTACCTTCTACATCAGTATTCCTGATTCCCAGGATGTGCTCCCCTGTGGATCTTGGAGAGGAGGAGGGAGGAAAGGAACTGTTATCTGACTACTTCTCACTGGTTTATTTTTGAAAATTTCTAGAATCTGTACTTCACCAGCAGCCCTCTATTGAAATTATGCTGCTTGAGAGACCGGAGAGGAAGAGATCAAAGGCTCCACCTCAGATTTTGGATTACTGCTCTAAGTCTCTCCAAAAATTCTTGTCAATCCTATACAGCAATCTGAAGATTAACTTCCATGAAACTGCAAATTAAACTCTTAGTCCTAAAATTTTCAGTATTTCTGGAGATATCGACTAAGAACAAACACCAAGATTTGAAGTACCTCACGTTAAAACGTGTGGGGGAAACTACAAAGGACACTGAAACTGGTGTAGCACAGTTTGTGTCTGTTTATATGCTATTTCATACAACAAGAAAATAAATTGAGGGGCGAATTAGATATTATAGACTATAAGTAATTACTTCAATAATAAAACATTTCTAGTAACCCCTGCTACTTCACAACTGTATATTCTCATTTTACTCACAGCCTTTGCACTCAATTCCTGCCTTACTTGGAAGTAAGACAAGCCACCTCCTCAGAATGTTTGAAAGAAAACAATTGCGTTGCTCACGAATTTGAAGTCTATCAATATTGCTGCTGCATGCACTTGAATTTTCAAATTACCTTGCAAAAAGTAGCAAGTGACAGACAAGCAGGAAGTTGCTAAGTATCCATGCTGTGCCATAAACTTGTCATACTTGCATCTGCATGTTTTTGTATAATGTCCTCATCAAATATGTGACTTAAAAAGTTATTAGGTATTGTGTTCCTAAAAGCTAATCAGTCTAATAAATGTAGATTGTGAATGGGTCTAACTATTCTACCCTTGAATTCTTGGAAGATTGCCACTAATTTTCTTTGATAGAGAATGTCACTCTCAGTTCTCTCTCGGTTTATTTCTAGTCCCACTCACAGAGACATTTTTGTTCTCTACAGTTGAGAGCAATATGAATTAGTGCACAAGAAAAAAAACTGAAAAATATTTTTTAATGTTTTTAATGTTCTGGTTATACTGTATTCCTGTATTTCTATGCTCTTTAATTCATCAGGGCAGGGTGTTTTAAAGCCCGTTTTTTTTCCTATCATCCCTAGCTTTTATACTCCTTTCTGTGGCTGTTGGAGTCTGAATTAGGTTGTTTTTTATTTTTTTTTTACTTGCAGTATGGTAACAGAGAAATTCTGAGTCTAAGACTTATAAATTTATTGCTCCATACTCCAGACAGTACATCTGAAATCTGAGTACAATGCCACGAACATTTCAGAATCCTGGCCTGTGTGCTTGAACGATTGAGAAATGTTGGAAAGATTTAATTATTAATTTCTCAGCATGCCTTTTCAAAAATTTTTTAGCATCCTGGGGTTATCAAATCGTCATACTTCTCTTACTTTCTGGTTGTCTACTTTCATGAATAGACACCATTGCAAGCTCAATTTCCCAGTATTAGCTTCTGTTGCTACATTTCTTTTCTGTATTCTAAAGTGTCCTATACTGACATTGAGTCTACTTCACTGGCACCACCTAACTGCTGAAATTGCAAGAGGCCTGCAGGAATTCTTCTGAGTGGTGGGTGCACAGATACTTGAGCTTGAGCTCTGTTTTGAACCAGCTCTATAATTTAGGCTAGAAGAATGCCACTTCTCAGATATAGCTGTAGCCATCCCTCTGAGCTTCACCTTACTCTGAGACTTGCTAGAAAACAAAGGAAATACTGAAGATTTTGTTTTAGTTTCTAGAATAGTTACAGTTATTGCACATTAGAGAAAAGCTTTGGTCTCTCATTGTGAGAATTCTGGTGTGATATTCAGCCTTCCTGGCTCAAATATTGCATGCCTGCTTAATATTGGCACTGCCTTGAAAGTGGCTGCACGAATCAATAGAGAGCTGAGTGATTATTTTCACTCCTGAAGTGTCACATTTTGTTACAGTTCAATAGCATGCTTTACCTTACTTCGGGTTTATACATTTAAAGAGAAACTTGGTGACATAACCTATGTCCCATTGGTGTGCAGGCATCACAGCAAGCACAGGTGCCTGCTATATGAAAAGCCTTGTCCACTCTAATTCTGCAAGCCAAGAATAGCCAGAATACTTTTTGGATTAAATCTGCAAATTTCTTTTTTCCTCAATTCTAAAGTGGCTAAATTCATAAAACAGTAACAAGTTTAATCTGGTGACTAATATGTGTAAAATGTAAATCAAGAAACTATTTTTCAGAAGCTCAAATAAAAAGCAGTGGACTTCTTTGAGGCCAAAGCCCCTCATTTTCAGGCCAACTAAATTTTTCTTCTTGGATTTCCTGCTGCTATTTACTATCTGGGTTTGGAAATTGAATTTTTTAAAAAATATGAACCATAAGAATTGTTCTGACATGGGACTCTGTTTCTTTTCCTCCCATGTTCAAGATGTTATTGATTTTGACCAAGAATAACTCTTTCTTGAGTGGTGATGAAAAATCTGAGGCAAAACTTGAATTTCCAGAAAAGTAATGCTAGTTCTTCTATTAAGTATAGTTTTGATCCATAACGTGTGTCTGAACACAGAACTGAAACACTGTCTATTGCCCAATTCTAAAGTTCTTAAATTGGTTCTTGGTATCCTGTAAACAGTTAACTGCATCTCTTAAAAAAAAAGAAAAAAACAACATTTGTAGGAGAGGATACTTAAAGAAGTAAAAGATGGTACTTGGTTCATATTCAGTATTGGAGGTTTTGAGGTTTCTGCTACTTTCCACCATGTTATTTTGTAATTTTCCCCCGACTTTTATACTGACTTGTATGTTTTATATTTTTAATATTTTCTATTATTTTATATTTCTTTTACTATTGGTCTTGACTCCAAGACACTCACCAAGACTGACACCTGTGATCTTTCCTGTTAGACCTCTGTGTTACACTTTGTTCAATACATTACAGTGTCTCTATAAAAGTGCTGAATACACTTTGGAGCTGGAATACATACCTGAAGAATTTATTTGCCATAAATGCTTTCTGAAAGCTTTTAAAATAGTACTTCAATGTGATTCAGCAATATATGCATTCTCTGTTAAAAGAAATTCAAGTGTTCTTTCCAAGTCCACAGTCTAATTCTTTTACAGAGTTCTGTAATATCATGCCCTCATAAAGCAATGGACACATCACCCTATGTGTCTCTATTGGACACTGAAGGTTTTCTGATAGCCATAAGTCACTTTAAAAACCAGCTATTCATAAATAGAAGATATTGCTTTGGCAATGCATTCAAAGCACTATAGATTAATTATTTTTATCAATTCCATAATAGATTTTTTTTTTTGCTGTGAATTAACTTAAAATGCTTGGATTCTTCTTAACATTCAAACTGGGATTATAGATCAGGTAGAATGAAAAACTAATTCCTTCTCCTACAGCTAACAGATATTAAACACCTCAAAAATAACAGAGTTTACTTGAGGCAAGTAAACTCAAGAACTTGTAGCATTAAGCCTAAACCCCCTATTTGATGTATATCATAACATCCTCTTCCAATAATTTATAATATTCCATGAACTACTTAAACATCTGAATGTCTTACTGCTGGTACACACTGTCAATCTGTCTCCCAAACTCTAATTCCTGCTGTGCTAATGTTATTTCTGTGTAATTCCAATACCAAACTTGGTGCATATAGCAAAAACTGCGTGATTCCCAACTGGGGAAGCTTTAACAAAACAGGCAGGTTTTGTACCACTGGGGGTGTGGTACCTTGGGCTACTGTGCCAATTAGAAGGGAAAAATATAATAGAAAAGGAGTTTAAAAATCTGTTGTAACTGCTTTGTCAGTTCTGCTTAAACTTTCTCTGGGAAGCATTAAATTGAGTTACAAGACTGCCTGTACAGCCACATTCCTATAACGTGGCTCTTGTATGCAATCTCTCCACTACATTAATAGCTCCCTACCAATTTTGCTGCCTGTGAGCCATGAGCAGCTGTGTACTGCTGATGTTCAACGATCTCAATGTATGAATACTTTAAGCTAATTTGGCCCACTTGTGAACAATTTAAATAAGTGCTATTAAGGAAACTACCTGAATGCCTCCATTTAGAGTTTCACAAATACCATTCTTACTGTTGTGCAATGACATTTGTGGAATACTAGAACAATTTTTCTGTAGCATGTTAGTTTTTTAGCTTGATATTTGTCATGTAAAGTATATGCAGCCTGAGTTGTTCACATCCAAAACCTCCTCTGAGGCTGACTTTAAGGTTTACTAAATCAAAAAATTAGAAGTTTCTGTGTGTGTGATAAAAGTAAATTTAAAAAAAATTTTTTGTCTTCCTGCTTTAAGATGTAGCTCCTCTTGCCAACATTTTGCAGATTCAGGAAATTCTTCTCTGCATTACTCTGATTCCTGATTGACTTCAGGGCTTGCACACCAGACCAATACACACTTGGAGAACTGAGACCCAGGATTGCTTTCTAGAGCTGCCTTTTGCTCCACCTCCTGCACACTAAGTCCTTCACTAAGAACACTTCCAAAATATGTTTGTAGTTAGGCAATTCCCAATCCTGCAAGGACATTCTTATCTGTCCAGCTGGAAGCTTTGCCAGCAGCCAATATCTTCAAGATGTGAAAAGGTTATAAAATATTACTGAAATTTGCTGAAAGGATCTTACTCATCCATTAGGCATGTTAAGACAAATAATAGATTCAATTTTTCAAGCACACAAATTATAGCCAAGTAATGCTAGTACTGAGACCTGCACAATTGAACCAACTAGTTTATCTTGGTGCCTTCATAACCTTGATGGTACAAGGTGTTGAAATGTTTTTTAGGAGAAAAGGGTATGTTGCTGCTGGTGCTGGCAGAAGGTTTATGTTAATGATTAGAACAACATCTCATCTCTTCTGTTTGTAGCTGATTTGTTATTTATACTTTGTAATATTTACTACTAAATTTAAAAAGTTGGATTTCAATTGTATGCTTGCACATTTCGTGATTCTTTTTCCTCTTTTAAAAATGTGTTTGTTCTGTATATGAAGCAGGCTTCTTATTTTCTGTCTAACCACACACTGTGTGTAAAAGCAGTTTCCATCTGTAGGATGCCCTGGGAAGGGGCTGCCCAAATTCAGGTCCCTGGGCAAGGACATGGCTGCCTGAAGTGGGAGACTCCAGGATCGGGTACTGAAGCACCAAGCACAGCTTTGCCATGCAGGCATGGCAAGGCAGAGGGCTGGCACAGGGATGCAGCAGCTCTGAGAAGGGTTTGCTGTGCTGCATGAAGGGAACCCCTCGCGTGTGCGAGCTCCTGTGCTCCTCCCAGCAGCACTGCATGCTGAAATAATGCATCTTTCCTCTTGCTGGGGTAGCCCATGAGGATTTGTGACTGGATTGAAACTGAAAAAGGAAAGAGCATGGCACAGGTTTCTGTTCCCTTGGTCCCAAATCCCCCAACATTGGCAGAGGAAAAAATTAGTTCATGTTTTTCCTCTAAATTATTTGCTTGTTTACCTACTCTGTCTGAAATTGGTTTTTCCTCTAAGCTCTACTTGCTTTCCTTTTCTCTTTTTCTTTCTGTTTTCCTTCTCCCCATAGAAATAGCAAACAGTAATCCCTTTTCCCACAGCATTGCATTGTGAGTGTGGTAAAAATGAGAAGTAACTTCCCGGCTGCAGTAAGGCTGAACCCTCTTTACAGGGTATTTAGGTGGAGAACTACAGAGTGAGGTAATTTGAGGATTAAATGTAGCAAGAGGCTGCCATGAAGTAAACACCATACGAGGTAGCACTAAAAGTGAAACATGGCCTAGATTTACTGGGGACTAAAATCGATCTGATGTATCTTTGCAATTGGATGCCAGAGGAGGCTGCTTTTCATGTTCAGCCTATTTCACAGATGGCAGTGTGCTTTTCTTCCATAAAGAAGGACTTTATGTGAGCTCACTTGTGCCTTATCTAGCAAAACAAAGTAAAACATTTATGCTACTACAAGAATATTCTGGCAGGAAAACATTAGCTCAAATAAGATACATTTTTTTCAATGTCAAATCTTGCATATTTTGCGAATATGAAGTGGAGCTTTCAGAGGAAGCTTGAGTAGGAGCAGCTAAGCCTCTTGCCATTTTTAGCACTTATTTAGATATATTTTACCAGAGTTCAAGCCCTTATTATTCATATGTGAGTCCATTCTGTCTTAAGTAGGAGATAATTAAAATTGTATTTTATAGTGTTGATATTCTAATAGCTTTCCTCTGTTTAAGTCTTCATATAATATCAGCTAATACTGAACCTCAGCTTTGGTTTCTCTTTGGGGGCTGATCGTTATGGCAATTATTTGAATGAATTTATTCCTGATTAAATAAATTATATTTTGCTTCAAGACTTCATGGTCATAAATTTCTGTGATCACAGTTAAAATGGCCTAAGCCCTGATTTATCTGTCAGGCATTTTATAAGTGAGTTAAAATTTTGGCACTGCATTACATCCCAAATTGCAGTCACTGCCTACACTGACATTACAGCAAGAGTTACAGCAGGTTTTCTGCTTACTGTTTTATTCCATTTAGCAGTAGAGAGACATCAATGTAGACATTTGTTAGATTAATTCAATACTTATAATAAAAATTGAAATAAACAAGTACTAAGGGTATTTTCCTGACAGGAGATTCTGCTTTATGAAAGAAAAAAACAAAACATCTGATTTTGATGATTCGCAAACATAAAAATAATGAAGGTTTTTAATAGAAAAGTATGCAAAAGTTTTTTTTCCACTGCTAAGTATTTAATAGGCTTGCAGATCAAGGATCTGCATCCATGGGGTTATTGTGTATCAGTTGGTAGTTTGGGAAAGTTTTCTTCAATATGTTTTCAAAGAGATTTCTCTTTCTGGAAAGTTACTTGAGGGTGATTGTGAATTTACAGATCTGATAAGAGCCAGTTAAATGGTTTTAGGAGTACTTTAAGGAATTTTGTGTGTTGCTTTGCCCAGCTGAATGAAGGCTCTAGTTGGTATTGACCCCCTGTAAAATACATACACAACCCCGCCCTCATTTAATTTTTGAAGGCACTTCTCTCTGATTACAATGAATTATATGCCCTTAATAACTACTAGTTGATATTGCTGAATTAGAGGAGGGTTTCAAATGTAGGAGTGTTTGGTGTCCATCTCTGTTCCTGGACATGCCTCTTATGAGTGTGTGCATCCTAAAATCCCAGCAAGGACAATTTAAGAGCAGTATCCCCTCTTATTACGACTAAACTTATTCTTTTCTTTTGTATCTCACCAGAAATTGAGCTGCTTTTTCTTTTTCTCCTAGAAATAAGTTCTCTTATTTTGATACTTTTCTGTGCAGTCTTGTGCACAACCTCCCAAATGCTATCACTAGATTCTAATGTGATTTAACTTAATCCACAGAGATTTTTGTGAAGATTTATAGGCTCTGAGCCTATGAATCCCGATTTATTTGTCTTAAGCATATACTTAATTATTAATGGTGTTCTACCTATATTTGAGGAACCAACTGTAATGTTCAGATAAGGATGTGAATAGGTCAAGAAAGTATAGGAAATTGATAAGGATATAGATACTATTTTTCTTAAAGGGCATGAATGAAAGTAGAGCCAAGATAAGGAAAAAACTCCTAACACTTGATAAACTATCTGTAAATATGTGCTCTAAAGCAGAATAACAATGGGTTTCTTTACTTGTTTCCCACCCCTCACAACTACCTCCCAATTATTTTTCTTAAACAGTGACACTATTTCTTATTCTTTGTAATGAATGAATTGAACTTTCTCTTGGTAAAACTACACCAGTTAAATTTTTGTTAAGTGCAAAGTCTGTGCTCATTTCCTTTGTAGAAATAGTGGAATCTTTCCTGAATCTCACTAAACCAAATGCTTGGAATTGCAGAGAATAAGCAATTAAGCAAGAATTGCAATTCTGTAGAAGTCAATGGTTCATGCAGACTTTTTCAAAAAGAAAACCTTTTTAAATATAACTTAGTATCTTTCTGTGAGGAACAGCTGAAAATATTTTTGTAAGCGGAAAAGTCTGTTTTTAACAAGTTTATCAAAGTCTCTTTCAGATTCACCTCTTTAATTTATATCATTAATTATAGACTGTATCCAGGAAAGTGCTCTTTGTCAAGAGAACATAATTTTTTGTTCTTTTTCTCTTTTAATATACTTGTATTTAAGCTGATATTTTAAATTTAGTATAAACATATAATAAATTGGAAGAAATAGAAATAATTCTGAATTTGATAAATTCAGAAATATGGTAGTTGAAGTTTTGCTATTTCATCTGCATTAAATGTTGACATTAAATGGTGTTACATCTAACAAATGCCAGACAATATTCTTGTTGTTGAATTACCATAATGAATTATTGCTAAAATCTCAGTAATTTAAAATCTCATGCTATTAGATATTTTTATTTTGTTGGAATTTTGTGCACCCTAACCTTCATGTACCATGATTCTACTTTATGTTGCTACTGGCTTTAAAGCCAGTCTCCCAGTCTTATTTTGCCACGTGTTTGACTGGTTTTTTGTGGTTATTTTATTTCTGTGGTTTTTCCTTGCTTTTTCCTGTGCTGTTTGTGGAGTAGTCAGAAATCCTTCTCAATACTTACCTTCAAAATCCTTCTTAGGACTTGATCCTCTTGTGGTGCCTAGAGATACCATGTAATGTTATACGAGTTAGAATAATCCAACAAACTTGTGAATTTTTAACTGTTATGGGCTCATTGAGACTGTTACAAGCCCCTTACCCTTTATAGATTCTAAAGAACTAATTCTATCAGATTTGGAATAAAACAACAACAAAAGCATTGACAATCAAAATTGTTCTGATGACAGGAGTCTGCCTTTTAACTAGCAAATATACAGCTCCAAATACAAGATGTAAATTGTATGGGGAAAAGAAAAAATAAAGCTGTCAACACTGCTTTTGTGGCTGCTATGAACTCGGGGACTTTTCTCTCCTTCCCTGTTAGTATTGATCATGTAAAACATTAGTGCTCCTGTGTGCTGAAGAGATGAGAGAGATTTTACATCATTAACACTGGCACAATCCTGGCTTAAGAGCCTTTCTTAGGAATGGGAAAGCTGCACAGCTGTCTTCGAGTCTCTGGGTGGGAGATGTAAGCTAATTCCTCTGGACCAGTTGTCAGTGCCATATGGGGCTGAAAGAGTTAAGGCTTAGAGTTACTTTTAGGCAATTGCAATTAAGAGGGATTAAGCAGTTGCCTTAAGAAGAGCCCTTAATTTTCTTTGCATGTCTATATGATTTTTTTTTTTTTAATAATGACAATATTAAGAGTCAAATCCATCTTCTTTCAACTATGGCTACTAATACGGGTAAGATCAGAGCAAGTGGGCTTAATTGGAAAATACTTCCATACTGTGAACTGTACTATAGATGACAGCAGAAGGTTCATTTTAGGAATAGTTCTGTGCTGTAGAGAAAAGGAATTACTGATTACTGGATAAGCAGATAACAACGAACACTGGTTCAGACACCTAATGCCTAATCTTCTGTCACATTGGCAGTGTTCAGACCAACTACTGCTTTGCTTAACCAAGTGTACATTTACAGGGGTAGATATTCCAAATGAGGAATGTGATGCTTACTGTGGAAGAAGCAAAAGGCTTTTTTTCTCTTTAGATTCTTTTTAGCCGATTAAAATAAACCTCTGATCTCTAGTTTGACATTTAAGTTTTTTGAAGTCTGTGCAAGTATTCACCACCTGATGTACCCATATGAACTCAGTATTTTTTTTAATGCTGTGTGCTGTGGCAATCATAGTTTAGAGGAATAAGGACACAGACAGAGCTTGTTCTGTCCTGTTAACTCTTAAATAATTAACCATATCATTGTGTTCACTTAAGAATCACAGGAAAATGCCCTAAAATGCAGTGCATTTCAGAACACTGTCTCCATCGTTGATGGCTGTGTCTATAAAAGCAGATAGACAGCACTGATGGGAGCTGGTCCCAGGCTTGGAGTGACCTGACCGGGGTTACAGCCACCGGAGATACTGCGGGGAATTATCCGAGTAGGAAGTAGTCATTTGTACCTAGATATTATCAGCCTCCACAGCCGTCCTGTAGCTCCTGTCTGACCTGCAGGGACACAGCAGCCAGCAAGCAGACAGCTTCCATCTGAGCCATCTCCAAGTGAGACAAAAGACTGACAGGGGCTGGCACTGTACAGATGGGAATTACTTCTGTCTACAGGGCTCTCTGCTGTTCCAGTAAACAACGAATTTCCATGGATTCTGGGAGACTTTTTTTCTTAAACTAGAAATCCATTTCACTGAACGTACTACCAGTCTATTTTCTCTTGCTTTCAATCTGCTTGGTGGATAATCATCAAATAGCCTCCTGAAGTATTTGAAAATTTGCCTGGAGCAGGTTCAGATCTTATCATGTCCCTAATGGTTGCATTTTACTGGAAGCTTTGTGGACAGCCAGATAAGGGAAGCTATGAATGTGAATTTCCATGGTATCACAGTACAAAAAAACTCCATAACATAGAAAAATTGGAGTGAACATTTTAATTCTAGTTTAACAACTCCATGTTGTGTTTAATTTGGACAGGCTTTCATATGGCTACTAACCTGTAGGACCTGTGAATTTTAGCATTTTTGGTCTCTAATTCTAATTATTTGCTGCTTGTGGCAAAAATATTTTAGTTTAGTTTGCCTACTTAAATCACTGCTTACAGTAGCAGTATTAAATACATAACAAAGCTATATTAAACACAAGATTTATATTTGTAAAGCATTATAGGGAAGAATAAAAGTCCTATTACCTGCAAGGTAAAAATTTACATTAACAATTCCAACTTATCACTTCAGCATGTTTTACTCTAATAGAAACCTATTAAAGTATTGAACCCAATGAGATCACTGCTGGTCTAAATATACTTTGAGTTAATCCGTATTCATTTCAGCATAACTAGGTATTTTATCTAGTACTTATTTAACTGAAAGTAATTTTCCTTGTCTTTCCAATATTACTGAAAAGTCTTTTTGAAGTATGATCCCATTTAAAGAAGCAAATTTCAAGGCTCTTATTAATAGAGAAGGTGAAAGCAATCCATCAAGTGTGTTCAGTGCTACAGAGAGCTGATTTTCTCTGTGTATCGGGCAAATGTGCCTCAAGCCTGACTAAACTGAGTAAATCATTAAGCTAACATGCTATTTGCCTGTGAAATCAACATAAGACAATTATTTGTCATTATTTTTTTAGTTTTCTTACATTGTGTGTTGCTCAGCGATTAAAATGTGTTGTTGAAAGTAGAAGAATCTTGCTGAGTCAACAGAAACTTTTCCATGTTTCCCATTTTCCCCAAGAGTGGGTCACAAGTTAACTTTTAGCTGTAATAACTTCTGAAGCAAAGAGTTCAGCCAGTTAAATCTCAGTAGAAACCTAAAAATTTTGCACTGATATTCCAGCTTTTCTCATCGGTGATTATAATGAAAGTGGACTTGGGCAAAAATTTTTTTGTAAATCCTATGATGTGGTTCTAGGTGAATAAGTTGTCACAAACACTATTTTGATCCTATTATATGTAAGCCATTAGAAACCTCTAAAAGTTCTGGAAAGGGCAGGTCTCTACAGCAGGTTTGAGCAGAATGATTTTAATTTCTTTCAATGCCACTTCCTGCATGCTCAAGTGGGACTTTTTCACGTTTATTGTCCTGTTTTGGAGATTAAAGTCATTGCTTCTGATGTTAGGATTTAAAAAAAACCCAACAAACTAAAAGTTTAAATAAATCCTTAGAATAAGCTTATAGTGCTGGAACTCAAGTTTTAGCTGTCCAATGTTCTAATTTGGTCAGGATTTAGCAGACAGCATTGACATCTTTGCTTTGTGTGAATTGCTTTGGGGTTAATCTGTAGTTCATGGCCAGCCTTGTTTCACATCTGCTTCACAACTTCAGCAAAAACTAATTTTAGCCCCATGTGATTTGGACCCTTGTCACCTTTATGGGCAATGTCATGTTGTAAAAATTAAGGTCTTTAGAAAGCCTAGGGCAGAGATAAGTTAACTGAGAGGTTTTTGCTGGAGGTTTGGTGTTTTTTCTTGTTTAGCTGAGAGGAGATGAAGTTTCAAAGTACAGTCTTAGATTTTGGAGAAGGTGACTTAACATAGGTAATCTATTGTTTGAGTTTAAAAATGGGACTGTATACTCACTAAATTGTATATGGTTGCAAAACATAATGTTTTTCTTATTGATGAGGCCTGTCTTCAGTCCTGAGGTAGCTTTGTAGTGCTGGTGAATATCCCTGGAATTGCAGTGCTCATCCTGGGAAGCACAGGGAGGCAACAAACCATGTAAGCTCTGTGCCACACAATGATTGTGATTGGAATGGGATGTAAATTCCTGCAGTACCTTGGATGTGTCCCTGTGGCAAGGACTGTATATATATCCTTGAACTGCTTTGGAGGCATTATGCATGTCTGGTGAGACTCCTTTGTCTGAAGGGGTATTGAAGAAAATAATGTCTGAAGCTTGTGGACAGAGGAATTGATTTCTAGCTGCTGCTGGTTAGAGAAGGAAATAGTATAAGCCTTTATTTTTCTGTTTTATATTTGATAATTATAGCCCTGTTGTTACCTAAGGTTACTGCTTATTCTTTCTTTGTCTTAGTCATCTGATAAGGACACTTAAAACTTGGAATCTCCTATGATTTCTGTGTGGATATTGAAGTGAAAGTAATTAAACTGCACTTATGAGTGCACTTGACCCTGATGTGTTCATAAAACCTGTAAGTGTTAGGTGGAAATTGGAATATAGCTACTGTGCTAATTTCTGCAGTTTGTAGAAACCGAATGGCTTAATAGAAATTATTCTTAATTTTTGTTCCATGGAAAGATTTAATCTAACAGACTTGCTGTCAAAATACCCACTGGAAAAGATAAAATTTGTGAGAATATTGGAGCTCTTGGAGAGACCAGACCCTTGTCTTTCTGGTCTTCTCACAAGCATTTTCAGGAATTGGGTAGTGCTGGAAGCATAACACAGACTGAGTTATCCCTCTTACCCAGAGATCACTGTACTTTTAAACACTTTTTTTGACCTGGTATGAAATAAAAGAAGCTGGGTTGCTATCCCAGTCTAAGCCAAGAGATTTGAATACTTCATGACAGTGACTGATGCAATTTTGCTATCCTAGTTAATTTTTGAGCAAAATAGTAAATTAAAATGTCTTCCAGAATAATGCTGGGTTCCTGAAGTCCTAGCTTAGGAATTTAGGAGAATAAAGACGATCCTTTAGCTTAAAATTTATACAATATTTATGGCAAACCTGATCCCTTGAAAATATTTGGGAAATCTTTACTTGATAATTTGCAGAACTCGTGTACATTTTTTTAATTTTCAGCCTGAAATGTGAAGCCTTTGAATTTATGATGCATAAAACCACTGTGGCAATGACACTCAAGTCTGTAGTTTGGAGCTGGGATCAAACTGAAGAAAGGAAGAACAGATGTTAATGCCCCAAAAAATTAATTCCCTGTGATTCTTTTCCCTGAGTGGGTCATGATGCAAGCAACACATGGTTTAAAGATGAAGCTGAGGAAGATGAAGGATGATAGGAATGACTTGACTGTTGCTTTCAAAGCAATCTATAAATGCATGAAAGGGAGGGGGTTGTTTCTGTTTGTGTTTGAGCACAGCTCCCTGTAGGGAGACATGTCAGATGCTATAGAAATAAAAAGCAGCTTCTTTGGCATGTTGTATATTGATTGCTCTGCCATGGACAGTGATCTCTGAATTGATCTGGTGTTCTGTCACACTTCATGCCTTATCTTTTGCCTTAATGCAGCACTAATAACAGTTGTGATAAGTGGAAAAATTACTTGAAATATTTTTAATCTCAGCAAGTAAGAATCAATGTTTCATCAGACCAGAAGTGTTAGTCAGTGCTGCTAATGCAAACTCACACAGGCAGTGTGAACATACGAATTTGAGCATTAGGAAGCTTCTAGGCCATGTGTTTTTACTGTCAGGTATAAAAAACACCACACTCACTCTGTCTTAACTTCTGTGTTTAGCTGAACTTGTATGGCTCTCAAATTTTCTTTAATGAGTATAAGTACATTCAATTTCACATTTCCCAACTTCTACTCCATGTAAAAAAAATAATTATAAACACCATACGATAAAAAAAAATCAGATAACAATATTTTCATTTATACTCTGCAATGATTGCAGGATGTTTTCATTGAGTAGTTTTCAGAACTGCTTTTAGTTAAAATATGTGCTAGGCTTATTGGTCCAGGACTGGATTCTTGTGTGATGTGTTCTGTAGCTCTGTGAAATGTTTGCCTGCCTTCACATCATTGACTCTACTTAAAATGCTTTTTCTGCTTAATAAAAGAAAGAATAGAAGTCTTTTACCAAACATGCTTAGAAGTTCCAGGACAACCATACTTGAAAGACAGAATTAATTTGGAAATGTTATTTTCCAATTGATGTTGAAGCCTAACACTAAACACTGTGTATGAGCTATGTAGGTATTGGAACACAGACTGCACCACACAAAGTGTTGGCAGATGCTGCTTTCATAATATTTGGTGGTGTTCCTTAAACACAAAATGCACTGCCTGCCAATTCTTTGGAGCAGACTGTATACTTATTGCAAACTGCCTATGTTATCTCACGGAACAACTGCAATCTGGTTTTCTATGAAGTAAGGGCAACACAGCTTCAAGAAGTTCTCATATGAAGAATTAATTTCATGTGATTTTGCTATTATGGCAAGAGTACAACTCGGTTGGAAATAGTCTGTGTAACACCCGGTCTCTTGGAAGCTCTCCCTTCTTTGGGGAGCAAAAGCATGTTTAATTTCATGGAAGAAAATCCCCTTTTCCTTCTCTCATCTCTTGAAGTTTAGCAGGCACTTAATGTTTTTTTCCTGTAGAGCTGTTTATATCAATGACTGGTTTGTTCAAAATATGCAAAAAAAGCTTCTGATGATTACTTCAGGATGGACCTTGTAAATGCATAATGGATCACTCATTTCCTCTCCTTGGAATGCTGCTCAGTGTCCAGTGTTTTCTGGGCTTATTGCAGGCCATTTTCTTCTCAGATAAAATTGTTCCCAAGGCAGTTAAGAACCATAACTTGTATTAGTTGTTTTGTTTCTTCCTTTCATTTGGGAAGAAGGTTGAGTTAGAGGCTCAGCAGCTCCAAAAATACTCCAACACTCCAGCTTGTTTTACTTCTAAATTTATAAAATATCTTGTAGGTTTTTGAAGAAAGGGATCTTTGTATCTTCCATTCTTTATGACAACAGGGATTGGGAGTTCTTTCCCCTGCAGCAGAGCCTCTCTCCTGACACTTGTAGCAGGCTGCAGTCCCCATGTGGGTCCTTGCTGTGGCCATCAGCACTTGGCTGCTCAGCTGGAGAAGACACCACATCAGCTACAGCAGTGTTGGATAAGATGAAAAGATGTCAAGCTCCAAAGCTGCCAAAGATGAGTTGGAAGCGTTTGACAAAACAACGGGCATTTTAAGGACAAGTGTTGCAGAACACATATGCTTTTAGTTTAATGGAGTTACTTGGAGAATAATTTCCATTTCCAGACATGGGTACTGGGAAGGAACAACACAACAGGTGCGTTTAATTTCTAATTTTGCTCTTCCCTGGAGAATCTTTATCTTCCCTTCTGGATCTTTTTCCTCTTAAGCATGTGCTGCTTAATTCTTTCACTCTGTAAATGTACAGATTTTGTGAGAATGCTGCTGTGTTCCTAGTTGGGGCACACCCTCTTTACTGAGGTCTGATCATGCCAGAATAAGTTCTGGAGGCTTCTCTGACTTGTTCCTAGACTCAGAAAGTAAGATGTGGGATGTAGTGGTCTCTACTGAAAAAAAAAAGTGTTTTGGGGCTTGTACATTTTGGTGAACAGCAGAATTTTTCTCTTTATTTGCTTTATTTTTTTAACTTTATTGGCAAAAGTTCTTGATTTTTGTAAGGCTGTGGCTTCTCTTATAAGCTGTTCTCTAGTTTGTCAGACAAAACCAAGAGGGATTTGGGGGCAGTGGAAAAGAGGGGAGAGTAAAATGGAAACAGAATCAGATCACTGTTAGCTTACCATACTGCATTCAGTACCTTATTCTGGGATGATGTTCTATCTTTGCTTTCTGAAATCTGTAAAAAGTATTTTATAGGCGCTTGGGAAAAACTACTTAGCACTGCTATATTGTGAAACTGAATTATTCACTTATTTACAGTTACTTAGAAATTATAAAAAGATACTACAAAATAGCATAGGTTAAAAAAAAATATATATATATATGCCCTGATCCCTTTCACTGCTTTTCCTGAACATGGTGCAAAGAAACTCAGCTATGTTTTCTCAGGGTACTTGCATGCTTGTTTTCTCTACTAATATTGGGTTAGATTTACATTGCCAATAGCAAACAACAAATGCTGAGTGATACAGGGAGTACCAGCTTCAAGAAATATCCAATATTGCTTTCTCAGAACTTGTAAAATCTAACCAAATGTCCATTTTGCACAAAGCTTTCTAGTCTTTCAGTGATGTCTTATGTTGTCTCAGATCTCTATAAAAATTAAGTCTGTTTTTTACATTGAACTTAGGTAGTTGACAGATTTTATTTTGCATCATTTTTCAAAAAACCACAAAAATTTTCACCTCTCAAAATCTAAGTTGATGTTTAAATATTTTTGATCATTTTCTGCAAGGCAAAATGTATGTTATAGTCTGGTACTGGAATTTCTTTGGGTTTTTCTTTAATACTATTTCTTGAGTCAGGCTATGCCTCCCTTTTGCAGTTATAAGTCAAAATAGTGAATGGGAGCCAGCACCTCTAATCCCCAATCTGACAGTTCTGGCTTTAGGCAAGTCACTTAAATTGTGTTTCAGATTCCCATAAAATGTGATAACATGTCTCTTGCTTGTCAGGGTATTGTATGAGTTGATTCACGTTTCTAAGATTTTGCAGAAAGCTTCATGTTGCTGCATTTCACTCAACCTCCCACTGCACTCCCCAACAACCCCTGTTAATTTCTGGTTTTGCACTGGCCAAACAAGGTGTGAAGTGAAGAAAGTAATTCTTATTAATATTCAGAAAGATCAAAGTAAAAATGAATATAAACATAAAGCCACTTAGAACAGTATTGTCACAGGAACACAAATCAGGATAATTGTCGAGGGTAACTTTTATCTTATGGTCTCTTGTCAGGAATCTGATAGGGAAAGGAGATGTGTGTTGGAATTTAGCAGACATTGTGGAAGGTGTGAGAGCAGCAGGCTCACTATGCCCTATGCTGTTCCAGTTGCAGAACACTTGTGCCATTTTTGAGCCAGTAGATGCTGTGGTCCTTACAGGGTAATTTTATCCCTGTTCTGGAATATCTCCTCTGCTATAGGATTTGTGTTTACACAACCCTGTCTGTACTACTGAGAGTGCAGCTGGAGTGTGTTGTAGGCACAATTCAGGATATTTGCTGGCAAGCTCCAATGGCAGGTTTTGAATGAGGCCACAGCACTTTCACTGCATTTTTCTTAAATTTGAATTGTCTGGCCCTATGTTTACCTGTCTGGAACTCAGCACAAATTCTAGATGGGTTGGGAAGGGCTCATGAATCATTTAATTACCTTTTATGAGCCAGATCAATGATGAGCACAGGCTGGACCATCTTATGTAGGCAACTATGGCTGCAGATGCAATTGGAGCCAAACCCTCTTATCTCTCTAGTGTAGATGGAGCAAATGTCATCAGAATATCCCAAATACTAATCAGGCAAAATAACACTTCTGCAGGGAAATTGTCTATATCAGAAATTCTGATGAAGTCAAAACCTGCTGAGCAGTATATGTGATTTGAATTGAACAGGTGCAACTTCATCAGTGAAACTTAGAAATGGAGACCAAGACAAAGCCTTAATCTGAATATTAGTGTTCAGAAAATACTCCCTGTGTGTATATTTTAAATGCTAATTTTAATCAGTGTGAGAGATATCTAAACTAGTCATGGAACTGCAGTCCTCTTGAGAGCAATAGGATTTACAGTGTAGCCTGTTGTCTGATGAACCTTCTCAGCAGTCATATGAAGAGATGCTTAAATGCAAAAGTATTATATTTTGGTAGCTTGTGACTTGGAAAATGTTTCCAGCCATTTAAAATGCTAAAAACTGTAAATTTCCAAGTATTCGGGCATTTGCTGCTAGAGAAATCCTTGTTTGCATGTGGCACTCTATGTTCAGGACACTAATGCAACTCCTGGTCAGATAAAAGTAAAAAACATGGGATTGGGAATAAAAAGGAGTGTAAAGATGACAACAGAACAGTTATATGCCGTTATACCATATGAGAGACAGCAGTGTGCTACAGGAGAACAGCAAATAGCTTTGTTTGCTGTGATGTGTGTGAAGAAAGATTTCCCTTTATGTGGGAAATCCCATCATTTTTATCTGCCTATAGTTGTTGTCAGCTGTCTGCATGGATTTATTACCTTAGAAAATATTACTCTGATCTGAATGATATTGCTTTGTTTTTGTTGTTGTTGGTTTTGTTTTGGGTTGTTTGGTTTTTTTGGTTTTTTTTGTTTTTTTTGTATTCTCAAGCACGCAAATTGTAAGAGTCCCCAGAAATAAAATATACAAAGTGATACTGTTTATTCTTTCTTCAAATCCATAAAATGTTTCTTAAATTAGCATTACAAAATTATGTCAGAGTCTATAGTTGTGGTCAAATGAATTCTGACCAAACCCCTGCAGGCCTTGGTAGCAGTGTAACTGCATTATTCTTATGCTATTGACATGATACAGTTCAGAGCTCAAAAGCCTCCCAGAGATGGTACTGTGTTGTCAGCTCTTTGAGTAATGGATGTAAACACTCTGTGGTTTTTTAGGTAAGGGCTGTGTGGTTTAAGTACTCGACAATCTTCTGGAGGTTTTCTGGTTTTCTCAGGAAAAGTGGGTTTTAAAATGTTAGGAGTGGAAACAGCTTAAAAAAAAAAAAAGGAAAAAGTGAAAAAAGGTGAATAAAATCAGGAAGGGGATAGTATGATTGAAAATGAAGACCTGTTTAAAAATTTTTAAAGTCCTCTGTCACTGAAGAAACCCTGGAGATAATATAATTCAATTGATTGAGAAAGCATTGTGAAATTGTGCCAACACCTTTGATTAGTTGTGAGATCAGTGTCTCTTCAGAGGGAAATGAGATAAAATTTGAATAGTGATAGTGTCTTTAATGAGAAATTTTTGTTTTGAACTTAGGTTTCTATGTATGTGCAAACACACTGCATTAGCAGAAAAAGGCATCAAAAGCAAAAATATTTTCATTGGAAAAATGAAATTTATTTTTCACAACTTCGATTATGTGTGGAAATTTAAAATTAAATCAAAATTAATATTAAAGAAGTGAAGAGAAAGCAAGCTGGGTGATAAATAACATTGAGTCCTCCTGGGTCTATTTGGCTCAATATCCATTCTCTGACAAGGGCCAGCAACAGGCATTTGGAGAAGAGGCAGGAGAAGAAAAGCACAGAATGATTTCCAGTCCTTCTAGAGGGAAAATTGGCAGATTTCAAAGATTTGTGGTTTAGGAACTTCCTGCTTTGGAGTTAGTCACTGCTTTATAAGAGAGTAATAACTAGATGCTCTGGAATCTGAGTTTGTAAATTACCCTAAATTGGTTTAGATGGGTTTTGTTAGATCAATTCCTGCCTAGTGAAGGCTCAGTGAACAAGCATATGTGTGAATTAACCTTTCCATTTGCAAAATGGCACACTCTTAGAGAGAAAAACAGGACAGAGAGAATTTCAATTGCTTTTTTGTCTTCAGATCTAACACTCCTTTCAAAATTCCATGAGACAGGAATGAGTAATAGCTTACTAGAAGAATATGATCTGTATTTACTGCTTAGAAAGATGGTATCTGATTGACTTGATTCAATGTAGACTGTTTGAAAACTGGAAATTTATTCAGTTTTGGTGTAGATTAGCCAAATTATCAGCAAATATTAAATATTTAAATTAAGAACATTATAAGCTCATTGTGGGAAATTATCCAGAAATAAAACAATGCAGGGGAAGCTTGACCACAATTAAAAACTAGTAGAACCAAGAGGTTTTGTTCATTAAAAAGTATTCCTGAGTCGACATTTTATCTTTTCAACATCTTTTTTTCTCTGCAGAGCGTGCTGAGGAGGTTCAGTGGTGTTGGGAATATTGTGATACTTATCAGATGGTGCTTAGTATAGTTGTCTTATTAGTTAAGCCTTAGTATTGAAAGATATTTTTATTTTAAGTAATACAAAGAAATAGTATAAAAGGTATAACAATTAATAATTCCAAATATTGAATTTGTAGTTCTATATAACAATTGTCTGAAAAAGAGATACTATATGTATATTTGCATGTTTTATGGTAAAGTTACACACTGAAGCAGCAATATATTTATTGATTTTTGTAAGACAGAGTTTCTGAGGGTATTTTTCTAGTTTTGAGACTGTATTTCTTAAAAAAGAACCCAAACAGTGTCATCACTCCTAAGGATAGTTACTAGCACTGTTGTATCTTTATTAAATTTATTTATGTGTTGCAGTTGCTCTATGCCTTGATATTTTGTATGCCAGACTGTTGCTCTGCACTCTTGGATGTAGGTGAAAGAGGAGAGTACGTGCTGAGTACATTTCTTAATAATTCTGAATAATTGGTGCTCATGTATTAAGCA
This sequence comes from Toxostoma redivivum, assembly GCA_013397375.1. Lineage (NCBI taxonomy): Eukaryota > Metazoa > Chordata > Aves > Passeriformes > Mimidae > Toxostoma > Toxostoma redivivum. The sequence continues at coordinate 800,470 of VXBI01009545.1, forward strand.
GGCAGTGCTGCAATTGATGCCCAAGGGATGAGGAATGAGCTTCATGGGTGATGGGTGAATGCTTAGTGCTGTGAAATGAAAATGTTTAATTCATGTCTATTACTTTTCCATTTACTTACATGAGAACCAGTGTAAAATAGAGCTGAGAAGTTACTCAGTCTGGATTGCCTAAGAACAGATGTATTCCAGGATTAATTACTTCAATTGCCTGCAGTTTTCCCTTCCCAATTTTGTTGACACTGACTGGAGAATACTGTCATTTGGTTTCAGTTATATGCAGGAGTTAATCAGCACAAGTGCTCTTAAGATCAGGCACTCTGTCTCGATGTAGGATACATGATTATTCACTTTGATGTGATGTTAATAGTTTTCTCATCTTTGCCCCTTCCAAAAATAGTATACAGGAGGAAGCACTTTAACTTTTTAGTGAGACATTTGCTGTACTTTTGTTTTCCTTATCCTGTTCTAGTTTGTCCTTCCTTCTCAGGTTCCCACCATTTCCTAGGTACTTTTTTATTTCTTTTTCTTTTTTCTGCAACAATCTAGTCTATTTTGGAAGCTTTTGGTTACACAGTCAAAATTTGATAGTTTAGTGTTTTGGGTTGTGTTCTATGACTTAGCTTTTTGTTTGGCCTCGGAGAACAATTTGTTTTCTAAGTTTCATTTTTATTATCACTTTTTTCCTAGAAACACAGGGTGATTTGGCTTTATCACTCTGGTATTGATTATTCCATGAGCTTTAAGGATATACTTAGTAATATGCTATGTGATCTGAAATACTGCACAACTGTCAAGAATACAAAATGAAACTGATTCTTATTAGTTACTTTTCCACCCCAAATAAGTGTGAATCTTGTAATTTCTGCAAATGCACAAATAGGATGCTAAAAGTATAGATCTTTTTCTGAAGTTATAGGTAAATAAAGCCTCCTACATCATACATATGTCTTCTATGGTATTAGGACAGTGTTCTGGGTAACTTTAAATTTGTGCTGGCTGACCTCAATAAGCATTCTTTTAATTTTAAAAAACTAAGTAAAATATTGAGGACAAAATCTTGAAAAATGAAGTACATCAGCACTGCTTCAAAGAATATTCCCACAGGCTGTTTTGTTTGGCTGCTGCAAGGGTTAACAGCAGTAATTGTAGGATCTCCAGGTTGTTTGCTGATTGATATCCATAATGGGCTTGCTGATTCATGTAATCTCTATACTGAGAAGCATGCTATCGTCTTTTCTTTCAATGTAACCTAACACCTTCCCAGTTACCTTCATGAAATCACTCCTGCAGCACAAGAGTTGTGTGCCTGGTTGCCAGCATAGCATGTGTGGAGTCAGCAGGTGCTGGACTCATTTCCATTGCTCTGGAAAGTTTGGTGTGACCAAGCTGTCATCCTCACCCTGAATGAGACTTGCTCCAGAGTTACTATTGCTGCATCGTTTTTAATCCTTATGGTTTCAGTGCTGCAGCAAGATCATGTGGCAGGTATTCAACAAAGGCTTGGGGCAAATAGAGAAATGCAGGAGGTACCTGGCTCTGTCATAATTCTTTCAACACCTATTGTCAAAATGTTAATAAAATTATTACTTCAGGTGTATTCAGATTTAACTCATTCCTTAACGATTTGGCATATTTTAGGTTTTTTAGAGGAAAAAAAATCAACTTCAAATGTACCAGCAGTAATGTTGCTTTACAAATTACCTCTTTCAGGCATAAAACTTCATTTTATTCCTGGTTTAGTTTCACATCATGTAGAAAAATTGGATTTAAACTCTGAAAATGCTTCTGTCGTTTTCTCACTTCTCAGTCTCATTCAGTTTGATGTTTTCAGGACACGATGTAATTGGAATCGGCCTGTTGAAAGTGGCTTGTTTTGTGTCATTTTAACTCCATTTCAGCTTTCATCTGTCTGAATCCCCAATCTTTGAAACTGTTCATGCCAATTTTATAATGCTTCCTCCTTTATCACTTAATAATGAGGCCCTTGGCATATAAAGAACATTGATTTCTCTATCTGTGTTCATAATGACTAAAACTGTGATTTTTATTTTCCTTTGTAGTAAACTTTGAATACTCAAAGGCAGAGCTTTTAAGCACTTGTTTAACTCATTGTATTGAAAAGTACTAATATTGGCTCATGCATTTCTATGAGGGAAGAATGGGGGGGGGGCTGTGCATAAATATCTTAAAGTTTTGGGGCAGGAACTCAGCATTTAGACAGACCCTGCAGTTTTGACTGCAACAGCAGGAATGGTTTCATCATTTTCTGAGAACAGGTAAGTCCTGTGGTTTTGGATGAACCTTTGCCTGCTGCTGTTTGTGTCTGCTTTTGGCTGTCTGTCTCTTCCCATCCCTTCAGCATTGCTGCAGTTCTCAAGTCTTTATTTACAGCAAATATTTGTCCTCTTAAAGCTGCCTGGAAGGTGTGAAAGAGGAATTACTTAGTGAATTGTCTCATTGCCCAGGAGGTGCAGAACTAGTAAGTCTACTTTGTTTGGAGTGACAGAGTTGGTGCAGCTCCCCTTGAAGGAGCCCACGGTGAGTTGTCCTCCATCTGCAGAGGAGGGACCTGAGCTGGCAGGGAGAGAGTTTTACCAGTTGGTTGGAGTCTGGAATTTTTATTGGTTGGAACAGGTTATGTTGAACTGCCTCTAAATCAACTGCTGCAACTCATAGCTCTAAACATTAAAAATATTTTCTATAGATGTTGTATTTTGTAAGAAATCCATAAGGAAGAACCTGTAGTCAGAGTAGCTTGAAGACAAAATGGGAGGAGATTGAATGTGGAACTTTAATTCTCATGAGAAATACAGGAAATGCATCATTACACTATGAAGTGATGAGCTGTGCAAAGATGAAAGCTATAAAAACACTCCATGGCAAGGAAAAAACCAGGAAAGTAATAGGTGCATGGTCTGACTGTCAGAGGTGCTCAGCACTTCCATCAGTCACTGTCAGAAAGCTCTGCAGCTCCTTGCCATATCCAAAGCTACCAGAGGCAGTAAAAGATGGACACAATTTTGGTCCTAATTTTCAAAAAATCAAAGAACATGAAAAATGGTAACAAGTCAGGTGTCTTGCTGTCTGCTGCATGTAAAATGCCTGGCACGTTGCTACATGAAGCCTGCAATGTGTGCTTACAGATTTAAGAGAACAATTTGTTCCTTTGACAAGTTTACCACATACAACATCATTTCATTGCTTGGGAATGAGCATCATCAGACTTCTCATAAAGATAGGAAAAGCAAAATTAGAGTCTTTATAAACAGGTTAAAGCAAACTAAATGAAAGCATTTCCCTCAAGTTACATGGCTGAAGGAGAGAAGATGGGGTCAGCAAACAGCATAGGCATATTGGTAGACTTTTTTCTACTTGTATAAAAATTGTCTTTTCACTGAAAAAATAACTTTTCAGGGCATCAGTAATAAAATTGAGAAGTGCAGTGAAAGTAAAATATTTTATATCATTGCAGAATAAAAGAGGCTATTAAGAAATATATGTGCAAGGAAGATATTAATTTTACCACTAGTACCTCAAGACTGGTTATGCCATTTTCTCCCATTTCTGGGAACAGTACAAAAAAACAGGCAGGAATTCTCTGATGTAAATGAAAAATGAGTTAAGAGGATGAATTAATGTAAGTTGTAGTTTGTATAACTGCTGTAGACTATTATTTCTATCAGAAGTGCAGCAAATAGCTGTACTTCTGCATGGAATTTTGTTACTCATTTCATCTGTAAAAGTCAAAATATTATTTAGACCTTACTTCTGTGAGAAACTTAATGTCTTTCTGCAATATATGGAATGTCTTTGGAGACATTTCACAACTTGAACTGAGCTCAGAGTGACTAACAAATTATTATTAAAATAAATAGAGGAGTCATTCATCAATAGCATCCATTACCTAAGACCTCATAAAATTGGAGGAAAAGTGTATCAGGATACTAAGGACTGATCATAGGGGTCAGACTTAAGCAGACATCCTTGTCCAGGTTCAAGCAGAGCAGCTCTGGCAGCTGCAGGGCTCAGGCTCTGGGTATCTTGTTCCTGCAGCTGATCAGAGCTATCCAACAAGGGACAGAGTGGGGAAGCATGCACTGATCTGCTGTTGTGCAGGCTCTGTAAGGTACACACTGACATCTTTGCATTACAGAAAAAGGGGAGCACACTGTATTTGAAAGTAGGCATTATGAAGGCATTTGTTTTTTTCAGTCAGCTTGAGCTGATAATGGCAACGTTCATGTAATATTAATCAGGATATTAGCTGCTGCTATTAGACTTGAAATGCACGTTTGAGGAATCAGTTTATTTTCTTAAATGTAACTATCATTGATGAAGAACTAAAGGTCTTTTTAAAATAGAAGAAAAAAAAGCATTAAATCCATTACTTGTGGAAACAAATACTTTTCCACTGCCTTTCCCTGTTAGTTTTTTAATTTCTACAGTAAATTCATAGGAAAATTTGGCTTTCAAAGATGTGACAAATCAGAATGGGATTTTGTGTTTGTTCCATTGCTGATAGTTATTGTTCCAGTACAGCAATTTCAGCAAATGCTGATTTTAATCAGTGTAGACATATGAAAAAAAAAGAAGAAATGAATAGGATTGCTTGTCACCCATGTTTTAATTATCATGTCTGCAGGTCCAGATTTGCACTTAAAATTTTATTTGAATGGAATTGTTTTCAATTGCCCTAATGTATTCAGCCATTTTTCTGTGGTCATAAGTGTACCAATGTGATGTTTTGTAATGATATGTTGTACTTGCCTACCAAAATTAGGATTAGAAAGGCTGAGTAGTTCTCTTCTATTCAAATCAGTTTGGTTTGACAGCTCCATAATTACTGTCTGTTTGAAAACAGTTGTGGCTTTACCTTAATGAAGTTAAACTTTCTAATTTTTATGACTGGAACAGGCAGTGTATGTTAAAACTTTGGAAGGCAATATTAGACAGAATTAGTTTGGTTATGACTGAATTTATTTTCAAGTCTCTTTTTATCACTCTGAAATATACTTTTTAGCTGATGTTGTAGCACTATCTCAGGTACAGAAAAAAGCTAGCCTGTCAGAAATTCTGTTATGAGACTGCTCAGGCCTAACTTTTTCAATCTTCTCAAAGTTTATACTGTTAACTCTTATACATTCCATGTTTTATATAGTATTTTGCTTAAGGACTCTTTTCAGCAAAAATTAGCTTATGTGTATGTATACTCTGCACAATCAATTGGTAGCAACTGTGATTGCCCATGAAAAAGAAATGCAGTCAATATTTGCATAATGTTTGAATTTAAGTCGATTTAGACTTAACCACCTGCAATTTCCCAGCTTTCCTCTGAAAGAGAGCTAAGCTATGTGCTGAAAGCCCACTTGCATTTCTTGGAAATGCTTACCACTGTTAGTAAATCTCAGCATGTAAATCCTTTGCTATTTTGAGAATACATTGGCTGCTGGTGTCTCTCTAGAGCTGGGTACTACTGCATATATTTATCCTAGTATTTAACCTGCTGCATACTTATTTTTAGGCTAAACCTACTTCCCCTGTGAGCACACATGCACTCTACCAACAGTAGTTCAGTGGGAGAACATGCCTTGCCCCTGTTTTAACAGGCAATCCCCTGTAGAAGACTGCTAACCTAGATCTGCCAGCTTGGAGTCTTCATCTCCTTCCTCCAGGCAAAAGAACCCTGTTTAAAGTTAACCTAGTTTTAAGATGTAAACAGCAGGTCCTTGCTCCCATTTCATCTTGACTGAGATAAAAGAGCACTTCTAGGATACTATTAGTGACGCTTGCACTAGAGATATTTCCCTTTTAACTTTAGAAATTACTTTCTTCAGTGGGAGCCAGCACCACCTGTTTTAAGTCTTGCAGAAAAAGGAAACTTAGATAAAGCTGTGACTGACACAATCTCATGTCAGTCATGTTTTAACTACTCTCTACTGACACCAATGGGGTGTTCTTCACAAATCTAAATGTCATAATCTTGCTTTAAAACAAACACACAGGCCCTGAGTCCAAACACACATTAAATGTTAATATGCTGATAAAAAGGAGCCTGTGGTTATCTTGCTAAAAGCTGTTCATAGGCAAATGAGATGTGTTAAAAGCATAACTGTTTTATTGCACTCAGATGACTAGAACAGCTCCTAGTAATGTTTCTGCAGAGATAAAATACAAAACAGAATTATTATACCTAATGTACCCATAAATTTGGATGACAAAAATTGTCCCCAACAGCAGGTATAATGAAAAAACATCCACAAGAATGTAAAGACTATTTATTACTTCAGTGGACTAAGTATAGATTTTGATGCAGCTTATTTCCATTTGGTTTATCTTGGTGAAGACAGTGTAAGGGGACTCAGGAGAGCAGTATAAATGATGTGTGATGGCCTGGGAAGATGAAGTGGGGAAGAAATACTTAACAGCATAGCTCTGTCTATGGGGAAGTTTGGACAAATACCGTTGATTACAAAATTATATTGAACAGCTTTTGAAAATGCTTAAGACTGGACAAGTTTGAAAGAATGTTTGAGTTGCTGGTGGAGATTTTGCATCTCTAACTTAGAATTTTTGTCACAAGCATATCTGTCATTTGTCCCATTGACAAGGGTCAATTATTCGAAACCAGAAGATTCATATCCACGAACAAAAAATGAATTATATACTTTATAACTTGTGTGCATCACTATTGACTGAGCTGGCTTTCCTACAGCCTGGTAAAATTAGATGATGGAGTGGATGAGTTTTCTTGGTATGTAGCACTGTGATTCAGCTAATTATCAGTGTTGTTCTAGTGGACAATAAATGTGCAGCTCTCTCCCTCAAATACTGTACCAGGGAGTAGTTAGTTGGTTTTATTGCTAGGGTCAGGCTGTGTGATGAAGAGCTGATCTGTGCAGTATTCGGACTTTTCCATTGAATTGTAAAATAGTGAGAACACTGCCTAAAACCCAGGGCTGTGACTTTCACAGAAGACGTAGAAGAGGTGGGTGGGAAAAAAAATCCATAGAAATCCCTCCATAGAACCATACTGCATTATCTATTCAAATGTTGCTTGTAGAGGAATTTTAGTCATGTTGTATCACTTGGAATAAGGCTCTTTGGACAGAGTACTGTGTATTTATAGCATGCATTAATTTAAATCAGTTTTGCTTTGTCTTGCCCATAGTACCATGGGTAAGCAGTAAAGGCTGTAATGGGGAAACAGCCACACCAGCCCTTCTTGTTTCTTATACAAAGAAAGCAAAAATGCTATTGTCACTTGGTAATTCCAATCTGGGGTAACTGCAAGCAGATGCTAATTTAAATGACACCAATATAATCACAAGACCCAATAAAATTGGACATTGTAATTGAAGTAGATAAGGCACTGAGAGCTCTATGTAGTGTAAGAGAATTATGATATGAAGCTCAGGAGGGCATCTTTGTCTTACTATAAAGACACATAATACAAGAATTTTTTGCCATATAACTGCAAACCTGAGTCAGGAGAGACTTGGCCTCTCTATTAAAAAAAACGCTGCAGGAATGTGCTAACCTTGCAGAATAACAATCAAATGATAGGGATCTCAATGTGTGCGTGTATCAAGAGCTTTAAGTGGTTAATTGTTTCTTTGCTATTAAAACACATATTGAAGGCAGTTTAACCAGTGAAGAAAGCTGCTGAAAATCATTGCTATCTCTTTCCTAGGCTTCTGTTGCAGGTATAAATTGCAGTATAAAGATTTGAAGGCCAGTGTTGCAATACTAAATCTGACATTCCTCATAAACAAAGACCACCTTACTCTTCTGGGCCCCTGTAAACCCCACAATAACATAAGGAACAAGAAGACACTTTACTGTGAAGCCCAGTATTTATGATTTCATAAATAATGTTGTTTGGTTACATAAAATACCAGAATTGTTGCTTAGGTTTTGGAGAGGTGCCATCCATGCTGCTTGTCAGCACTGGCAAAACTACTCAGGCCGAGTTGGGGCTGGTAAAGTGCTTTTAAAGCACTTTAAATCAAAAGCTCAATTTTGCAGTATTTCAGAAGCTTTGATTTAAATACATATGCGTTTGTCTCTACCCCAATACATTACCAGTTACAAATGCAAGCAAATAGTTGCTATTACTTCTATTGTTGCCAACCAACTAAATTGTTCGTGTTTTCTCAATTGTCATTGAAACAACTTGGATTGAAATAAAATCAAGGTCGTGTCATATACTGTTAATGTTTACAAACAGTGCCTATTTTGACTTCTTTATTAAATCTATTGGAAAATTTTTTTGTTCCATTATTTAAAACTGATGTTGCAGAGTTTTGTCAATAAATTTAATGTTCAAGTTCTGCCAATATTTATCTGTTACTCTATGCAGAGATACTGATGTTATGACACACATGTATCAGGATGACAAAAATTCATTAGCCTTTATTATAGCCAAAGCTGAACCTCTGAAGTGATAATTCCAACTGTTGTTTAAAATGCTAGCAAAATTGAGATGATGCCTGAGGAGAATCCCACTATAGTCTGCTTTTTTGTTCACTGCAAGTAATTTAAAGACTCCTGAGACTCCCTCTCTCTGTATTTACCTTTATGTATGATTTGCAACTCTACCATATTCTCCAATGCCAAATTTTAAGGTGAGGAAAAGGTAAAAGGTGATTTTTAAGCAATTCATCAATATCTGCCCCCTGTGTTTCTGGCCTCTTTACAACTAAGTTCTTTCAGATTTTTTTTCTCCATTTTTTTCCTGCTGTAGATGTGAGCGTTCCATATTTTATGGTGATAATCCAACAACTATTCTGAAATAATAAGAATGCTGAAAAAAGTCTCTTAATATATTAATAGGAATTTCAATCAAAGAATAATATATTTGGTTAAGTGTGCTCTAAAAAAGCTGAAATATAGTTTTATATTTATTTTCATGTGCAAATATTTAAATTATGTATATTTGATTATGTATTGTTGTTGTTTGTGCTATGATTTAAAAAGTGTAAAGTGGTTGCCTAACTAACACTTTCTCTAGCTGTGGTCATGAGAATTCTCCCTAAAATGAGCTAATGCCTCTCATTTGAGGCAATGTTTATTAAAAACTTTAAATAATTTTAAAATTATGCCAGTTAAAACCCCCCAAATCTTAGGAATTATGTGCCCATCTATCATAACTCTTCTATTCCACAGTCTTGGCATGGTACAGGTGCAATATTCTGCCATTGGCCCTATTTTGAAAGGAAACATTAAACACCTGCTTGAAAGGAGATCTGTCAAGGAAAAAACCCCACCAATCAAAAAACTCCAAACAATTTCCCTACCCCTATCCCCATTACATGGAGCCACTCTGTGCTTTGAAGAGGCTTGGCTTCCATGGTGTGACATCCTGATGCCAACAGTTTGCATTGAGGGTTTCTAAATGAATTAGGGCTTCTTAAATTGCAGTGGCTGGAGGAGTAACTTGTGCTGGTTTAGAAATGGTTGTTGAATGCCATTTTACAGTTACTGTTCTCACCGTTTTACAAAATCCCACTGAGATTAATTAGTGCGAGGGATAAGGAAGGGCAGAGGAGATTTACAAAGCTTCCAGCACTGCATTCAGTATTGATGACTTCAAGTATTGTGTTCCCCACAAGGGGAATTGATGTAATTTGTCTGAGCACTCGGTGTTTGTAACATTTCTGGGTTGTTTTCTGCAGGAGCTGGGCTCTCGCTTGAGCAGACCTGATGTGAGTGTCAGGGTGGGTTTGTCAGCTTGGCATTGTCAGTATAACTGTGGAAGTAATCCTGTGCCCTACAGATTCATTCCTCTCTGATTCTTTGTCTAAGACTCCCTCAGCTGCAGTTCTCCTTCAGGTACTGTGGCCTTTAGGAGGAAAAAAGTCCTTTTTCCTCTCCTTTCAAAGACCAATGCAGGTAAATGATTCATCCTACTCCTGGAAGGTACTTTGCATGGTTTGAAACTACAAGACAATGCAAATAGAATACCCAATTATTCTGCTATGACAAACTCTGTATATGTTATTCCAGCAGATGGGTTCTTATCCTTTATTTTAATATGTAATTACTGATGCAGGTTATGGGCTCTGGCATATTGGCAATGGAGTGGAGGATTTTTTAAACAGAAAAATAGATTTTTTCACAACAAGCTTCAAGACTATTGGAGCTCTAGGTCTGTGCCCCAGAGGCTCTTGCACCTTCTTGTGAACCTTGCAGCATTCTTCATTAATGAGGTTAATTTCTGGGATTCTGCCTGAAGTTCAGCATGTTGAAATGTGTCACCAAAGTCTTTCCCTTAGCTTGTGCTTGCTGTTACATTACCTCTTCAAAGTTTCTGCAGAACTAAATCACTGCCAGGCATGAGAGAAACAGCGAAGCTTTTGTTGGTATTGTCACTGAATAATATTGAAATTTAGACCAAAAGCTTTCATTTTTTTAACCTGGTTTCCATGGCATGAGCTGTGCCATGACACAGACTTTTCACCAGCTGGGGGTTTTGGGGCCAGTATTCATTCTTTTATAGTTACTACTTGTCCTATTATTAACTAGGCACTGTGTGCACCTTTGTTCCACTGGCCTTCTTTTAATCAATAAATGTTTTCTGTTGCTTTTTCTTGCTCATCTAAAGACTTTCTGAATCTGTTCTCTGTGTGGCTTTGACTACAGCAGCCAGGATGATTTATTTGTTTCTGCATTTTTGGTATTGGAAAGACTTCCTGTAACTCAGAGGTAGAGGGGAAACAAATTATAAAAAACCAAACCAGTGCCCAAAAAGTCATTGATTATGCTGGGTTTTGAAAACAATTATTTTTGTTGATACACTTTTATTTTTCTCTCAAAGATCACAAAGGATGTGATAGTCCATATGGTTTCTTGAAGCTGAGTAGGTTGTCTTCCTTTCCATGCCTTTGCTCATACAAACAAGATGTCTGGCATAAGAATAAAATATTCATTCTTAACTGTACTTTTTACCTAGAGTTCAGGCTGCACAATACAATATTCTTGATTATATGTGGTTATGTGCTTTCTTTATGCATTAATGGTGAACTGTGTTAATTTCTTGAACTTTAACAAGATTTTTGAATTTTGAGTGCTCCTTTTTTTGTTTGTTTGTTTGTTCACTTTTCCTTGTAGCACCCTGCCCTTGTAATAGCCTATAAGGACAAGTTAAAAATGTCAAATTAATTCCCTTCTTGCTGCTTATGTATCATGAGGCATATAATTGCATTCCAGGTGCTGTTTAAAACCTGACAGAGATAAATTTAAGTTGGTGGTACGGTATAATAGCAACAGAACTAGACAGATGTTTAACAAATAAAGTGAAAAAAGTTTGAAACTACTCTGAATCACAGCAAGGTTTAGCCTGTTTGCAGTTTCCCTTCTTGTACTCCTTACTATCTTTCTACTGCTCCTTTGAAAATTTCCAAGTTTACCCACAGTAAGGCTCAGTCACGCAAGGCAGGTGGATGAGACTGTCCCCAGAACACAAACACAGGCCATTAAATGCAGGCTCTGCATGTAAGTCGCTGGCAGAGCTGCTCTGTGTCATGCAGAGATTGTGGGATCTGTGCACTCTGCTTTCACAGCACCTCTAGCAATGAAGCCCATCTGATGTGTCTTGTGCCCATCTTCTGCCTTTAATGATTCAGCTGGCATTGCTGTTGACAACTGGACCATTAAAGTAAATTATTAGTGTAGATTGAGCACAACTAAAGGCAATGTTGTAATAAATTTGTAATTAAGTGTTACATGTCAGTTTTGTCATGCTTTCACCAGTTAAATGTTATGCTTTAACATTATGGCCTACTATGATTTGCAAATTTTTGCAAACAGTCCAGGAAAAATGTCTGCTTCAGATGTTAAGTCTTGTTTTATGTAAGAAGTGATACTGAAATGCTTGAAAGTAAGCAGAACCTGAACAAAATAGGCAAGAGCTTTCTTTAAATTTAAATACTTCTAAAAGTGAAAATGCTTTTTTCATTTCATGAAAGATTTGGTTTAAAACTTAGTTATGACACAAGGATGCTGCCAATAGAGACAGTGTAAATATAAACAGAATATTTGAGCATAGACTTGTGACCTTCAGCAAGAGCTGAGAATGGTTTGTTCTCTGGCTCAGATCAGACTCCTGTGCCACACCTCAGTGTCTGGCTGGGCACCACCAGTGACCCCCTCCACTGCTTTGCTTGGTAATATTTCTGCCAATATTTATACCTGGGAAAGGAAGTATAAACATAAACAGTTTCTTCAGATATTTTATGTCTGAACAGTATTTATTTATAAAAAAAAAAATTCAACTATTTCTGTGTAATAAGATATTAATTGTGAAATGAGATATTTTGTGATGACTTACTCCAGGCAGCACACTGGCATTAAATGCCGATTAAAATTCCTTGGTAGAAGGCAGAATGTGTGGTGTGTCACCACAGAGTGAAATACTGAGTTAAGAGTGTTATCAGCTCTTTTCTTCCTCATTTGAGGGATTATCACTGAAACTTTTTCCCCTCTGAGATGTTTTTTTGTCTTTTTCCAAAGAGAAAGGCATTTCCCCTCTTCCTCCTTTTCCTCCTCCCCCCCCCCAAATCTTGCTTTAGATTTAATTGTAAATTTTTCTAGGGTACTCCAGTCATTTTAGCACTCTCAACCTCAATCTCTATGTGTCACAGCGGCACCAAATTGTTTTGTCAGTTTGTATTTTAATGAGAGCTAGGATCTAGTTGAAACTGGAATTAGCTGCTGTAGTTCATGGCTTTCAATTTTCTAGTTCCCTCCTCATCAAAATATTCACCAAGCTGTTTCTTTCAAACTTACACGTTACTACTGAGAGCATTTATATGAATAGCAATGGAGTTTATTTCAGGGATGAACAGAATTTATAACTTGTGTGGATGCTGATGCTTCATCACTCATTTTAAATTCACTTATGGACATCAGTACCATGAAGTGCTTTCTGTCCTCTACTGTAAAACAAAGTGGAACCCACCTCATTTGATTGAACAGCCCATTTTTCTGTCTCCCATGCTCTTACTACCACTACTGTACTTTTCCCACCCTATTCCTGTTTTGCTAATTCTGTTACTTTTTCCTTTGTCTTTGTTCTTTGCCCTAGAGCCTTGAGCTACCCTGCAGAGCTGGTTCAAAAGCTGTCAGTTCAGCAAAGCAAAAAAGCACAAGGTAAGCTTGATCCAATTGTTAATTACAGGATGAGTTGTCAGGATTTGTGAACTCCAGCAGATGATGAAAATTATACTTAAAATCCAGGTGGAAGCTAGAATGTTCCAAATAAATGTTCTGTATTTAAGAAACAGGAATCCAGAAATGGATACCAAAACAAGCTGGGAGACTCCATGTTCCACATTTTTCTATTTTTCCTTTATTCTCTCAGCCTTAAATCCCAGCTCTGTAGAGTTAGAGGATGGTTATCTATACACACAGGATTTCTTTCTGAATCACTGGACATGCACAAACAATGGTGTTTTTCAAATATCCAAAATGGTATTTTATTTCACTCTGAAGCTTATTTCATGAACATTGATGATATTACATTGTTAAACAGATATTTAAGAGTATATTTACAGAAAAAGGTAAATATATTATAATATTGAATCCTTATTACATGTAATAGTAAATTTTGTAAATCATCTTAGTTATGATCTGTCAAGTGAACTATATCAGGACAATATAAAATGAATTATTTTTAAAAATCAATAAATCTCTTTTTTTGTTGTTGGTTTTGTGCGTGCAGTAGTTGGAAAATTTTGTGTTGGTGGTTTTATTTTCGTATTTGGGAAATTTAAAGGCATTACACAGGCTCAAAAGCTATTTTTCTATTTCACAGTGATAAAATATGAGGAATCTTCTCACTGAATTGTTACTGGTAAATCACTGCAGCCTTTACATAGAAATCTGCTGTCTTCTGGGGCATTTTTTCTAATCTTTGATAATATCTTTCCTGTGGGATAATATGTTGCTACTTCAGTAGTTCCACAGAAGCATAAGCCATGGCAAATAGAGCTCTGTGATTATTTTATGTGCTTGTGGGTTAGCTTATAGCAGTGCAATCCATTCTGGGAAAAGGACAGTGTGTACCTATAAATCGAGACTGAATTAATCCACAGCTCTTTTCTCTTGAGCTTTATTTTCTGAGTAAATACTGAAACAAGCGAAAACCAGACTGTTTTCATCGTAAACGTGAAATAGATTTGCTTTATGATCAGAACCACTTCAGTCTGGTTTTTTGTTTTAGATTTTGCTTTGGATGAGGCAGAGAAGAGAAGCAGCTGTGGCCTGTTTGGGATGGAGGTCCCAGCCACGTGCCAAGTGTGTGCATCCAGCCACGGAGAGCCAGCTCTGTGTCTGTGAATTGAGTAAATGTGAGTGGGAGCTGGGGCAGGAGCAATCACTGCAGTTCTGGGTGCATCAGGTGCCTGGGAGAGCTGCAGGTACAGAGCTCCTGGGGGCTGCCAGGAGTCCCAAAGTGCTATGTCAGTCTCTCCCTTTGAGCTGGGAAGGTGACAACCTGTGATACACCATATCTAGCAGCCATAATAGGCCGCTTTAAAGCATCTGTCACAGCATTCTTATTTGAAAAAATAATTTTGACTGTAAGACTGTCGCATGGTTACAATGGAAATATCTTTTCTTTTTTGTGTACTGTGCACTTTGCAACTTGCAAAAAGAGCTTCCTATTAAATATCTGTGAAGAGCAAGCCATGAACAAAAATGAAGTTTATAATTAAATAAAATAACTTAGCCTTTTCTTCTCTGAGTCTCAGTGACTGGGTGTAAAGGCACAATGCTACCTTTCAAAAGTTGCAGTGCCTCTTAGAAAAGAATAAACTGATTTGCTTTGCTGATTTTGGCTGAAATAGAGTTAATTTTCTTCACAGTAGCTGGTGTGGGGCTGCGATTTGCAGTTGTTCTGGAAACAGTTTTGATAATGCAGCAATGTTTAGGTTATTGCTGAGCAGGGATTGCACAGTCGAGGCCTTTTCTGCTCCTCACCCCATGCTGCCAGCAAGAAGCCTGAAGTGCACAAGGAGCTGGGAGGGGACACAGCTGGACAGCTGACCCCACCTGGCCCAAAGGACATCCCAGACCATGTGGCTTCATTCTCAGTGTAAAACTATGGGGAGGTTAGTGGGGAACGTGGGCTCTGCCTGGGGACTGGCTGGGCATCAGCCAGCTGCTGCGGAGCAGTTGTTTTTATTTGCATCACTTGCATTTCTTGGATTTTATTTCTGTCTTTGTATTTTTTCCTTTTTGTTCAAGTTTATTGTTTTGTGGTTTTGTTTTTTTTCTTAATTATTTTTTTCAATTATTAAACTGTTCTTATCTCAACCCATGATTTTACTTGCTTTTACCCTTCTAATTCTCTCCCCCACCCTACTGGGGCAGTGGGTGAGCAGCTGTGTGGGGGTTAGTTGTTGGCTGGGGATAAACCACCACACTTGGAATTACTAATTCTACCTTAGATTTGTCATACTTGATTCTTTGACTGTAGGCAAATTGTGTTTTCAAACCAGCTTCTAACTGAGGTTATTAGAATGATTAGAGTTCACTGAACTGCAACTGCAATTTTATATGAAGATATGGCTGTAAAAATTTCCTTATAATATTTTTATTAATGATCATTTGATAACTATATAAAACTTCCTTTCTTATCAAGAAAAGTGAAATAGACTGAGGGGCTTTCACCAAATAAATCATTGTAAGTGAAGAATTAAATCAATGTCACTTAAGTGTTAATCCATTACCTGTGCTTGTATTTAAGTTCATGAAAATGTTTGTGACTGAACACTTGCAATTACAGACTAAAAATAAGAAACTGCCTTTACAAAAAGAAAAATCCATTATTTCTTAAAATTCTGCCTGCTGTACAAAATTTCCTAATTTTGTCCATGGCAGCTGAGAAATTAACGTCTCTTTCAGAAAGGAACAATGTTCAGCAAATGACCTTCATCAGTAGTCATCCATATCTGTTTGGCACTGGTGACTGCCAAAAGAGAAATAATTTCCTGAGTGAAAAGATGGGTAAAATGAGATTAACATTTGCCCCTTCACAAGTCACTTAATGTGAGCTGCCTCCTCCACAAACCAAGAAGTGTCTGAGAACCCAGTGAACATTTGATTCCCGGAAACCTGAAGCTGTAAAGTTCCTATCTGGAATTCAGTCCTGGTTTCCAAATGAGCATCAACAACAACAAAGTCTTTTGAAGATCATTATGACAAGCCCTGCAAAATGCTATTTGAAAAGGGAATATGTGCTGCTAAGAGTTATCATCTGGTTTCAGTGCAAACTGTCACTTCCAGATTTTCTTTGATTTTGTAAGGCGAAGCAGATTTGACACCTTCAGAATCAGGGGAGGAGTGATACTATTGAAACCTTATAACTCTTTACTAGTGACAGCAAAATCTTACAAATTTAGAACAAATGGCTCTAATGCTTTCTGAGGTGAAATTTAAAGGCTTTTTCTTATTCTTCAGAGTAAACTGCACAATACACAAAAATAACTTGGGACTCTTTATGAGAAGTCAGCACAAGGAGCTGGGTATCTTTGCTGCCTTCTAAACATTTCTAGAAGGTGTGGAAGAATCAAAGGAATGAGTTATTTTTATAGTTGCTTACCTGTGGGAGACTGAATCTCATTACTGAGGTCATGAGGTATAAGACTGTTGGAAAGTAATTAAGTTAAAAAAAATTTTGCATCCTGGTGAAATATTAGAGAAATCTATTTCATCTAAAGTTCATAATATGTAGTAAAAGACACAAAACAAAATATCCTGATGTTTAGAGGAGAGGTTTGTGGGTTGTTTTGGTTTTGGGGTTTTTTTTTTTAATGAGTCAAGTTGTTGGTTTTTTTTTTTTTTAGAGACCATGTCCTGGACTGTGGCTTTCAATATTAGGTCATAGTACTTCTCTTTGCTTAAAATTCCTATGCCGTTCATATAGGTTTTTAGTGCCTTCTGTTATAACAGATTTCATTCAAAACTCATTGGAATTACTTTTCATTTACCTAATTTTTTAAACTATGGAGTCAGAATTAAGCTAGAAGTCAAAGTAATGAATGAGCTAAATATTTTTCAATCCTACTGAATGTTACTGAATTCTGTGGAGTAAGAATTTTAAATGGCTTGTTGTCTTTACTGTAAAGTTCATGTTTTATGCTGCCTTCATTGGGCTGGAATTCTGAATTTTGTCCAATACTTTTGACAAAAATATTTTTAGCTTGAACCGACTTGGAATACAAATTAAAAGAAGAAAATTCTCTGTTTTAAAATTAGAGAAAGCGCCTTTTCTGGATTAAATAACTTGATAAGCACATATAAGGGAGCACATGTGGATCTCAGATTTCTAGTGGCACAGCTCCACTATATCTGTAGATTACTCCCAGTCCCAAAATCTTCCATTCATTCACCTTCATGTAGATGGTAGGAGACATGAGGCAGAAGGAAGCGTAATGGTGTAAGATAAACAGCTTTTTATTGTTTAAAACTGGAGCTCCAAAATGCCACTGAGTAGCACAAAACTCAGCTGAAACCCTCCTGACCTGGGCCCCATTGCTGTGATGCATCCAGTGCCAGCTTTTCCACTCCAGCCCAGCTGAGTACACACTGGAAGATGAAAAAGCCCAAAGTTTGCCCAGGTAAGAAACATGTAGAACTGCTTCCTATTTTATGCCTTTACAGTAAAGATGAAATGGGGTGGAAAAGACAAATATTCTACCACAACCTGAAAACAAAACAGTGAGAGGTGATCTAGAGGAAACTGGCATATGGAACATGGTTTCATTTATTGCACTTTCTGATCCAAGTCTTACTAAGTTTCCCCTTATTTGCAGCCCTATCAAAGCTTAGTATGGAAACAAAATGCTGAATTTCCATCTGCTGTCAGAGAGGCTGACAGGACAGTCACTCATGTCACAGTTCAGCTGCTAGAGCTGTGGTTTCATTTACACCACATAATTACTTTTGATTAATGCAGCTACTGATTTGCATCTATTATGCAGGCTCTGTATAAAGTCAGGGCCTCTCTATTGCCTGAAGCAGGCTCCCAGTGCATGTAGCTGCACTTTGCACTGAAAGGGAAACTAGCAGCAGGAGGGATGATCCATTGGGACAAGCCTGGGAAGCCTCGGTGTTGCCCTTGGCACGGAAAGGTGACTCCAGCCTCACTGACATTGCTGAAGTATTTCTGGCCTGACTGGAGTCATGATCAGCAGCACACTGGGGCTGCTGTGCTGTTCTACAGAGTGCAGGGGACACGAGTGAACATTTTAGTCATGACAACATCAACCCTTTCTTTTCCTCACCTACTTTTGATAGAAGGAGGTGTCTGGGTTTCATTTCCCTGTTACAAGGCACAGGTTCAACACCCTACTCGTCCTTTCCTTTATTTAGCCTACTTTTCCTTTCATGACTTGGACTGCCCTTTGGGATATGCAGATGCTGGCAGAAAAATCAATGATACAGATCAGTGGTGTTCTACTTAAAACTTATATTTGTCTTTGTAAAATCTGCTGACTTCTGCTTTTGTGATGCTTTCAGAATCTTCCTTTTCTCTCTGTGGCTACACCAAATCAATGGTGACATGGGCAGGGTATGGGTTTCTAGTCCTATTGACTTTGTTCTTTTGCAAGACATCTTTACTCTGAATGCAAACTCTTGCTCCTACAATATAATTTGGATCACAAAATCCTTTTAATATTTTTCTTGTTCTTGAGCCAGCAGTCATTTTCTTGGGTACTGTCTTTGAAGGTTTTCCTGAATGGAAAGTCACAGGCTCTCAGTGGGAGACACATTTTAAAGGTAATGCAAAGTAAGTGCAGAGATGACTTTACCAGTAAGTAACCTCAGAAAAATATATCCCTTAGGTTTGCCATTGAGATAGGAAGGGTTTGTAGTCATATTTTTCCCTATTCTGATAACATATTTTCTATTTTCTTACTTCATTAATGTATTCCAATTTATCCCCTCCTAAGGCACTTTTTAGAATCTTCAAATATATATTTACATGCTGCAGGCTTCCATCGATGGCTATCAAGTCAAAGTTTTGCCGTGACATAAATGAACAATATTATTTCAGTTAAGACCTTAATTAGCCTCTCCATTATTTTCTTTGTTTTATTATCCAAGTCCAGTTTGCCTCTGTCCTTTTTTCAGTGATGTGCAAAGACTACAAAACAGTCTAAGAGTTGGAGACTCACAAAAACTGAAAATGCTTTCCTTCATTTACTTTGACTGGGTCTGATATGTGTCCTGAGTGTTGCTCAAGTGGCAAAGAGACATTCAGTTTTCAACATAAGTTTGACGTTCCTTTTTTGATCCTCTCCATGGTACATGAATGCACATAGAAGCATTTTATAAATTACATTAAATTATATATTATTAAAACATGGTGAATCCTAAAGATGTGGAAATGCTGACCTGCTCACTCATAAAATTATTATAAAAACATGTTTCTAGCCATTGATGTATTCTCTAACTTCTCTCTGTACTTCTAGGTAAAAGATTTTGCCTGTAAATATACTCCATAGATTCTTCTTTTAGAAAAGATAGTTATAATGCTTATGCATGGCATAGGACCAGCTGAAACATAAACAATGCCATTATCTGACATGACTTCCAAATTAAGAATTATGTTTAACTGAACTTCAGTTCACTCAACACAAAATTACAAAATGAGAGATTTACAGATTTCATGTTGCTCAAATATTAGAAACCATTGGATAGTTCAGTATTGTCATGTAGAGTGAAAATATTTCTTAACAGAAGTAAAAACTCATTGGAATAACAACATACAATAACAAGATATGATTTATCAGTTTGACATCTGCCCCATGTTTTGCTTTATGAAGCACTTAATTCGATCTGCTATTGCTGTAAATCTTCCTTGTAACAGTATGTGTAATTTGTTCAAAGTAGTTCACAAATTTATTAATGCCTCCAGTTCAACTGCCTCTGTATCAGTCATAGCGGAGAAATCCATGACTTTGTCTAAAGCAATTATTTAGCTTAAAATCAATTTCACTGAACAAGCTAGGAATATAATTGCAAAGAGGAATACTTATAAATGATCTGTCAGGAGAGGACTTGGAGCAGTGCTGTACAAATCCCAGAAATGAAGAAGCAGCCTCCTTAGCCTGAGCCAGTTCTGCCCTCAGCCTCCTGACTGTGGTCTGACACAATAATTGATTGACATTGATTGCATTTCGCATTGGGAAATGAAATTTAATTGAAGCAATGGTAAAACCTGTCCAAATGAACAGTTATGCTTGTGGTAGATGATAATTCTAAATCAAGTGCTCTAAAGATTCCTTTTCATAAGCAGCTTGTGATCTCTTGATATACAAAAGGATGTATAAACAGCAATGCTGGTGTGCTGAATCACTTTATTTCTATCTAACATTAATCAGTGAGAAAAATCCAATAAAATTAATTGTCTTGACCTTTCTTATTGCTCTTAAAATTTCTTCTTGACACATTTTACAATTAAGGCTGTCTTCAACATTTCTTTATTGAGGTTATTTCAAGGTCTCTATACCTATGAGCCGTAAATGATTAGTGCATTAATTTTGATTTTAAACATTATGAGACAATTTTGTATGGACCACAGGTGAGCTCCCTCCCATTTTTGCTGCATTTTGTGCCTAATGACATTACAATGAAACTGTCAGAAATAAACTAAGTGTCCTATACATCTTTTGAGCAAAAGACAGAAGGATTTTTTTATATGTTCAAGCCCTCTATATTCTTTTAGTTTGATTGCTGCCTGAAGAGTTTACTTGGTGTTTGAAATCTACTTCTCTTGTAGAAATCAGTAGCAAAAATTGGCTATCAGGTGGGGATCCACCTGTGGATATCACATAGGAGAAACACAGTATCTAATAGATCCAACAACAGGTCTAATAAATCCCTACTCTGTAGTTTGGAAAACACAGAAAGCTTAAATATGTAGAGGGCTAGGTAAGAGTGCTTTCACTAGTTTTTATTAAAAAAAATCTGAATTAAGCTGAGAATTATTAGCTTGGAGCTTGGTAGAAGGCTTCACGTGCCCTAAAAACAGCATATTTTCTAGTAGTTATTGATGGGAAACAATAGGCTGCTATACCTATCAACCTTCAGAAAAACATAATTATGTATATAAAAGCAGCTTAGCTAAAATGAAATACCATATTTTTTGATGTTTAGAACTGCCAATATTGTGAGATTTATGCTATAAAAACCTTTTTAAAGCCTTTTTTTTTTTTTTTTCAGTAAATTTTATAAGGACTGAAACTTTGTTTTAAAAGCTTTGGTGACCATCTTTGTCTCATCCTCACTTTACCTCTCTGTTACCTCCACAACCCTATTCCTAAAAGACTAAGTTGATGACATTCTCAAGAAATAAAGGGGGAAAGGCATATTTTTCTGGTAAAAATGAGGGGGGGAAAAAGAGAGATGAAATTTGGTGAAAATATTACCATTTAACTGCAGCAGAAATTCAGTAGCAGTGACATTTTCCAAAAGAAAGCGTATAACCAAAGAGCTTCTCAGGGTTCAGAAGAGGTGATAGTAATTTGCTGGGGAGAAAAAGACTATTTTGGATACCTCGATTTTTTTTTAAAAATTAATTTTCATTTCTTTGTCATGGTTTCTCACCTTTCTGTAAGGAAAACTGGCATGAAATACCTGAAAAACTTTTTACTGCAATAGATTTTAACAAAGAAGTGCCAGATTGTCATATTAGCTTACTGGAAATGTGCCTACTTGTATAAGTTATAATATAAAATTTTCTAGAATCCATTATATATTCATATAAAATTTTAAAAATTAGAGTTTACTTTAGGAGTTAACTGCCAATACTAAATATTGTATTATGCTATAATAAGAGGGTGAAGGTCAAGTTTTTGAAATAACTTGAACATGCATTGCTCAAATTAAACATGAACTTTGTGTTCAGCAGGATGAAGCAGAACAAGCAAACCCATCTTGGTGCGTGCCTGGGGTCTCTGCTGGTCACTTGCTACTGAGCTCAGACACAGTGCACTTCTGCATGGGATTTTTTTTCCTACTGAAATCTAAATTCCCCCCCAAAACAGCAAATGTGGTAAATGCTGTGCATCTGCTCAAACATGGTTTGATGCTGAAAGGAGAAAAACCCAACAAATAGGCAGTGGTGAATCTTGTGAGAGCAGGAGATTTCCTAAAGCAGTGGGGTTTTCACAGATCAGTTGTCACATTGGAATAACAATTCAGCTTTGCAGTCAGATTGGTTATCCATGAAACTTCTCATGTTCCCAGGAAACAAAGGAAACAGGATGAATCCTCTCAGTAGAGAGCACGTAGTCAATATACAGTTAGGATTTTTAAGAGTGAGTAAGGACCTGAAGTCTTTTGTAGTGAGTTATTTATCAAGAATCAGATTTTTTTTTTCACATTTCTCAGGTTGCATATCGAAAACTAAACATGCCTCAGTTTTTTATTGGTTAATGAAAATCTTAGACAGCTAATTCCTTGCAACTGACTGCATCTGCTCCTCTCAAAATGCATAATACCAACATGAGTCTATAATGTTAATTTTTTTGTGATGAATCTGTTAAACTTAATTTGTCATCTAGATCTTTGAAGTACCTCCTCAGATCTGATTCAATGTACACCATTGTTGAACTGCTAAAAAGGAAAAGCAACACTCCAAACCAAAAAAATCTGAACATAACCACTATGCTTTATTCTACAACAATTCTCCTGTCTAATTTGGTATGTCAAAGGTAGATATTGCCAAACGTGCCCTTGAAAATTCTTTGCAAACTGATGACTTGGAAGCACAAATGTTTACTTATAAAGGAGTAGGGATTTTGGATATTGTTCTAAATCAGACATTGTCCACTTACTGAAAATTCCCACTCTATTCATGGAAGTTTAACATAAGCAGGAAGAGAAGAATTCCAGCTGCCTTCCTGCTCTGAGGCAATTTTCCTCAAAATTCTCACTAGAAAAACTAATATTATGTTTTCTGTGGAAGAGAGAAATTTTTATTGCCTCTAGGGAGCAGTAAATTATGTACATGTCATAATTAGCAGCATTAAGATGTTGGAGTATTTGTGCAAGGATAGAAACACTTCCAGCAACTTGTCATGCAGGTGTTGTATGTGATGGTATGGACAAGCAGAGTTATGTAATTGTAAAATCCAAAATAGAAGGCATGTCTTACACTGTCTGAATCAATCTGGAGGAGTTGATTGCTACAAATATTTTGCAATTAAAGGAGAATGTTAAATCAGAAATCATAATTAAAAAAACATTTTTATATTAAAGATTATAGATAGCAACCTGCTGCAAAGATGTCTTGATAAACATGAATCCTTTGAAAATCAGGCTTCCATTAGATTCTCCTTGTAGACTGGAGAGTTGGGTACTAATTCAGGAGGATATTTTTCATTTGTGCAGATTCATGAGATCTCTATCAGACCTGGTTAGCTTAAATATTTTACTAAGTTGAAATTGATCTGAAAGATGAGTTTTCAATTGAATCCCGGCAGGAGTGGGGAACGGGATACCAGGAAAATCTTATGTGTATGTATGTGTGTATATATATATACACACATATAAGCAATTGAAATTGAGGTAGGAATTCAAACAAAGACCTGTTGACATTCATACAGTATCAGCATGCTGGCTTATTAATTTTCCTTACTATAACTGTGTTGCCATTCAGTATTGGAAAATGCAGTTCAGTTTTGAAGATGCACTTTCAAATAGGTGTTACTTGAAGTGTAAGTAAATGCTTGTAAAACAAAATGGGAGAATGATATTTTGCCACAGCATAAACAGGCTGCTCTAAGCCAAGAAATAATTGTTAATTAAAACTTAGTACTTTAGAGTAAAGAGAAAAGAGCATAATCTTTCCAATCAGACTCTTGTGATACCTACAAACATAAAGCTTTTTTATAAGCTGAGGTTTTGTGTTACAAAATCTCTCTCTGCAGCAATTTAATTATGAGTTGCAAAGTTTAATTTCTGCTTGGAGGAGGTTTGCCCTTTCCCTGTTGCTCAGAAAAATGAACAAGAAATTTCCTTCACTTGGTTTTGAATTTAGCCAGGGGGACAGATTGAAGCAGCATTGGAACAAAATATCCAGGTAGCATCATCATCACATTACTACCAAACAGGAAAACAGGAGGCAAAGGGAAGGAGAGAGGTTGGGTACAAATCCATTGATTCATCCGTGGGACTAATCATACTTATTTATCCATTGTACTGTAGACTACAAATTATTTTTTCTAGGGCATGTTGCAGGCAATTTTAAAATCAATAAAAGAATACAAAGACTTCTGCAGCTGAAACTGACACCATGCCTTGGGTTACTGTTGTAGACAAGCAATATTTCTGTCTAAATAGCCAAAGTTATTTATAACATTTCACACCCCTAGCATAGTTTTAATATATTTTTGGTTGTTCCTGAGCTTTTTAAGTTGCTATGCTCGGGAGTTCCTCTGTGTTCTATTATTTCAAGATTATTTACATCTAGGATTCATGAGTGCAGTGATGGTTATGATTGGCATTGAGAGGTATTACAACAGGAGCAAACGTGCTCAGCTTTGCCTCATTTTAACCAAAATGTTTACCTGTAATAACCCACCTGTCCTTTACAGCAGCCTCCTGAACTTTGAGCACTCAGACCTCAGGACTGGGTTTAATTCTTAGTGGTTGCAGTATCCTGAAGGGCTGAGACCTGGAGCTTCATTCTCTATTCATTCTGCAGGGAGTTCTCACAATGTTTTTGGGAGCGCTCTGTATGGAACAAAACCAGACTGCATCATTTTACAGCCGTAGAGTCAACAGTTAGTTGACTCTCTCAAATGAAATCAGAATCTGTTTTCACATTTTTTCCTTCAAAATGTTGACCTTTCAGCTGAAGTATCTAATCTCTTTACTACCATAGGAGTAAAAGAGTTCAGCTTGTTTTGTTTACTGAAATGCAGAAATAGACTGGGGGAGAGCATCAATGGATATGTATCTGCACGTATGTAAACCCCTGCGAGTTGGCAGAGAGAAGAAACCACTTGGAAAAAGGCATTTTCAAAGGTGGTACAACCAAATAGAATTTGTTAATTGTGGCTGTTAGGCTGCATTTCTAGTGACTCCTGTCACCTGCCAATGTGCTTTGTGCTTCCCAACGCTGCTGCCTCTAATGGTGGATGGCTGAGATTTTATTTAGGGCCATCAGTTTTTTGCCCTCTGTTTGGACAGATAATTGGTATGTGCCATTTCTGAGCTCAGAAATCAGAATTTACTATGCTTTCAGTTTTATATAGTGGAGTGAGATGGAAATAATAGAGCACCTGTAATGTTTCTTTGGATCTTGAGCCACTCACCTAGATTATGTGACTGAAGTAGACAAAAATGTGCAGTTTCTTGCCAGACAGGCCACAGTGCATGAAATATTAGGTTAGCTGGTTCACTGAAATAAAATAGTCTTGAAGAAGAAAAAAGGGGAGAATTCTGGCTGTAGGACTCAAATTAACAAAGGTTTGAATGTTAAACAAAACAAAAAAACATAAGTAGAGTAATTTACGTTTTTACCTGTCAAAAATATCTATTGATGCTTTTTAGGATTTTTCAGAAGATACTGTCTATATCCTCTATATGCCTAAACTATAGAAATGCCTTTGCATTATTTATATATTTTCAGATTATGATCTCTACAACTGACTTCTTGTAATATGGTTTTTATACTGAATTATTTGACTTTTATATCTCTTTAGTCATTCTATATCCCCCACTTGTCTAAAGTATTTTTTTTCCCAGTTTTGTTGAAACAACAAAAGTTTTTCACAGATTCCATTAGAATACAGCTGAACTTTGCAGGCAGTGGAGGCTTAAAGACACCAATAAAATTGTTGAAGAAATGTTTCCTTGTTGCCAGATTCTACGTCTAAATTCATTATTGTTGTGATGTGACTTATTTAGAATAATTTGTTTGGGTCGTGGACTGCCCTATAAATACCAGTGACACCCTGGAAAGCCCTTTGTGCAGCAAAATTGCTGTTTTCTACCCTCTTAGATTAATGTATCTAGGAGATATCATTCTAAAGTCTTTGCATTTTTTCAAAGTTTACACAGAAAACATCCATGTGACTAAAATATCAAGCTGTGCATTCCATCATGGTTACATTTCATTGTCTGTGGTTGTTATTAAGGTGTCATAGTCTGTAAAGCAGTTAATCAGATGTAGAAAAGCAGGTAGAGTTGATGCAGCCCAATAAAAATGATGATAGAAAGGTGTGCACACAGGCAGTGATGGGCAGGTTTTCCCTATGGAAAAATACTTTGAAATAAAATAACTCTCCAAGGATTCCTGTTTGCCTTCCTAGGAATGGAAATGAAGATGTGAAAGCTGCTGGGCTGTACTCTGTACAAGGTGCATTCATGGAAAAAAATGGGATGTCTAGCAAGAAATGAAGTAGGCTTATAATTGCCAGGTTATTATTCTAGCAAAGAGCAAACTGCCTTCTGACTCTTGTGATTGACTTATGGCTGGGAGAGCAGAGGGCTCTGCTCTGGGTGTTCATCTGCAGTAATAAGCAGTGGAATTAGTCCTCTGGGTTGGCTGAAGTCCTGCTGTCTTCTCAGCAGCTGGCAAACACAGTGAAATCAATCTTGCATCTTTCACAACTTCTGGATTCAATTTAGGAAATAAATACAAAAATGATCAGCATTTTTCTAGCAGATGAAGACTGGAATATACTGTTATCATTAAGCAACTTCAATTAGAAACAAGGGCAAAGCCAGGGCAAATACATCACAAATTTATGCATGCCACTCTTTACTCAGCATCAAAAGCAGAGGTAGCCTGAGGGTTCTATTTGTTCATCCTTTCTAAATCTTCAGTGTAGAAGGGCTTCCTCTGAGAGATCCCTGTGCCTATTTCATTTGGGCTCTAAATAGTCTGGTTGTGGAGTTTGCACCACTCCAAGTCTTGGCCCCTACTGATTTTGGAGTTTCAGGGGAGTTTCACACTCAGAGTGATGGACCTATGAAGCAGCTGCATTTTGGTAGCCTTGAGGGCTAGGCTGAGGTTTTCATCTCTCTGCACTACCATTATCTAATTTTACAGTGCTGCTTGTTGCTTCTTGCATGGGGAGACTGATATCTACCAAATCTTCTGGCCCAGGCTGGAGTTCACTATAAGGACTACTTCATGAGACCAGGCATAGATTTGGTGTATTGGCAGACAGGGTAATCCAACCTGTTATTCTTTACATTTTCTACTGTGATATTTCCCAGTTACTGCCACATCCCCTCCCTACTGGCTCTGAGTAGTGCTGCACCCTTGGGACTGCCTGCCAGGGCCTCCTTTCTGAACCATGTCTCAGGCTGTTGCTGTAAATTTTTATTCCATGAAACGTTGCTCTATGCTCAAACTCATTCTTGTCAAGGTCAAACATCTTATTGTCTAATTTAGGGTGTATAGAGTAGCCATAGCATTGGTCTGAGGGAAGAAATACTGGAAGTGGTGGTTTTGTCACCCAGTTCTTGTCTGTCTCTTTTGATGCTGTATCTTTTTTTTGCCCTTCTGTTGTCTGACCACATTATGTTCCATCTTGTAGCAAGTGGATGTGATATTTTTTTTTTTTCCAGTTAAGCAAAACTTTAACGAGTATAGTACGTTTATCTAAATAGAAATGGAAATCTATAACTCCTGCATGGCTTTTAAACAGCTGACTATGCAGCCTAGTTTTGTTAAACTAGTCTGTCTAAAAGTGCTTTCACTCCAAATTCTTTATGTGGATTAGAGATTATTGATGCTTTGTTTTTGTGTGCAGTACATGTGATGCGATATGCTGTCAATGAGGTTTAGGTGGTCTTTGTTGAATATCCCCTTGTATGACCTTGAGCTTTTTCAAGTTTCTTCTCTGGAGTATCTAATGTGACAGGCAATTCAAGGGACTCACAGTTTGTGCCTCAGTTTCCTGTACTGCTGTTTTAATTACACTATTAATAGTACAGGCTGTACTTTGAAGTTTTCCAGCTTCTGGTTCTCTTGCTCAGTTTGCCTGGGTGTGTCTAAACAGTAACACCTGGCACACAACCACAGCTGTTCCTTCCCAAGTCAACAAATTTTTCAGCTGTACTCAGTGATGTTTTGTTTCCCAAATAGCCTGATTCACTCCTAAGGCAAACAGGACATTCTCCAGGGAGGCATGAGAAGTTTTCCAGTGAGGTTAAGTAGTGCTGTTTGTCCTTGCAGCCTCATTTGCACCCACAATAGCAGTGCCTTTGTCATAGCTGCAGCAAAGGAGCAAGTGCAAAGCAACCCTGTCACGTTATTTCCGTCATTGCAAACCTGCCAGGAAGTCATTGTGCCAGGTACTGCCTTTGCAGGAGTGTCACCATGAGGAAAAGGACCAGGAGTTCCTGGGTGGCACTGCAGAATACCAATTTTCCCCCTGTCCCAGTTATGGCCTTACAGGACAGTCTTTTAAGTTACTTAAGTGATTGTTAATTCAGTTGCTAGGAGATGGAATGTGTTAGATCACTCTAAGAAATGTTTTTAATCCAAAGAGACTATGGAATAACCCTTATACTACCAGAGGCTTTTTATCAAGGGGAATTGGCAACAATTTAACCCAGTTGTGTATGATCTATGAAAAGCACCAGCTCATGTTAAAGACTATGGATGTTATCAAGGTTCCAGAATAACCAGTGTTAGTGTTACAGGCCTGTCTACACTGAGCAATTTATTCTGCTTTTGACTTAGGCCAGAATAAACTTACTACTTAATTTTACAGTGGAATTTAGTGCTTCTGAAAATGCTTTTGCACTTAGTTGTGGACCAAAAGTAGGAAAGATGCAGTTGAAACTGATTATTCCTTTGTTAGCTTTGTGCTGCCTGGGGATTTCATCAGTTGAGAGTGAAGAATTTTATGAAAAACTTTGGCTTCACTGAACTCAGTGAGGAAGGAGTTTTATCCCCTGCCTTTAAAGGAAGTCTCTCTTTGAGACTGAGGAGCAAGGATCAAATCCAAGACCAAGCAGAGTGATTAGTTTTCTATGCTCCTTCTGTTAGACAAAAAGGAACTTTTTGTTTCTCTCTAGACTGTACATTTTACACCAGTCAGAGTCTAGAATTAATCTTAATTGAACAGTGTAAATTTAGGGAGCTCCACTAAGATCAGTTAATTGTGAAAGAAATGTGAATTGAGCTTCGATTTTGACTAAATTTTAATAAGGCTTTATATTTCCTTAAATTTTTAATTAACAGCAATTATCAGACTTTTCCAATAAACACTTTAAATCAATGAAGTATCGTGTTATGGTAGAATTGAATTTGAATAATGTTGTAAAGAATGAAAATGTACAAGATTTCCCATTTTAAAAAGAAGTTTTGAATATAAATATTGTGCGATTAGCTTGTATATATTTCAGTGTTTATAGTTCCAAACTGAACCTCAGTGATTTCTATTGAAAGACTAGTTCTGCCAAACACATGCTGAATTATATTTCTTTTGATATTTCAAAAAGCTCATTGTCTTTACAGTTGTAGATTCTAGTGCTATCAATCAATCTATTGAATAAATTTCTATTTTTTTAATCAAGCCTGAGAGTTTAATGATCAAAATACTTTTTAAAATCTATGATTTATCCTAAGCATTAGGGGGTGATTGTTCAGGTTTCTTTGCTGTTGTGCCACCAACTTTTCCTTTTTGTAATGGATAGATCTTTCAAGACTGGAAACTGGTTTCTGTTTCCATGCAGATTATTTAGCTCAGCTGTGAGCCCAAACTGCAAGAAAAGAAATTTTCCAGTTTTGAACTGGAAGAATTGACTATTCTCAACTGTATGAATATGAATAACAACTGCTCTTTTGCTTAGCACTCTCGGGGAGAAGATACCAAGTTCTGATTTTGCTTTATATATAAAGTCTGCACTTTGATGATTAAATAGATTAGGTACAATACTCATGTAATTATAAACTGTATATATATACAGCATCAGTGTTATTCCTGGGTGAATGAAATAGCTCTTTCCATCTAATATTTTGGCTTTGGGGTTATTAATGTCATTGTCTCACTCTTTTCTCTCAGCTATGATATAAGGCTGCTGAGCAAAGGATACTATTTGATATGTGATACTCTTACAAGTACCAGTAAGATTGCTCTTACTGTAGGCACTGAAGAGCAGTTATGAAAAATGCTGAGGTGTATTAAAAGGTGCAAGATGCTCTAACGAGGGTAAGGCTGGGTGCAGAGTACAGAGCAGTGTTTCCTTCCTCTGGAGCCAGACT
This sequence comes from Toxostoma redivivum, assembly GCA_013397375.1. Lineage (NCBI taxonomy): Eukaryota > Metazoa > Chordata > Aves > Passeriformes > Mimidae > Toxostoma > Toxostoma redivivum. The sequence continues at coordinate 830,714 of VXBI01009545.1, forward strand.
GGGACTGGAAGATCCCTGCTGGAGGGCAGTTAGGCATGGGCAAGAGAGTTCTGGCATTTGGCTCCCCTTGGGAAGGGTTAAGGCAGCATGACCCCTCCGACAGCCCTGGCACTCCTCCTCCCCTGCAGGGGTGCAAGAACTGGGGTGATGCTGCCTCACTCCCTTCTCTGACATTTGCCTGCACTCTGAAACCAGCCTTATCTCAGCTCTGCAGCTGATTGAAAGCCACGTGAAACCATTGATCTGGTGCTTTTGAATTCGCTGGACACCAGATGGGATCATAAAGAGAGAAGATGAAATAATGAAAAAATAGTCAGATATACATTAGAATCTTCAGCTGCTGGATTATGCAGAGCTGGATGAATCAGTGGGGAAACTCCCTGGACTCACTCGTCTTGCTTGAAAGATAGAACATGTTGAATTTATAGGTAGAAAATATTTTACATGAAGTTAGTTAGTTAACTAGATTTAAAACCAGGTTTGGATGTAAATATGTTTTTTTAATTCTGTTGTGACTAGATCAAGTATTTCAAATTTTGTTTCAGTTTTTGCATCTGCAAAGTGGTGAGCTATTTTGCTGGCATGTTCTTGTTGTGGTTACCTAAGAAACTTTTATGGGGTTGGAAGCCTGGACCCTTTTCTAAGTGACAGGGGCCTCCAGGAGTATGCAGCCAGCAGCTTTCACAGAGTCAGTGATCAGCCTGAGCAGTCCATGTCCATCATTGCAGAGGTGAACACATTGATGAGGAAACAACCACAGGTAAAATGAGAGACTCCATCTGCAGCAAATGAAAAATTTTCCCATTAGACTGTTTTAGGTAATAGAAATAAATTAGAAAAGCAAAGAAACAGAGTTTTCCATAATTCTTAAAATAATTAAAAACTACAGACACAGTCTATGATGGGTATGATTAGAAAAAAAACATATGAAAGGCATGTTTACAGAATTCACTAGATCTAAATGTCCAAAATGAAAAATGTCATATGGCAACTTAAAAATTGCAGGTCAGCTCTGCCAACCCTTGAATTAAAATCGTTTCTTTGGTTGAAAAAAAGTATTTTTCCCCTTCTAACTCTATGGGGAATTGGAAGAAAATAGATCTTCCCTTAGGGGGAAAAGCCCACAAAGTTATTTCCTTTAATTGCAAGTCATCAGGTGAAGAATATTTATGCCCATGGACCAAAAATATGCTTTTCAATGCATTGTGTTCTTTGCACCAGGTTTGCTCACTTTTTAATGTATAGCATAAGAGGAAGTTCACACCTGTTCCTGTCCTGAACATTCTGGTAGAAAAATTGATCTCAGAGTAAGAAGAGAACTCTGGATATTTGCCATGATTACCACACAAACTTTTTCTAAAATGGTTAACAGGCACTAGATTGAAAATATCTGATTTTTATTCTTTCCTATGACAAGTTCATGGCCCATCATGATGTTGACTGTTGCTTCTGATAACCGTTCTTAATTTCTAAGCTGATTTTAAAAAAACTCTCCAACATTTCCTTCACTTGGAGCCCTTATGTAGATCACAGCTGTTTGTGATAAAGGCACAACAGACAACGGTGCTCTGGCAGGACTTTGGAACTATTTAAATATAGTGACTTAACCTAAAACTGTAAAACTGAATAACAAAATCTTCATTATTGTCACTTTGTCCTGTGCTTTCTAGGTGAAGAGCTTGCATAGCTTCTTGTGTACTGTAGAGTTGCACAAGATTTGCAGTACTTCAGTCTCATATATATAAGATAATCAAGTTCACCTTTCCATTTATAAGTTATTTTCTGAAAGTGTTTGTGTTTGAAGGTTTACTAAAGCTAATAAAAAGCTTAGTGATGCATTCTACATAAAGCACACTTTAATACAAAAGGGAAAAAACAATTAAGTGTTTTCCAGTGCTGTCATGCAGTCACCCTCTCATATTTTTCACTTAGTCTGACATATTTACATATGTACTACAACCTACCAAAAAAAAAGAAATACAGAATAAATGAAATCGAATTCAAATCAATATTTAATTCTGTTTATATTAGCTGCCTATGTTGAGAATGGCAATAACTGATATTCCTGGCAAAGGATCTTTGCAAGTTCTGGGTGAAGCAAGTGATATTAAATACTTAGTATCAAATAGTATGCATAAATAAGATATTAATAAGGTGCCTATACCAATATTTGACTTATCAGATTTTCCTCCCAGAATGCTAATAATCCTCATTAAATGGTGTGATATACCAGTACTATATCAGGATAGTTTAATTTTAAGTTCTCCTGGCTTCATTTCTTTTAAGTATGTGTATTTCTGTATCGTGCAAATAATTTTCCCTTCGAGCACAAATTGGATTACTCTCTGCTGTTCAAATTAATTGTCATATTACTATCAGTAATATTGGATGGAGTTTCCAGAACTCTTTCAAACTGAAGAATTTTAGTAATATTGCTGCATTATTCCCTGGACTTAGCCATGCTCTTAAACGTTAAAATAAAATTGATTCCAAGTAGTTAGAAGAAATTGGTTAATGAATTGATAGATTTTCAATTATCTTTCATTAGAAGGACTTAAAACTAACATACTCTTAGTAGAAGAGAAAGTTTCAGAATTCTAAAATGCAAGTGTTTTTATTTGTCAATGGCAAGAAAGGATAAATAAATCCTATGCCTTTAACAGAGACTCCTAAAGAGGGTCTTCACTGCCTAATGCCCAAAATGCCATTATCTGTCTCTAGCCCCACAATTTAATGGGGCAAAGCTGTTTAAGGGGGTGTTATCTCTCTGGAGATTTTTGTTGCATGTATTTTGCATCACAAGTTTAAAAGATTTGCAGAAGCTGCATGTTGAGCCCCTTGTCTCCCCTTGTGACCTGCTGCCCTGAAGGGGTCATGAAACATAAGTGAGTCTGGAGCTGGATCTTAGCAGTAGCAAGGTGATCTCTAGCAACACCTTGCAAATGATACTTTATGGTTACTCCAGGTACAAACCTGAAGAACATATTGGTGTATGCAAATGATTTCTGCATGTGCAAATGCTTTCGGAGTAAATGTTACAGCTATTTTAGTACAAAAGTATTGTTTTGCCATTGTGACTGCTTAATAATTAATGTCAGGATTGTATTAAACATTTATTAATGCTTTGAGGTTTCTGAGTTTAGATATGTTCATGTGTTAGGGGACTGCTGTGTTTTTGCCACCTCTCGGGGATCCATCTGTATAGATGACATGACCAACCCATTGCAAGCTTGATTCCAAAGCCCTCTGTATAACCTCTGTCAGAGCTGTCAAACAATGATGAGGCAGAAACTACAATTTCAGCAGTATGTAAAGCTTTAAATGATAGTCTTTTGTTCAGTAATAAACATTTGCAGGGGTCTGTGATGCTAGGAAAAGGAGATGAATATGCCCTCAAGGGCAACCTTGCAAATACCTGTCATTTAGAAGTAGATGAAACTGGAATTTCCCCCTAACTTATTGCTCATATTTCCCCATCCCATGAGTAATTTTCAGCTATTCATACATGTTCAGTGTCTAGGTTGGCACTAGAATTTGGTGTCAGATGATTAAAGTGACTAACCAACAGCTGGAATCAGAACAATGGTTTTTAGTGTCATGTCTCTGAATTAGGGTGATGTTTTTGTGTAGGCTGAAGGGATATAGAGAGCCAGGGCTGAAGCATGGGAGAGAATGTGGTTTCATAAAAACACTGTATGCTTCAGATACCGAGTTGTGTCTTAGCAGCAACTCTATCTTGCAAAAATGCTTTTTTTCTGTTTCTATGCCCCCTGAATGCACATGACTATACCTGCATGTGAATTTTGTTCTAATTTAATTTGGGGATAATTTTATTTCCTTCTAAGTACAGATGAGTTTAAAACACCATTTAAGCTATGTTTATTTCAGGCAATGATTATTTGTTTAAAAAAGGCTTTGGGGAGAAAAAAAGTGTGTATATTAAAATTGGAAAAAGTTATATACATAAAGGTTTTATACAAATAACCAGCTTGTGAAAGAGATGGGGTTTGTTAAGTATAAATTTTACATCCAAATCATTAATCATTCCTAAGTTTTTAAACCTTAATCAGATCACAGATAGAACAGTCAAATACTGAATTATGAGAGGTACCCAACAATATCAGAAATCTAATTCAGCACAGAAACAAAACAAAAAAATTCAAACAGTGATTTTATGATACCTATTTACCACAAACTATCTCTAATGAGGACTTTCAAGCAGTTAACCTTGAATTTATCTTTTATTGTGATTATACAATTAAATCTCCCAAATGTGTTGCCTTATAGATAACTTCTGATCTAACAATGATGTTTCTGCTTTTATGATGATAAACTGAGTGAAATATTAAGGCTTTTATTTAATTCTTTGTCTCGATATGATTTTGGACAAATGATAGTTATCAGCACATCACTGCAGAAAATACTTACAATGTCAAATATAAACATTGTGCAATAGTATTAACATTTTATTTCAAATAATATCCAAGCTAACCCCATAGAATCTTATTCAGTTTATAGACTGCCTTGGAATTGTCAGTAATATTTTGCTGCTATTTTTCCTGACTTTCCCTGTAATATACCCGTTTCTTAATACAAGATTGGAGTGTTTTACGGATGGCTAGTGTGTGACTAACAGTGTTTAATAACACTTGTGAGAATGACTAAACATTGGCTGAAAACATTTCTCTGCACTGGAACTGCACTGAAATTGCTGTGCTGAGAAAATTGCTGTTGAATCAGAATGCTGCTCAAGTAAATAGAATAATTTGTTTCATTCATTAGGGTCACTAGACAAATTAGCTGCAGATTTTCCTACAGACAGACACTATTACATTAAATGTGAAAGACTGGCAAATACAGAGAAGTACTGATGGAATAAGGAAATTATTTGAAATATTAATTCTGTGGGAGCCTCTGTCAATATTCTTTGCAGATGAAATTATCCTAATGTACCATGATAAAGTCTCAGCTGTAACAAATACAACCAGTCTCTGAGGTATGTCTGCACATTTTTATCTTTCCTGAGTCCTTCCAATTTTTATGACAGTCAGCAAGGAGCTAAAATATAACAATATCTTAACTGAACAATTTTGAAGATGAGTGCTTAAATCTGGCATTCAACTCCATGGAGACCTTATTCCCACAGATTGCTGCTGTTCTGGTCTCAGGAATCTGCTCTCAGAGCCTGCTGACACTCAGTGTGTCACCTGTGGAAGCTGTAATGCCTGCAGAAGCTCCTGCCAGTAGCTGGAGAAGCAGCACCACACTTGTACACAGTTAGACTTCAGCCCAGATGAGCAGTGTGACAGCTCACAGGAATTAATGTCCCCATATCACACAGGTGCCAGCTCCTGAGCTGTGCTGGCTGTGCATTCACTCTGGCTGTCTGCTGTGTACAGGCAGTTCCTGCTCATCAGCATCAGGGCTGGGGCTGTTGGGCCCCTTTGCAGGAGCCACGAGCCATCAGTTGATTGCAAGAACTTTCAGTGATCATGGCCCAAAGCTAGAACAAAAGCCTTTCCCCCCCTAAGCTGCCTAACTTGGGAAGTACTTGAGAAAGACTGCTAAACTAACTTGTTTCTCTTCTTTAAATAGATTTTGTGTAAATTTCATCCAGATCACATTAGTAGAGTCTATAATTTTACTTGTTCATTACTATTATGGATCATCACATACAATCCTTTTTCCTGCTTTCTGTATTTCAAAACCAATTTTTTCTATTCGGATGATCTATAGATGTGCTACAGACTAGTAAATATGACACCCCCACCACTCCCCTCGATTCTCTTATGTTTTAAGGTACAGATTGCACAGCCATGATTTGTTATAGTGGCTAATGAAAAACTCAAATGAAGTCTCAACCCTCCCCCCCCCGCCATGTTTAAATGCTGAAATGTATTTCCAATGAAAAATCATTACATATGTCAGACATATGTGGAACAATGTGCTCATGGGAGAGAAAAGAATTCATCAGAAATGTTTCCTGTGATGGAAATATCTTAACAGCATGGTTTCCTTTTTTTGAATTATTTCCCTTTCCTTGTTGTATTTGGTAATGAAAAGAGAAAGTGGTCTGAGTCAACATCTGGACACAGCTAGCAAAATAAATCAGGAGAATTACTGTAACAAGGTGTTGAAATGAAATGCTGTTATCAAGTTTAATAAAGGTGTCAGAAGCAAAATACACATATTAATCCATAATTCCCAAGATAATTCTGTACACTGCAGTTTAGATTCCACAAGAAAACCCAACAAGAGCTCATAAAGCAATGCACCTTTAACAGTCTGTATAATGTTTTTATTTACAAATTGACTTTGTTCCAAAAGGAGCTATTTTTTTTAAATAAGTGTGGTGGACAGAAATAAAGCCTGAATGGCTCCAGGGATCCATAATTGGATAGTCAGTAAAGAATTTAGGGTTACTTCATAGATTGGATGTTGTCCCCACTAGTAAAATTTCACTGTGACACGGCAAGTATCAGGTCGGTTGAAGAATTCCTGAAGGATTTTTATTTGCTGAAGGGTTCTACTTAGGTTTTTTATTCTCTGGATATGTCTTTGCTAGGGGATGTAGATGAAGTGATTCTCTTTCTTGATTTCACACCTGTGATGAGGAATGGAAACCCCTCAGTGATGGGGACTGGTGCTCAGCACTGAGCACTGTAAGTTACTATTTAGGGAAATACTATCAAAGGAAGCATTTCAACTCTGATTCCCTTGGACTAAGGGCAGAGTTCTGCACAGGTTTGGATCTCAAAAAGAGCTCCTAAGCTACTCAGCCACTAGGGTAAAACAAGTAATTTCTACCCTTGCTGATCATGTTTTAAAAAACCCAACCCTGGTTTTCTGTTTATACCTTAAACAGTTCAAAGAAAATATTTTCAGTTCTCTGTAATTATTATTTGCTCTCTAAACTCTTTAGTATGCTGAAACACAGTCTGCTTTCTGTTTGTTCCAAAAGGTGAATATCCTCATCCTCAAACCATTACATTGTTAGAAATGGAATTGTGTGGAATTAATTATTTTTCAATGTGACGAATGATTCACACTGGATTCCTGTCCTATGAACTACAGAGTTATTTTACCTAAATAAGCAATAGTTTCCAGCTGCATTTAGTTACCCTGAATTCAGATGGAATCTTTAGTCACAGAAATTCATACTATTGGTAGGTACATAACAGATCTTTTTAATTTTAGTCTTGGTTACTCTAATCTAGGTAACAGCTATTTATGCTTTATGTAGTATTTGCTGGATTTTGGTACAAATGTTCAAGTTCCTTCAGGATACACCATCCTGGTAACTGAAATTGAGATTCTTAAAATTAGTAGACAGTTTGTAAAGTATTCCTTCAGTTCTCTTTTTACTGATTTCCTCAATGAAAGGGAAATACTAAACCACATACTTAAGTTCTGTGCCTCAGTATGTTTCATAATCTTCTATCAGAAAGTAATTAAAATTCAATTCCCTCAAGTAGTGAGGCCACTTAAGGAAATGTATTCAATCATGGAAATGCCACCACCATTTTTTTGGATAATAAATGTGCTAAATGGGCACTTGGCATCTCTACTATTCTTCAGTCATAAATGAATTTTATACTGTCATTGCTTCAGTGGCAATTTAGGATTGAATTGTTGCCATGCAGTCTATACTATGACACTTATGGAATCAAAAGACACTGAGTCCCTGGAATTATCCTTAACACCTCAATGGTTGAAACTTAGAATGTAGAAATATTTGAGTCTGATACAAATCTTGGTTTACCTATTCTGCTGATATATGCTAGCCAGACAAGAAGTAACCTTTACAGAATTCAGCAGGGTGAGTAATGTGAGTCCTTTGGTTAGATAAGAGCTGATATCAGAGTATCAAGAAAACTGAGTTTTTAATGCTTATATATATGACTGTCAACTTTGATTAGCTTTCTAGCCAATCAATGCTACAGGGAATCCTTTCCCTATCACCACATCACACAAATGTTTATTATTAGTCTCTTTTGGCTTACATGCTTTGGAAAGGATGAGGTCGCACACTCCTGATTTTTCTGACTTATTTACAAAGTAGCTTTTGAAGAGCTGGCAGAACTGTGTAGTTGCACCTATATCTTCAGCAACTGATGCTTGAAAGCACCTAATAAAGTAACTAAACTCTGAAATAAAGCCAGCTGCTCTCAAGAACAAGTGACAGGAGCTTCAAAAGGACAGGGAATGAACAGTATCTCAGGATCAGAGGTATAATTTCAAATAAAGTCAGGGTATTTCCCTCCTATTTTCATCTCAGATCAATTACAGTGACCTGCTTCTTGATATCAGTGAACAATGATTTATCTGTGTAGCTACAAAATGAGGAGCTTCTTTAAAAAAATGAAAACCCAAAAGTAACCACCAATATGAATCCAAAGCAGTGTCCCAGTTAGAATGGTGATTTACTGCAGATATTCAGAGATATAACGGAGTCTCCTGTGTATCCAGACAATAGCAAGTTAAGTGTTACCATTTATCAGCTGAATTTGTGTCGCTATCCCAGAGTTAATATGTAGGGAGAGCTGCTTTGTCCTTACTGCTGCTCTAAGAGCCTTTCAGGGAGATTAACTGTTAGAGCAAATCTAGGATCAGTAACTAGCCCATAGGAATTTCTCCATTATGTTGTTTTGGTTTTAAGACAGCAGATATATTTTCAGTAGGAACTTAAAATCCCATTTTATAAAGATCTTGGGCTTGCTATAAAACTTTCTTAAAAAAAAAATTGTACCTCTGACATTCCTGCCTTGTGTGCTTTAGAATATTATTTAACAAATGTTTCCAATCCATTTCACCTTAAGTACTCCCTTGTGTCAGATGCATGGGAGCAGTGGACTGTGGCTTAGGCCACTTAGAGGGTTTTGCTCTTTTCCCCTAGGAAATGGTCATAGAGTACAAATGTTCAAAGAGGCTTTTGGTGAATGATTTGATTTATTCATACTGTTACTATTTTCAAGATGGGTAATGTGTTCTGCAGGAGATAATGTAGGGAAAGAATAGGGCAGAGTCACTTCTCTGAATTTGCTGCTCTAGTTATAATCAATTTTTATATTTCATGCTTTGCTTCCTGCTGTGCATAGGTCTGGTGTTTTGTACAGGAGTACATACAAGTGAGTGAAATATGCTGGCATTTAGCAGGATAAAATTCCTGATGGCTTCTTCTGCTGCTGTCCATTGCAGGATCAGCTGTGCTGAGATTCAGATTTTCTTTGTTTTGTGGTCTTTTTTCCCTTCTTGTGTTTTACAGCTGATTTCTCTTATGATATTCATTGCCATACTACACAAGCTGGATTTTTTTTTCTTGTGTGCAGCTAAATGTATTTGAGAGCCAAGACAAGAACTGTGAGTGGATCCTAATGTTTAGTCACGTATTTATTGAATTATTTGAAAATCCTGAAACTTAGTTTTTTAATATTGGAAGGTGGCAGGAGAGAGAAACTCCTGTACTCTCTTAAAAGTTTTGGTAACAGTTTGGACAGTCAAAATAGGATTGTGGATAGTCTTGTGGGATTTTATGAAAATTAATTTTGTGTTTTATTTGTATGTGGTATGGTTTCAGCCCTTGTAAATATAGAAACCTTTGCTTTCTCTATAAGTGTTTGCTTATTTTTCAAGGGTAAATCCTTCTCAAAAAGTTATATTACCTTTTAATTTCAGTCATTGATAGAATGAAGTAAAATGAGATTATTACATTCTGAGTCTTTAGCTTCCATGTTTTACTTTTTTTTTTCCTAGATTCCTAAATCAACAAGAACAAGCTGGCAGCCATGCAGTTGTATGACAATGCCATACAGAAGGGATTTACAGCTTTTAGGATGTAACAAATTATTTGAATTCTTGTCATTTGCATGATGGTCTCCAGAAATTGGCATATGGCATCATGAGAAGGCAAAATGCCAGTGTAATGTCAGCTGGCCATGGATGCTTGGAAAAAGACTGTGAATACATTTTCAAAGGATTAAAAATCATGGCCTAAGGGAAGTCCAATACATACCTATCCTGAAAATGTTTGCTTCTGGTAAACATAAAAATAGAACAGCCATGCTTTGAACAGTTTTGACAAAAGTGCTGTGCAGAGTGTTTGAACTGCAGTGAACACAGTGACTCATCCTTGTAGGAGTAGGCTCATGTCATGTAACACAAAATGGAGGAATATTTATTACAATTTACTACGTTCCTAAGTGTCAGGAATCAAATGTATTTCTGCACAATAAACAAAAAGAAAGTAGAGAAACTATCCATAGTTATGGTTTCACAAATCCATGACAAAGTGCCATTCATATTTAGAAAACAAGGAGTTTGGGTCACAGGGTTTTGCTTCTCCCTACAGCCAGGGGTGTGTGAATGGAAATTGTTGACTGGAAAAAATGTAAAAAATATACAGTGATGTGAATAAAATTTATTAAAATTTATGTCCCTGTATTTCCATAAAGTCTGTCCTTGAAGCATCCTGATGCCTTTGATTACTATCATGCCTTACATTGATCAATGCAAGTTCAAATTTAAGGATAACAACAAGGAACACAGTAAGGACAAAGAATCTGCAGCTGTTCTGGTACAGTAACATACTTGAAATACATTAATAAATCCTAGCTTAGTCTGAAAACTGTGTTTCAGGCTTTTGATTAGAAAAAAATCTCTAGTTCACCATATATTTCTATAACCCTTTTTCTGTAGAGAGGAATTCCCCAGGCTAGCTCTGTTTTGTGAATCCTTTTTTCCAACTGAGCTGGATGTGTCTTGGTGGTGTTTCATTGAATTAGCCATGATTCAATTAGGGTTAAAGCCAATTTCTCTTAGCTTCTATTTTGCCCTTTCTGTCACAGCCTTCACGGGTTACTGCAGGAATCCCAAGTGGCAATGCTGTTTGTGAACTGAAACTGTAAAGAAAAATGAAAGAAACCGAAATTCTAATTAATTTAACTTTTAAATAAACACAAGTCTTCAACAATTAAAATTACTTTAGACATGTGGTACTTCTTGGTTTTTGAAAATAGGAAGAAGCATAAAATAAAGTAGATACCCATTTGAATTGACATCAGTCCTCCTTGTACCTTATTAATAAGGTTGTGTGCAAATTATTCTATGTGTGAGAATAAATCCTTGACTGCCATGCCATCCATTTCCCAGCCCTGGCATGGAATGTGGGCTTTGTGAGCAGTGAGAACCACATGTATAATAAAGTGCTTGCATTCCAATGCCTGCACCAGTGGACTAATATAAACTTTTATGTGGTATTTGTGGTATTATGATGAGAAAAATTGCTGTTGTTTTTTTACAGCTTCTGGGTATTTGAAACCATGATAGCATCCTGAAGACTTTAATGGGATGGTTTAATTTTCTCTCATTTTGTTTAAAATTTATTTACTGTGTATCATGGAACATGCTGAGGTGGAAAGGACCCACAAGGGTCATCGAGTCCAACTGCTGGCCCTGCACAGGACACCCCAGGGATGACACCCTGGGCCTGAGAGCACTGCCCAAACGTTTGTGCAACTCTGTCAGGCTGGGGGTGCAATCATTTCCCTGGGCAGCCTGCCCAGTGCCCAGCCACCCTCTGGGGGAAGAACCTTTTCCAACAACCAACCTAAGCCTCCCTCATGCAGGGAAGCCACAGAAGGTTTTTTTCTCCGTGAGCTTTTACTATTAAATGTCTTTTAAATTGGAGAATTTAAATCTAGATTTATTCTTATGTGGTAAGTTTTTTTTCTAATTCCAGGTTGCAGTTTGGGTAATAAAAAAAAATATGAAATTTATTTTCAAACAGTTCTGGAGTCCCAGGTAACTGAAATGGAAAAAAAAGGATGAATTGGGAAGGATCCAGTTCTCAAGCTCTTCATACTGTAGCTTATATATAGTAAAAACATGATTTATAAAAATTTAATTTTAAGATTTCTAGGAAAGTGGTTTTTTTTTCACAAGATGTTCAATTCTGAAAGGGTCTCCCTCTAGACAAGTCTTTCATAAGTGAAGGTCCCAGTCCAAAGTTGTAATCAGACCTAGACAATTAACCAGGTTTCAGTTCCCCAGTAAAATGCACCTCAAAGGACTGACTGTTCATGTCAGGATGTGATAAAAACCAGTGGTATTCAGTGGTCTGGGACCTAAGGAAGGATTCATCCTATGAAGACCTGATTTCTGTGGTGGTTTTATAATCAGAAACAGAAATATAAATTAATGATGAAGAATGTTTGGTTCAGTCATCTGGATTAAATTCCCAAAGGTGAAATTTCCCTGTAGATGAAAGCTTATAAACAAAAGAATCAACCAATAAGATTTGAATAGCTAATATGGAGAGGCTGAAAAGAATCAATTTGGCTTTAGAAGTGGCCAGGAAAAAGAAGGATGCTTCTTGGTGCTAGCTGACAGTCAGTGAGGCAAAAATGCAATGTTATGCAAGTACTGCTATAAAGAATGATCAGAAAAATAAAAAAGACTTTTGTCTGTTGGGAGAAAGGGGCAAATCTGAGAATCATCCACACTCCTTCTCCTGAGGCTGTTTGAGAGCCTGAGGCTGAATGTTTGTTCCTGTAAGAGAGGCCCACAAATGGGGGAGGAGGCTGTATGAAAATAATAAACTACCCAACCTGAGAGTGAGAGAAATATGAAGAACATTTCTCTGCATTATCTGCTTTTCTTATCAACTTGGACTTGCTTTAAGTGGGAGGGGAGAGGAGAGGAGAGAAGGCAGAGTAGGAGAAATAGAAAGCACTAAGTGTTATTAATTTTTTCTCTTTGGAAACAGATAAAGATTCAAAGCTGGGTTTGAGTTAACAAAATTTGTGTTTTCCATTGTTTTTGGCAATAGAGGCTTAACTTGAAAAAAGAAGTTTGGAGTTTTTTAGACATTATCTCTGAAGGGAGGGGACTGGTTTCTCTAGGATACATTTGAATCATACTTCCAAAGCACCATGGAAAATTCTAAATAGTGGATATTATTTTAAAATAAAAATAGTACTAACTTAAATCATGAGTCTAATCCAAAATTCCCTTGAGTCAAAGGAAAGGATCTCTTTTTCTCTATTAGTCCTTGGATTAGATTTGGTTCTCACTGAAGAAATATAAAGCTTCCCAGCCCTATAATTTACTAAGCTGAAGATTTATTTACCTCTTCTAAAAACTGGTTGCTTTCAGATAGCCAGGTGTTGTAAATATTCATGCTGGAATAAATTTGCTTGTCAGGGGTATTTAGTGCAAATGATCCTTGCACTTAAAAAAATGCCTTGTCTTTTTTGCCCAAGAGCTCCGGTAAGTTTTTGAGGGTTCTGTAGAAAGAGATAGACTGTTCTAAATAGTTGATTTATCAGGATCCCCAACCTTCCTGTCATCCTCTGTGGCTTGCATTATCTTTGGATATTGAAGCAAATAGAATCGTTTCTCTGAAGCGCTGTGCAATTTAACTCTCGTAACCTGTGAAAAAGGCACCAGATGTTACTGAGGTCCCAAGTTTCCCATCTCTGCTTTGAACTTGTCTCCCTCCCACATGGTTATTAAACTTTGGTTACAGCAACAACAGCTTCTTTTTGAAGACAGTGACAGTGTTGTCTGATGCTCTTAAATTCTGGTTTAAAATACCATCTAAACCAGTTAAATGGGCAGCACATCAAAGCATGTCGGGAGCTGTAAAGGCAAGCCTGCTGCCTTCTAAGGCAAAATGATAGCAAGATTAGCATATTTATAAGCACAAATATTTAGAGGACAGGGTTTTGTCCTTAGTTATAGCCCTGGAATAACTTTCTTTTCTTTGCATTCAAAACTGTGAAAAACTTTACTTAAATCTCCAAACAGAGCAGCTTTAGGGGGTCTAATGATCACCCAGAGTGTGGCTGTTTTGTAAGGCAGGCTCATGTTTCCATACTGGGTTATTGAAGACAGCACTGCTAAGGTGGTGTAATGTGTCTCCTTTCAGATGTTTGTAACTGTCACCAACTTCATAAAACCCAAAATACTCTGAAGGTTTCTAAGAATTTCATTTTTATCCCTATTCAACACAATTTCTCATTAGTGAGGTTAGAAAGGTTCTCATATTGTAGGTAAGAAATCCATACAGGTCTTTTGATTTTATGAAATTGTTCCAGAAAACAAATTTGACTTATGACATATATGACTTAGCAAACTAATCTCAGTAATTTTAATTGCTTATGTTCTAGTCATGAATTTTCAGGAAAGCTGATACCATTGCTATAATTGCCAACAAAAGCAGAGATCGTGTCAATTCCTAAGTCTTTTAAATGGCTGTCATAAAATAATAACTTTTGTTGGCTCTGACTTTGTTATGCTTTTTAGGAAAGGAGAAAAACTTGCTGTGTTCTTATTCTTGAAAAGGGAAATCTGCATTTTGGCTGGGCAAAATACCTTGGCTAAACAGGAAAATCTTTTAATAAAACAGAATGTTTCAGTTTTTGATAGCCCACAAAGAGCAGAATGCCTCTTGTTTTTAGTTAAACAGCAATTAAAGATATAAAAGAAATCAGAGTTCTAAATAAAGTGACTTCTGAATAGTTTCATATGTTCAAAGGAATGAGTAAATCAGGAGGGGACTCATTCATGAATGCCCAGTGGTTTTGAATGCCATCTCCACAGATCATGGCAGCACAGCCTTTGGCACCTTCATTACCTCCTGAAATCAGTGGATACAGTTGGTCAAACCTGGAGACCTGATAAAAAATATTGCTTACCTTGAATCTTAACAGGGCTCCTTCAATCAAAAGTATTCTTGTGGCTTGCACTAACACTTTGCCCAGTTTACTTTGGATTTTGTATTCCCAAAGGAGCATTTTCTGTAGTGAGGAGATTTTTCATGCTGAACAGGGGGGAGATTTACATGCTGAAAACTTGAAATGACAAAAGGGGAAAAACACAGGAAAAAGTTCTTGTCCATCCCCTGCCATCTGGGCAGTGACCACCAACTATCTGTTTGGGCTTTTTATCTAAGTTGACCATCTAAAATACAAAACAGAAAACCGCAAAACAAAATTAATTTTGAAAAAGGGGCTGCATTTACTCTCAGTGTCTGTGTGTATGAGTGCAGGACAGCAGTGATATTACAGATGTCAATTTTTCATTCCTTTCGAGAGGCTGCCAAAAGGCAATATACCCTCAGTTTTCAATTTTTAATTCTATATCCGTGTACAAATATATGCATTGTGTGTCTCTAGCAGGTTTATAATCTATAACAAACTGAAGGCTTTGCATAAAGCAATCTGAACTGTTAAATGCACAAGTACTAGATGAGTTTATTCTGTGTAGTTCTTCATGGTCTAACAGTCAACAGTAGTTTCATGTTCCAACCTCCTTTTGTAGATGCCATGAAAACTATTCTGGGACATTGCTGAATACATTAGGGCTTGAGCAAAAGGGTAAAGTGTGGTCAGCCCAGCTGCAGAAACTGGTCAGACCTTTTCATATCTTGCAGATAATGATTCTCAGCTATGATTCAGCTGCTCCTATTTAGTTCCAGGCTTCTAAAGCCAAACCTCAATCACTTGCACTGATTTGAACTCAGATCGTGGGTGAGAAATACCTTTTGGTGTTCCTTTGTATTTCTCTTCTCAGAAAAATAGACAAATCAAAACAACAACAAACCAGAACAATGAAAAGAACATTAAAGCTTCAGAGTTTCCTTCACAGAAGTGAAAAAAAAAATGTTAAAGAGTTCTTTGACTGTGTAAAAGAGTATAAGCACAAACTCAGGGTTCTGGAAACAAACAGGCCTGTTTTCCCAAAAACTGGCTGGTGGATCAGGTAGAAATATACCTGCAAATACTTCTAAACCTGCTGTTAATATCTAACTTTATCCTGTCACTTGGTCATTCATGTCACAAGTCAAAACCTCTGCTGCAATATTGCAAAGAATTTGGCAACTCCTCTGTCATTTAATCTCAATTTTCCAGTGTCCTTAGGGACAGACTGCACAAAATATCAGAGAAATGCAATTGGTGTTGGACCACATGTGAAAATTCAGGAGAATTTATATCAGCTAAAACCACAGTTTTTTCTCAACATTCTATACTCATGTTTCTTATTTCTTGCTAGAAATTGGCTAGAAATTTTCCATATTCCAAACTCTCTAATAATCGATTGCATTGAAAAATCTTTTCAGCTGGGTGGCTGGAAAAGTGCATTCTCTGTGTTTTTTTTTCATTATGAAGCTTTAATTTTGTCCTGTGACACTCCAGATGTGAGTGACAATGATTTTCTATCTCACAGGGAAGAAAACAGCCAATAATAGATGCAACCATGCTTTTTAATGTATTTTCTTTAGCATTAAAAATAAAAGGTGGAACTAGAGAGAAGGAGGTCATTCATCTTCTGTCAAAAATATAAATGCAGGAAGAGAGGAACATATATATATCATATACGTGATTTGGTTTTATATCAAAGATGGATGCAGAACAAATGCATAATAGATAATAATGCATACTTCACTGCAAAGTGCTATGGAAAACTTACATTTTCAGAAGTTTCCTGTAATTCCAACTGCTTTTTACTGGAAAGTAGAGACCTGGAAAGCTTTTATGAACCAAGATATTTACTACTGACATTATGAAAATTTCTTTTCAGAGAACAAGTAATTTGCTTGAAAACTTGTATGTGAAATTCCTTCCCCTTTAGCTACTTTAATGTATGTATGCTACAGAATGTAGCAAATTAAATTCAGTAAGGAATAAAGGATAAAACAAGTGGTTTCTGTGTTCAAGATTGTTAGAGTAACCTTATTGCTCCAAGGAGGATATAAAAAAGTAATTGTCTTTCTATTACAGAAGTTCTTTTCATGAAAGTGCCTCATTTCACTTGAGAAGCACAGCATTGGTTGTTCACCTCTGCATCCATTAGCCACTTAAACACATTAAAGTGCTTTAAAAAAATTTTACAAAAAAATTTAGGCTTTTAGTAGACATTGTTCGTGACAGGTTGAAATAACCCTCTTTATTCTCTATATATTTTCCCGTATTTCCCAGTTCTTGTCTTTTGTGACAGAAAAAACTCACTGTTTTTAATGAAGCAAAGCAATAAAAATCAGATGTTGAAACTGAGAAAAATAAGTTTCATAAACCTTGAGTATAAACTTTGTGAACATTAATGAACATATTCTATTAAAAGAAAAAATCTGAACAAAAAATAAAAAAGTTACATGATGGTAAAAGATTCTGCTCAGTGACAAATCTCTGCTGTTCTGGGGCTGCCTCACTGCAGTCAGGTGTGCTGCTCTGCTCACTGTTTCCATGGATGTGATTTCTAAGATAGATTTCATCATAGATGGTTTTGCTATGGAAAACAAATTAGTTGAAAGAGCTGTAGGTAAGCTTGTAATTTCAAAGTAAAGTTTATTGACACTTTGGCATTTTTTGTCATTTCCTGATGTGCTTATAACCAAAGCACTTGTGTGTCAGGCTGGCAGGTCTCTTAAATGTTCTTTTGGGCTCAATGAGCACTACTGTTTCTTTTGGCTTCGTGGAATCTTTTGTCAGAAAACTCTTTCTTTTTACTTCTTTCTCAGAAGAATGGGGCTGATGAAAGAGGTATGTAATTCTGGTGTCTTCGTGTTCAATTAAATTTACATCCAAATATGAGCCAGTGTTACTTTCCTAGGTGATTTGCAATTTGGAATATTTTGCACTTTGCTATGGTCAAAAACAAAGTCAGAGGAGCTGCTGGAATAACAAAATCCATCAGAAATTCAGGCTTAAAAAAACCACTAAATGCTGGCTTCTGCAAGCCATTGCTCACAATATTAAATATTACTGATCATCTGAGTGTCTCTTCCTTCTTTAATTCCAAGTGAAGTGATTTGGCTGTGAGAAGTTTGTGTGGGTGCTTTGTGTGGGAGTGCTGACACAGCAGCCACAGAGCTCTGTTTAATGTCTCCACTGAGACACTAAACCTGCTCCTTGTTTTGTATGGGCTGTCAATACTCTGCCATTCCAGCTCGCAGCTGAACAGTTTGTTCCACCTAAGCTCTCTCTGCATTGTCAGACAGTGCTGGAAAAGCTGCTTTAACTTGGCACCAGGACTTGTCACACTGGGGGATGAAAGGGTTGCCTTTTTCTGTCCTGCAGCTCTTGCTGCTGACAGCTGAGATGCAGTGCTAGACAATATGCTAAATTAAATATAAAAGAAGCAGGATTCAGGAGGATCAAGGACAAGCTCTGGATTGGGGCCAACATCAGTCCAACTATTCAGCATAGAGTTTATCAGATAAAACTTGTACGTTATGTGTGCTCTAGTTTAAACAAATACTATTGCATGAATCAAAATTGTGTGTAGTTATCAATTACCAAGATTATATGAGCAAGATAAGCATGTATTAAAACTCTAAACAGGAAAAAATATCCAGTACCTTCCAAAGGACCTTTTAATGTTTTTCTCTGTATGCTTTTTCCTCGACCTCAGCTGTCCTGTAAGTCACTGGCTTTTGTAAGATGTGGTAGAATTCCTACTATAATCTATTGCACAGGTGCATGGGTGCTCAATAATGCTTTTGCTGAACTTGCTTTTCAACACAAGCAAGGAATTGATGGGAAGGGTTCTTTTTACTTAACAAGGATTAATGAGTTTTGATGTCTCTGATTGGGAATAGTGCAGATATAAATTGTTTATTCAGCTTACAGCATTCATTCTAAAATCGAAGAAACACAGCCCCAGACATATCAACCCAGACTTGCATGTTCCCATCATATTTCTCAGTTCATTGTCTAGATTAATATTCAGCTTGTCAGCCACATTATCTGCCTAAGCACTCCAAAACTCAGTAGCTATGGTCTAGTATGGCTAAAACTAAAGCAAGTAGGTTCTAGTATGAGCTGAAGGCATCTGCCATTTAAGCATATTCTTGTGTTCAGCAAAGCATGACCTGTCACCTTAGAGATGTAGGCTTTGTATTTTCATTCTTTGATAGTGATTTCTTCTCCCTTCAACCCTCTTCAAATGTGTGCACCTAAGCGGAGGCTTGGAAACGTGCCTTGGGCAGCTGGCACTTGGAAGAGAAAGGCTGCATGGACAATTGTCAGAAAAGCACTGCACAGGCTCCTGGTCAGGAACTGAGAATCCTTGGGGAGCAAGTCATTTAGAGAAGCACTGAGTTGCTTTCTTACAGGCTAAGCACTGATGTAAGGAGTTCTGGGTCTCTTTTTCAGTCCTTCTATCATCCTTTATTTTTAGTCTTCCTCCTACCCTGCCCTTCACTTTACTCTTTTGATTGCACTTAACCTTTTCTAGTGTCTTTTACAATTTCTCAGACAGTCTTGTCCCTCTAGGATGAATAAGCCTTCCTTACCCTAGCACCTGGTACCAGTGGAGTTCTTCAAATTAAGCAAAAGTACAATTTAGCTGGGAGATTGATGTAGCAGAAGACAGGCAGAGTAAGTTCACTTAAATTGCAATGATATCTCATAGCTGCAAGTAGGAAAGGGAATTTTTTATATGGCAATTATGAACTTAGGCACTTCGTAATAATGGCACGAGGCTTATACAGTGCATTTTTCCGTGGGATAAAAGGTTGATGGGATTGATTATATTAGCATTTACTAACTGAAGGGAATTGGTTTGTTTTCTTCATATTTGAACTCATATCAGTGGAGTACTGCAAATCTTTGCTGTTGGTCAGAGATGGGGAAGGCAAGGGATATTACCCATATGCTCCTACTGCCTTAGGGTGAAAACATCTACAACCATTTTAAAAACCTTGGGTGCTGCTGTAGCTGTGCAAGGATATTTTTCTCTATTCAAAGCCACTTCTGCTGTTATCAGGATTTGACAGGAAGCTTTGTAGCATTTAGGTCATCAAAGCCAAGCTTATCAAACACGTATAACAAAAAAAAAGTGAGAGGATGTAGTCTCATATAGTCTATAGTCCAATGTCTGGAATCTCAGAAGAGGTTTTGAGGGAGTTCTGTATAACTGAGAAGTCTCCAATCCTCCAGTCTACTTTTTACAAATTCAAAAAACATTGATTTAGATAGGTCTCTTTGTGAGAAAATAATCTGGTTTTACATGTGGGCAATTGACAGTAAGATGGAATCCTATTTTCTCATGTTCTTTGAAATGATCCCATTACACTCAACAGGAATCTTGCTGTTTCTTGGAGAATAAATTCTCAGTTCTGATGAAACTTGTATCAAGTTCAAGCTTGTAGCTATTTTGGTCTATATTTCAGTACCTCTCAGAGTTTTCTGAGAAAAAGAAGGGTGGGGATATATAATTAAGGCTATCCCAGTGTTTTAGTTTGTGGAGGTTTATTTTACATTTTACATTCATATGTTGATGGGCCTGTGTGGGCTGTACACAAAGAAGTTCTGATGTAAAAAAAAACCCAAAAAACCAAACAACAACAAAAACCCAACAAACTAAAAACAATAACAAAAGAAAACAAAATAAACAAACAAAAAAGATCAAAAAAACAAACAAAAAAAATTTTCATCATTTCATTCCAAGGCAGCTAGTTGTGAAATTTGGAGCTAATTTCACAATCACAGTTACCTATCCAGAGGGTACAGTCAAACTACTTAAATTGCAGTGAGACTTATAGAATATGTATGTTTTTTTCCATTGACTATGAAAATCTCTGTTGTCAGCATTTCATTTCATATTGGTTATTCTTTATACTAAAGAGCCTTTCTAATTCTGCTTGTAGTCTAGGTAAAGAAACATGTCACAGCTGTTCTTAAATGATTCTATTTGGATTTGTATTGTTTTGTTTGCCAAGAATTTGCATTGGAAAGAGCAAAGGAGTTGTGAAGATAACCCCTTATTTGGTTAGGTTTATTCCTGCTGATCCCTTAGGAGTTTTCCTACTTTCTTAGCCAAATTCATTTTGTCAGAGGTCTCTGAACTGACCCTATTCTGTCTCAAGCTGGTTGACAACTTCAGTGAGCTTTCCTCCAGGTTTATCCTGTCTCTTCTTTGCTGCCATTGAGCAATCCCATATGGAGTCTAATCCAAATGTCTCCTTTAGCTAGAGTCAAGGGTTCTTTAATTCCTATTAGCTTCTGAAAAACTGATGATTTTTCATGTAAAATAATTTCAAAACAAGTTTTGTTTACATGGTTGAGAACATGGAAAAGACAAGGCTCATCTTTTCCAGAATGTGATTGTGTAGACCTAAGATTCTCTGATAATTCCATTCACAGAAAAAAAATTTCTTGAGTGAATGTAATCTCTAGTATTCATCTGTCTGAGAGAATGTCTGTTGTAAATAAAGGCTAAACAGTGTAATTTTTCTTATTTGTCAATAGACACCTTCTCATATTTTTCAATCCTTTATGTTAAATGGAATACTTCAGAAGAGTTATAGTAAAATAACCTGCTCTTTGCATGTCATGAGCACAAAGATTTACTTGAAAAAAATTTTGGAAGCACTTAGTCTAGGCATTAGTCAAAGAGGTTCAGGGGATTTTTTTATTTCCTCACATGGAAAATAATTTTCAACCTGAAATTAATTTCTAATTATTAGTTTTTGAAGTTACCTATTTTACAAAGAAATTTCTGCCCTGGCCTGAAAATGTCTTTCCTATTTAACTAAGTGGCTAAATATGATCTAGAAAAAAGGGGATGAGTCTGAAGGTCTAAGCTGTGAGGCTTGCCATAAAAGTGGGAGGAAAAGCATCTAACTAAACAATAAAAATCTAATAAGGGAATGTATTTGTGTACTACGCTTCTGTACGGCACTGTAAAGATGCAAAACACTGTGTAATTACTATGATTTATTAATACATTTGTATTCTTTTGTAATAGCTCTAGTACTTTCTAATAACAACCAATACATTTATAAATACGTTGTTGGCAAAGCTGTTTTAGTCAACCAACCACTTCTGAATTTATATAATTTTTGAGACATTATTTTAGTATGCACTTTAGAGTTTTCTGCATATAAAAAGCTCCTAATTTCTTTTAAATGGGACCTTGAGGAATTCAAGCCTGGGAACAAGTTTATTTAATGGCTTACTGAGTTGCTAACACACACTGGTTTATAGCTACTTGAAAGTAGTAGATGATTTGCCTTCTCTTTTATGAGATGGATTTCCATTGTTTTCTTTTGTAGAACTCAAGGTTTAACAACTACCAGGTATCTTCTCCCAAAGAAGTGTAACCCTGGAAAAGGGAAGTCCTTTGAGTGGGATAAACCCTGTAGACTTGTCTTGGTTTGAATGTCAGGTATTTGCGAAGAAAGGCAGGAGACTCTCTTGAAATGGAAAATGTAAGCCCCCTCCCTCCAAATTATTATAATTTTGAAATTAAGGAGCTCTCAGGCAAAGATATGGGAATAGGAATAACAATTCTTTACTAGGAAAAAATTAAAATAGATATAAAATACAGTATTACAAAGAACAAACCCAAAAACACTGACAGTCAGAATCCAGCCTCACACCCCATCAGTCAGTCAGGGTGTTGGTGCAGTCCCATTCCATAGTGGCTGCATCCTCCTGCAGTGACAGATGTGGTTCTGTTGGAGCAGTGCTCCTGTAGAAGGTGCAGTTTTCCTCCAAAGGTCCAGTGACGATGTAGAAAGGGTCTGGTTTCCTCTGGAATCCAGTGAAAAAAGGCTGCTCTGATGTTCCAAATCTCAGATTTTATCTAGGTAGGAAATGTTTGGCTCTTCCCCCTGGGTGGAGCATCTCCCAATGGGATGATGTAATTTTATCAGTCATGCAGTGGGACTCCATGGCCCATTAACAGAAGATATCTCCTGGAGGAAGGATGGGTTGTGGAAGATAGAGGTGTCACTGCTCCACCTTGGTTTTAACAGATGGTGGTAGAATACATACTTTTGGTTACATCCTGTACTGCAACCTAAGACAAGTCTGTACAGACTGAGAGACTTGCTTTGCCCAGTTCTCTCAATGGAACTGAGCAGATTGAAGTCTGCTTTCCATTTCTCAAGCCCAGCAGGTTCAGCTTGGCACCACATCCTGCTGTGGCAGCTGGGGGATTTGCTCTGAGTTCCCCAACAGCTCCTGACAAATTCACTTCTAATCAAAGCTTTGGTCACAATACAGAGGAAAGAGCCAATTCTTCAGTATCTTCTTTACCAGTGAGTTAAATATAACAAAAGTAAAAATAATATCAAAATATTTTGGCATTAAAAGATTGAAACAATGTTTCTATTTTGAGCACTAGCCTTATTGATGGAAATCTGATGAGGGAATTTGTCAGGTGTTCCTGGTGATTTTTGTTGTCATGTTTAATTTTGGTAACTGATATCTCCTTTTTACAACATTTCAAATCTTGTTTTTCCTATGCAATATTAGCTGTAAAACATGGCTCTGTATTTCTAAATTAAATCTCATTGCTAACTGCTCTTGTGATACAGAAAAACTCTTTCTTCCCTAACAGATCTCTTGTAGTAGAAATTATACTTTATTTTTTCCTCTTGAAAACTAGATTGATATTTACCAAAGCAAATTTACTAATCAATTATTTTTTGGTCTATGTTTTATAGTATTTTTTCCAGGGAATTGGGTTAGCAGGATGTTAACAAAAGCTTAAATGTTATCTCTAAAGGCACTTTAACCTAGAGATTTAAATCAAAGCACACAGTCTGTAGCTTTAAAAGGTGTATTGGAATTGTGCTTTGACTCTTAGCTTGGCAATATGTAATAGGCTTATCAGAGTTGAATCCAGGAAAAATATCTGGAGGCCCATGTCTCTCTTTAAATGTTTCAAAATGAGTCCTATTTCTTTTCACATAAAGGTTGAAATGGGGAAAGAATTGAGTCTAGATGGAAAACTTGACTTAGACCATAAATTGAGATTTATTTTTTGTTCCTTTCCCTCTGTTGAAGATCTTGAATGTGCAACTACATTTGCTACAAGTGGCTTTGATTGCTCTCTTTCAAAATAGGTTAAAAAGAATGTTAGGAGAAATGGGATGTCGTGTGTATTGCAAATTATTTTAAAATATGAGAAGCAGAAACCATTAGAAAATACAGCCTAGCTTGTCAGCTAGCCTGTTAGAGAAGAAGGAAGCTGGTTCCCAAAGCTGAGAATGATCTGAGGTTGATAGGCATGGCAGACGCAGGGCACCTATCAGCTGCAGTGTGCCAGTACAAGTTGCTACTTCGAGGCAGATTAGTCTGAAGGAACAAAAGGGCTGTGAAGTGCTAATTACACTCCAGGACACTTGCTCACACTCAGATAACTTCAGCACATTCCCATTTGTGGGATGACTTTTTGCTGCTATGCAAGTGTGGCTAATCATTGTCACAGAACATTCAATTGCTGTTTAGTGCTATCTGACATGATGTCATCTGACAGGATCACCTTTGGCCAAGTGAGAATTTGCTCTGTTGCTCAAGCCTCAAAATAAAAATTCATCCTGGGTAGGTGCTGTACCTGCCAAGTTTGCTCTTTAATCTGAGTTAATAGTCCCTTCATATATAGCACAGTAGCCATTCCATTTCAGAGACATTAAAGCTATGGCCAAAAGTTAATGCATCTAAATTACATAATGATAATTTTTCAGTGTACAAAAATGACCTTAATGGAATAGGATGAGTAAGAAGTCTCCTTAACACAGTCCTTTCCAACCCAGTTTCTTGCATAATGCCCGAGGGTACAGCACCCCAGGATGGGATCCCAAGGGGCCAGGTATCTGCCCCAAAGAGGGTCCTGGGAGCTCCCTGGAAAAGGATACACAGGAGTTTGAAAGCCAGCATGCTGCTGAGATTTCACCCCCACTCCAGCAGAAAGAAAATACTCCCACCTCTGGCAAAACTCCTTTACTTGAAGCCTCATGTCATTTCTTCCAAAGTAGGTGTTTCTGAACCCTGCTTTTGAAGAAGACGCAGATAGAGGAAGAGCAGAACATTTGGGATTAAAGCTCTGTTCCAGAGTGGAGGGGACTTGGCTCCTTTACCTGCTAGTGGTGCTCCAACCAACACCTCCTGGCCTCTGAGAGTGTGCTGAGCCCAAAGGTCTGAGTATTCTGCCTCGTGTTGAGCTGGGGTAAAGAGGTGCTCTTTGCTTTCTTTGTGCTTTTGTATCTCAAGAGCATTTCTTTAGAAATTGCATTTAAAAATATGCTGAAGATAGCATGAGGGCACTTGGCCGAGCCTTTAGCTTCATAAGAAATTATTTTTAAGACAAGAGATGATACTGCATGCTATTTTAATAAATGTCTGTGAGGGCACAGCATTGTGACTGACAGAGGGGCTCTCAAGCTCTTGAGGTAAATACTTCACCCTACAGAAATGCTGCTGTGGGATTCCCGATGATTTTCTGCACTCTGGAGGGATTTGCAGGCAGCTCTCTGGGGCTGAATACCTTTCCTGCCTTACCTAGTGTAAGCAAAAGCTTTCCTTAGTCACAATTATCATGTTCAGACCACGGGATGACAATACTTGGAGCCTCTGATACTCTGAAATATGTTTTCACTGATGAATTGCTGAAAAAACTCGGCAGGTGGGTGGGCTCCAAGCTCTTCTCTGCATCCAAAGGACTGATCTGACAAAAAGAAACAGTATACAGAGCTTTCCTTGGAGTATTTAGGTAATGTTTTGTAGCAGTCCTCCATTTGTTTTATGTATTTCAGGTTCAAGAACATTTAGCTCCTGTCTTTGTGAGCAGAGGGCTCTTCTGCTTTTTGTGCAATTCCTGATGAAATGATGCAATGGTTAGCAAGAAGTGATTAAAAAGCACTAGCTATTGCAGAGCCTCACTTAATAAATGGAACTGTGAATAATTAGAGCTTTATAAATGGTTTCTCAAGAAAAACAATTGTCAGAAGGAAAAATGCAGGGAATCGCAGCAGAATATTCAAGCGCATGTTTTTAATTTCTTTAGAAGTTATGATTAATACAGTCAGCCCACAGAATCTTTTATATCTGTTCCTGCCCTGCAGAAAGCACAAGGCACCAGCATTGTCTGAAGACATTTGAATTATGAGAACTGAACTTTGCATTTTACAAGACAAATTAACTTTACTTTTTAAATTGCTTTCAGTCTGAACCTGTTCTTGTGTTTAACCACTGACTGCAGTGTCAGGGAAACAGGATATAGAGTTTGCTTCTGGAGTGACACAATGAATTTGGCAGAATTAGGTAGAAATTTGATTTGGTATTTCAGTATTTATCACAAACTTGCAGCTCCCAGTGGTTTTCTCCACTTTTCTCCCCTTGTTTTGAAATTCTGAGCAGTTCCCATTGATAGAAATTTGAGTTTCAAATGCTTTTTTTTTTTCCATAATGGTTTGCTATTGATAGATAAAAATGAAAGAACCATTTTCTAAAATATTTTGTTTAATTTCTGTTACTGAAAGGTTGAAGGGATTTGACTTAAACTTAAAAAATTAAAAAAGGACATTAGACCAAAATCTTTCCTGTTCCATGAGGTATAGTTTAGAGAAAGGTAATATACAGTATAAGCTCGTACAAGATGGGGAGGAGCTTATTTATTTCTCTTCATTAAAATCAAGAAGGTATTTTGTTTATAGTCATACACTTGATTCAGAGACTGAACTTCCTGATTAAATCACTGGGATTTGGCAAGTATTTGCAATTTCTTATCCAGCAGGTTTGTAATATTCAGAGCTGTATCAAAGTAATTAAAGATAAATATGTGTCTGAGTCTTAAGTGTTGCTATGTATACCTGAGTGCATGCACACTCTCAAAGTAAAAAACAGGTCATGAAAAAGCATCTTTTACACCAAACTCTTGCTTATCTTGTACCAGTGTCAGTTTTTTATATCTTATTATTTCTGTAACTTCAATGAGGATGTGGAGCATACTACTATTAGAATGTATTCATCACTTACTCTGTACACAGAAGTTTTCCTCATCACTCAAAAGAAAAACAATCCTAGTAACTGGTAGCCTGTTATTCTCAGTGGCAAAACCCTAAAATATTGTAAGGTGGGTACCTGATTGATTTCACTCTATAGTTTGCTGATCTTTCTAAAATAAATGTGCACATTGGGAAATGTGCTGGCTGATTAATGCATTTGGAAATTATTATGAATTGCAGCTTATTTTCCTAAAATAAACTAGCCTGTGTAATTTTGATCAGATTAGACTGGTCCTATACCCAGTAGTTTCCAGTTAAGGAATTTACAGATTTCCTTTCTCAGTTTTGGTTTCCAAGCACTGCCTCTATTTATCCTTCTCTCAAAGCTTATGTGAGTCATGAATTCTGAAAAGAAAAAAATTACCAGAAATGGGTGAAAAACATAATTCCCTCTTCCAGCTAGATAATTTCTGTTCCTCCCCATCTTCCTTCAGGATCAATTCTCTCACACACCTAATTTTCTGTTCTGATATTGGCTGATTTATTCCTTGTATTCTTGGCTCATGTGAAAAGACTCCCAAATATTGCCCAGCTCTAGTAAAAATGCTGGTCCTGATTGCCTCAGAGCTTTTCTCCTTAGTTGACAGAGAGCCCACAAGGCTAAGCAGGCAATTTTTGTGGCTGTACAAACAGGGACAGGAAAAGGGGCTGTGAAAGCCCATGGACTTCACTGAGAACTCTGAGCTCTGTCCACTTCTGCATCCACCAAAAGCAGAACAGTTCCTGTCCTTGGTATTGCCCTACTGGCCACACCACTTGCTCCTTTCCACTAGGATTTCACACAATTCCCAAAAGTCCAAATCTTGGTTTACATGTCTCCCTGCAGTATTTAGTCAAGACATCAGTGTTTTCAGTGCAGTAGCATCAAAACCAGGTGTAATTTATGGCTATCACAAAGCACACTTAGTGCCCTGAACTGGAAAATCCCTGGAAAACCACCAGCAGGTAACAGAAGTCAGCAGCTCCTGGCTCAGGGGGAGAACCACAATGGAGAAACTGTACCCTCTTCACCCTGCAATTCTTTGCAAATTCAGCCCAGGGAGCTGAGTCACTGCTTTCAATTGATTCTGCTTTTTATTTATATTGTTTTCCTTTGCAATGCTGCTTGAATTCTTCTCTCTTCCTGGATGAGTTTTGAGACCGTTTGGAAAATCCTGCTTTCCCAGCTGTTTGGCACTGTGGGAGCAGAGCTACCTGCCCTGAGGCTGGCTCTGTTCATCTGCCACAGACTCCTGAGACGGTGAAACTGAAAATTTCCTTTCAAACAGACTCTGTATAGGGAATGCCCACATCAAGGACAATAAAGAAATCTAGAGAAAAAAATTAATTTAGCCTAATTGTTTCTGTTTATGTGAAGGAAAGACCAATATTTGTTAAAGGCACAAGCTTACAAATGTCTGGTGAATTGCAAAAAATTCTTATATTTAGGACATTTCTATTTTTCTTGACTCTTCCCACAACAGTAGGTTTTCTAAACCGTTCTCTCTTCCTGTTTACATCTTCTGATTAAAATGAAATTTATTTCATTTCCAAGGTCTCCAGGCATTCCCAGGGCTGACTTTGTGTTAAGAAGACAGATGCATTATACAGAAAAAAACTTTGGAATGAATAGACATGCATGAAACACTTCCTGTAATACAGGATGCCCTTATGCCAAACCAACACTCCTTTAAAACTCTGAAGTATACAGTTAAATAGCCCAATTCTATCTAGTTTCTGTCTCAGCCTCAGGTCAAAACAGAAATGTTGTTGGATTGGCTTTTCTAAAGATATTTAACATTCCAGTTTATTTGTCTCGTGAAGTTTGATACTGGGTATCCAAATTAAACCTTAATTCACTACCTTTAAGTCAGAGAAAACTGTTCTGAAGATTTTTGTAAGGCTTGTTTTTATTTTTTCCCCATTATTCAATATATCTGTCTTCCCCTCCACTCCAGAAAAGATTATTTTAAAGAGAAATGTTTCTCATTTTTATAATGCATGCAAAGCTGAAAAAATTGTATGAATGAATTCCCTAGTAAGGAATATCCAATATTTTTCTGATTGACTAAAATATATGAATCTGTGAGCTGTTTATTAGTGTCTAGTATATGTTGAATGTGTGCCTAACAGGTTTTTATTTCAGTGTCCTGCTTTTTGGAGCAGATGGCACTGTCTTCATTATCCCTGTAAAACAAACTTTCTTCTAACACATTTTTATGAAACATCCTGTAATGTATATTTTAAATTTTTCATTACCTAGCTTTCTTAATACAAATCAGACAGGGATAAGATAGCGGTAGAACAATTTTGTTTTAAAAAAGACTTAGAATTTCTGTAATTCATAGTCTTTTGATTTGGAGAAAATTAGAAAGAGCAACCGATTCTTTTCTTGATGTATCTGAAGTAAACATTGATTTTGCAGGGAGCTCTTTCTTATATTAACAGTACTGTGTTGCCCCATCTCTTGAAAATGCTGGAGGTGTTCTGCTGAATTCTACTCTGTTATGGGGAAAATTAAATGCATTTGCCTACCTTGAGGCTTAAGAAATACTACAAGTATTTTTTGGTTCCGTGTTCCCAGTGGCAGATATATTTAAGGATAGTAGCTAAAACAGGTGCATTTTGAAAAAAGAAATCCGTGATTTTATCAAGAGCTGGACTGAACTCCTCTGAAGCCAACAAAATTCTTCTATATAACTCAATGGGACAGCAAGGTCAGGCCTTAGCAGAATCATTTGAATTTCCTGTGTGCCCAGAAAAGCTCAGAGGGACCTTGTTCTGCTCAGTTAGGCTTAATGGGAGATGACTAACTCTCTTGTTTTGCAGCCAGATGTTTGCAGAGGACACATATTATAAAATGTAGTGTTGTAGCGGGGTATGGAAGTCTCTGTGGAACACATGGTGCATTCCAGGACATCAGTGCTTCCCATAATATGCATAGATATAATCGATGCTCTTTCTTCTATGGATCTTGAACTTGTGGCATTGCAAGGGAGACACTGAATGTGTCTTTACTTCTGACCTTGCAGAATATGCCCACGATAAAGAGAGGGAAATGGCAGGGTCAGAGCCCTGGGGAGTCCTCTGTGGAAGAGCTGCTGAGGCGCTGTTTTTTTTCTTAGCTAGTGAAGAAAGCAATGGAGCAGCAAGGGCTTAGAAGCAAGGCAAAAGCACTGGAGACTCTGGGATTGAAATCCTTCACTGCCTGGCAGCATCTGTCCAGATCTAATATGCAGGACAGAAAGTACTTTCAAGGATAGTTTCCTTAGAAAAGAAGGTTTGATATCATTACAGATAACTTCTACTGAGATCAGTTCTGGCATGAATTGCTGTTGGCTTTTCTTTCTCCACACAAGCAGGTTTTCTCTTTTTTCCCCCTATTGTTTAAGAGCAGAATGCTACTTTGGGGGATTCAGTCAATGCTGGCACCAAGAGTTCTCCATATGGCAGTTCCAGCACAGTTTACATTCCCTCCTTCAGTACTCTTTGAAAAGGTATTTTAAAAATTCAGTATTATGCTGTTATTCATCCCAAACAACATTTTATTGTATTGTCATGATAGTTTAAAAGAAGATATGTGCTGTCTTATAATTAATGAAGAATCAAATTAATTTTTTAGCAGCACAGCAGTAAGAATCTTTCCATAGACTCCAAAGTACTCTCATGCAATTTCTCATTTCAGTACTAGTTAATGGTACTAGTTTTGCCATACTAAATCTAATGAGCAATAAGCAGCAGAGAATTGAAATTTTTATAAAGAAATAGATCTAAGCCATCTGGTTCTTCAGCCTGGGAGAAAACAAGCATGAAAATTCCTTATCCACAGAGCACAAGAAAGCGTGGACTTTTCACATTCTAGAGGCATGAAAGAGTTCAGAGATTTTATAATGAAAAATCTTTCAAATAATTACAGCTTCTATGAACACTAAATTATTACAAAATATTTTGCTCATAAATAAATCTCTTGTAAATTCTCTGTTTACTTCAAATCTTCTTGATGGAAATATTGATATCATGAGGCCTAAATGCCCACTGTTGTGCTGCAGCCTTATCATTCACAGGGAAGTCTAATGGAACCCAAACCCTGACCTCTTATTTAAAGAGTCCATCACACAGTTAACATAAGGCAGCAGACAGAGGAACATTTACACTGTAGAGAAACTGGCTCTTCATATGTCACATGCAGAGAAATATATGTTTCATTAATTTAACACAATAGTTTTCAAAGACATGAACTTAGAGTCCTTTATTGGCCATAAAGCGTGGTGTCTATATCTTCAAAGGGTAACTCTGTTATCTCACTTGGTTCCCATTGTTTCTGAAGTATTTTTTTCCATGAGCATCACTATTGGATATGATACATCAGCAAAAGCTATCTAAATTTGAGCAGAGTGTGTTCTGAGATATGTATGGCTTCATGCATCCCTCTGGAATCAGAAATATACACTTAAAAGCTCTGTGCTAGGCTTTAAATTAAATATAAATGCTTTAGAGGAACTACAAGTAGCTGCTTTATGAAAAAATGAGAAAGTCCATGATGTAGTTTGTTTGGCTGCATATAAAAATATGTCAAGTACACGTGTAAATCAAAAGAAAAAATCGGTAAAGCACGTATATGGACAGAACTTAAATCATAGGGAGTGATCACATTTAGAAAGTTGATTTCTCTCATTTTTGTGTTGTCTATACTTTGTTGTTTGCAAAAAAACCTCCAAAACTCCCTCTTCATTAAAATACTTTTACTGAAAACAATGTTTCTGCAAAGTCTTGACCAATGCTAATGAATGGGTTATGTAAATTGACTAGGGAGGAAAGGAGGGTTGGAAATTTATTTGCTTAAAATATGTTCAGGATTGAGACCTGGACTAGTGATGTTATGTTCTTGGTTTATATGCTGAATATAAGAACCAGAACCAAAATACAACTTTAGAGTAAACTACACTTTACAAAGCATTACCTGCTGCAATTCCATGTTTTTCAATTAGAATTCCCCCTACAGGGTTAATTCATCATTGCACACTGGTTTCCTAATTTTAGAATGATGGGGGAGAGGGAGGCAGAATTGGACGTTAAACAGAATTAGGGGTATTATTTTGACAGCTGCATACTTTCATCTTGAAGTCTTTTCAAGTGATCTTTTATTTCTTCTGCCTCTGATCTTGAATCTAAATCTGAGTAGTAGAGTATTAATATATAAGATTTGCAATAGTTGTGTCTAAACTTTTGCATCAAATAACCTTCACATTAATATTGTTCATTTATATATCTGCCCTTGAAGCTATATCATGAGAGATCCATATGAGTCAGTGAAGCACTTCTCAAAGTATTTTTCAGATTAATGTTGAAATTAATTAGCAATTAATAATGAGACCTCATTTCCAAGACTTCAAACAGCAGAAAAGAAAGAATTACACAGAATAGAGGAAAGATTCAAAATTTTATAAACACAGAAGCCTCTTTGTTTCAACAGTGACAAGGCAGTACTTAGAGTACAGCAATCTAACAAGTAAGGAGTGTTAGACTAAAAGAGACAAATGAAACTGGAAAAAGTCCACAGAATGTAAAAGCAGTAGTAAAATAATTATTTAAAGCCTTAGCATAACTTCATCCCACAAGAGTCCAAAATTTAGTAATGTAATAGGTGCTTGAACAGGGAAAAAATAAAACTACCGAATAATGTTAAAGCAAGGCTCTGATTCGTGTTATGCTTGTAAGCAGTAATTTAAATTTGCATGAACAGCTTACTTGGGTATCATTATGTAATAAATAATGAATTTGTCTCCTTGGAATAACATGATGATTTCTAGATACAACAGAATCCCTCCTTGTGTTCAGGGAAAATAAAATCCCCAAGGAGCCTCAGATCCAAACCATTCCAATCCACCATTTTTAATCAGGTGAGTCTGAAACCAATTAGGAATGACAGACTTAATTGAATAATTAAAGGTTTGCATAGAAGTGTAAGGGTAGAATTAATGAAAATAAAGTTTATTCCTTTGTTTTAGAAGTGGCTTGGGTAGGATGCTGTAAAATAAGGAATATATAAAGGAGTTAATTGAGTTATATTTGAAATAACCAACAAATTTCAGTACAGCCATCAGAGAATTGCAACAAACTTTTAAATTAGCAGAAGTTGTCTAAACATTGAAAACAACACTAGCTTTTAAATTCTCCTTCTGAGAGCACAGGGTTTATGCATCATCAAGAAGATGACCAACCAACCAACCAATCAAAACCCTCCACAACCAACAGGAAAATAATATTCTAAATCTGGAGATAAAGCTCAAAGTATACCTCAAAAATGTAAATTTTTTCAGTGAACCATTATTTAGTAAACTAAAATTGAGAAAGATGTAGTTAGATATCCTTTAAATATAAGGATTGTAGAGGCAAAACACCACCAAAATAGAATTTTATTATTTCCAGATAGAACAGAGTAAGGCATGCTTGTTTGAGGAGTATGGCACTCATTAATCACTAAAATCCTTTTGGGAAGGGAAGTTTTACAGCCCAATTTAAAAGAAGGAAAATAAAATCCTATAGTGACAGAATGCACTAAACCTTTCTTCAGACACTAATTCCAAACCCACAAGAACAATTCTTTTCTGTACCAGAATAGAAAAGGTACCAAAAAAGTCTGAAAGTCCTTTGGATGGTCTGTGCTTACTACTTATGGTCTGTGCTACATAAACCATAGATGCATCCCTTATTCCCCATGGTGGTGTTTCTCCTTAGCACATCCTGCAAGTAAACAGAACTGAAAGTATGTTCCAAATGGAATTTAAGCCTCAATCTTTATTGCCATTTTTCTGTCCTGCATGTAGTCAGCATAAATCCTAGAGAAGCTTTAGAATGGAGATGTTTCAGTTGAAGATAGTTACAACTTCCAGGCATTTTCCTATGAAATAGTGTGTGCTATGTTTTTATGCTGCTGCCCTCTTGATTAGGCATGGCTCCAGAAAGATGAAAAAACATCCCAAAATATCTGATAAGAGTATTTCAGTGGAACTGTTGCCAAAAGCCAACACTAAGGCTATCAAGTGTGAAATGAAAATTAGAAAGTCATTGGACATTGATTTGAATTAACTCATAATGACCTGGTTTATGTTTTTGGCCTCTGGAAAGATGATTAGAACATAAAAACAACTTTCTGTGAAGGGCATAGGAATATTAATGAACTAGTCATCCGTATATGAGCAGGAAATGTCTTCTGTTAAGGTCCTCAGAAAACAATCACCTTGCTAAAAAGTTGAAGTAGGCACTGGAATGGGATGTGAAGAATAGAAGAGTCTAATAGAGAAATGCTTGAATTTCAGAAGCAGGAACAGTGGCATATCTATATTAAAAGATTTTTCAGCTTCTAAAAGTGTAACTTAATCGTGAACTAAGAAATAAAGCAGCATATGGTATTGTGGATGATATGAAGTTGGTGCCTCTGCAAACTGCATGAAGGTCAGGCTGTAGGAGAGAAGCAATGAAATTCAGTGTTTTTCCATTTTAAGACTCTTGGGTGCCCCATATAAACATTTGTTGTCAGTGGAGCTGTAACAGTTGGTATGGACTGAAAATCTGTTAGGTCATTGTGGTTGAGAGAATGTCATTCTTTGGATATACTTTGTAGGAATTAAAACCTGAAAATCATTATGTACTCCTGGAGATATCCTCAAGAATTAAAGAGAAAATTGTTGTTTATTTATGGGCTGCAACATTGCATTTCTTCAATTTCATTATCATTACATTTGTTAGTGGAAAAATAACCACCTTGAATGTAATGATAATCTAACTCCAAGGGCAAAATGCCTAAACTGATTTCTTTTTCATAGTATTCTAGCTAAGTAGAATTCAAATAAAAACAGAAAAAAACAGATAATTCAAATGTTGAAATAAACATGTAATTCTGATTGTTTAAGTGGTGTCAAGCTTAATTCCTTAAAAGCACCATCAGTTGTATTCATAGCTTCTTATTTGAAGGATGTTACCATATTCATTCTCCAAAAGATTCTATGAAATCAGATTTTATAGAGGCCCATATACAGGCATTTTAGAATTCCATACATATGCATGCTTAATTCTGGGGTTTCAGTGGATTTTAATGTCATTTTTATGTGATTTTTTTAAATAAAATCTATATATTTCAGGAAAAAAAAATGTTAAAAATAATTTAAAATATCTATAATATTGTAAGGAAAAAATGTTATGGTACATGAGCTGCAGTATATCTTAAAGCAAAAAAAAAAAAACCAGCTTTGAAAAGTAAGGCAATCTTAATAGGATTTTTCTGGTTTGATATTTGGCATTGAATATGCTGTTGCTAGGAGGGTCTTTATCTGAGAAAAGAAATGTTTGAAACTGATAGCCAAAACCTCTCTAATTGACCCCTGGTTACTATAATATTAATTGAACATGATAGTCATTCTGCTCTTGTTTTATTCATGAGTTTTATGGTGAAAATAAGTGTTCAGTATAAGCTTCTCCTTAACTGACAGTGTTGAAGTTGCCTCAGTGTTGAAGACTTTATATCTTATTAAAAGGATATCTTTTCAGTAGTTGGAATGGATAAAAGTCCTTAGCTGGCAACACCAGCTGGAGGTTTAATTTTTGTGCTCTATAATCCTGAAGGCCTTCTGAAACATTTCCTCTAGGTCACAATTCCCCACCAGACCACTGTGAGAGAGCTGTAAAGATACAGGGGTATTGCTGAGGCTTCTTTCTATAGTGAGCTGTAAATCAGCCCTTCCTGTGATCATAGCATCTTTAATGGACTAAATAATGTTTTAGGATTTAGTTGTTTAAAAAAGCACCTGGTTTAAAGTGACAAGAACTTCTGATAGTGGGGAAGTCCTTACCTGCAACTTAATATTCCTTTAGCACTTGAGAATGGAGGGGAACAGGTGATTGGTAAGAGAAAGGATGACTATACAACATTCAAAATCTGGATTTAGATTGTCTCTATCTTGTGCTTTTCTTCTCTGGGTTCAGATTATGGCTCAGGATCTCTAGCAGAAGCTGACAAATTAATTTTACAGGTGGTAAATGTGGCTTAGTTGTATGTAAGGTCAGTTAGCTTAATTTAAACTGCTGATGTGCATTAAATGAACTAATCCAGCAGGATTTTGCATTGTTGTGGTGCTCTTGTCTTCTCCACTGCAAGCCTCCCCTGTGGATGTTGTCAGATTGATGAGCAAGAAAATCATGAGCCAAGTAAGTTCTGATTTTTCTACCTAAATACTGCATAAAGCATCTGTAAATGCTAAGATATTTAAAACTACTTTGGGAATATCTGTTCTAAGAAAGAGACTTTTTTGAAGCGGAACATAAGGTTTTAAAGTTTGTTTATTTTGTGCAAGCCTCCTGGAAAAGAACATTCATCTCCAGATAATCAGAAAAATAGAAATAAATATATATTATGAATATTAGAAAATATGTGGAAATACATTCATACACATATATATATATACTGTGTACATGTGTGTTTGTGTGTGTACCAATACATGTTGAAGATAGTGTTATGTGATGGGGCATGGATTTCTGTGTGCCATTCTAAAATTAAATTTTTCAGAAAGGCTATTGGAAAAAACTATTCTAAAAAACAGAAAACTTATTACAAACTGCATGGCATATTTCCATATATAAACATTACTGCAGAGTCTATCTAATCTGAGGCTCACTGTGCAGTATTTGATTAGACTTTTCTTAAAATAGGTAAGATCTTTAAAATTAAATCTTATTTCAAGACTGGACAACAGTGCATTTGTTTCTGATAAATAGGAGAAGAACACCTTGGAATTCTTTTTCTAACACAATTTCTAAGTATGTTGTGGCTGAAATTAGCAGGTGAGGTGCAAAGGTGGGCTGAACAGATGCAGGGTACTTAGGAGCTCTGAGGCAGGCAGAGGGGCTGCCAGGGTTGCAGGCATTTTGCCTGGTTGATGTCTCTTTATTAATAATGCCCAAAAGCTTAGGGAGATTCTGATTTCTCAAAGGTGAAATTTGCAACAGCCTAGAAATCTCTGCTGTGTAATTCCCTGCTTCTCTTTTTGGTGATCCCTGTCTCTCTTTAAAGATTATATAATAATAGCAAGCTGATCTCTGTTTCAAGTTAGTTTTAATTTTGGGTGTTTGTTTAACAATGCAAGATTGCAAACTCTAAGAAACAAAAGCAATTGTAGGTACATCTTTGGGGGTTTATTTAATCTGATTTTCTATGGTGTTAACTCCTTATTAAAGGCATCTGACCCTAACAGTGTACCTTGAACAGAAGTTTTTCAGAAAGGCACAATCTGAAAACCAGGTTTCTCTGTTAGAACAGTGCAAGGATGGAGGGAGGAGGCAGTTTTGTACTTTGGTTTGAGACTAGTAGAGCTTACAGTTCCTAGGGAGGTCATTGTTCAACATGATGGACCTTTAAAGAAATTCAATGAATTCTCCTGTATTTACTCATATGGTATTTATTTAGGTAGTGTCCTTGGATATTTATTTAGGAAATTTTTTTGATATTTATTTAGGTATTTTCCTTTGCTGTTTATTTTTAAAATGTAAGGGCAATATTTTGTCTAGTGGTGGAGGATTGCATGTAAGTCACAAGCAAAATGTTAAAAATGGCGATGGACAAAAAACCTGGACAGCCTTTTCCCCTGCAGTGCTAGTCAAGGTTATGTACTCAGATAAAACTGAAATAAATACTGAAGATCTGCTATGAAAGGAGGGAAGAGATGCTATAAAAGTCCTTGCAGTAAAATCTAAATTCAGTACAATCTAAATTATGTTCACAAAAACTTTGCTTACTCCACATCTTCTCACAGTGAAATATTTTGTGTATCCTAGCTGAATTTCTCTTGGGAATTTGATCAAGCAACAAACTCACCAGAAAGACCATCAGTTCAAACTGAAATGGTACTTCTGTGCAGAAGCTAAGGCTGATTCAATTTTAAGATAAACTGCCTTTTACATTAAAATAGCTGAGGAATATTTGGAGGAAGCAAAATACAGGATTTCAGCCAGGAAAAGCAGTTGGCTGCAGCATCAGGTGCGTGATGGTTCAGAGCTCTTGGCTCCATGTAGGAAGGGCAGAGGCACTACTCCAGTGTGAAATAACAAAAGTGGAGCTTTGAAGAAGTAGCTTTGAGAGTGATTATGACTGAGAATACTCCTAAACTAGTCAGGAGACTCTTCCACTGTAGGTCATGGTAAAACATTTGGTTTTTTTCTCATTTTACATGCAATAGATGCTGTTTTTGTTCCTAAATGGACACAATAAGTATACAGCTCCTACACAGGGATTGTTCTCTGAAAGAGAATTTTCTATTTAATATAAAATACAACAATTCTAATGGAATACTTAGAAAACACTTTTTCTTAGATATACAATTCACTGTCTCTATCCTGATGCAGGGAGAAAGAAGAGCTGTTTAGTCTGAAGATACTATTTGAGCTGGCACAGTTGGGAAAAGAAAGGTATACAATCATCTGTCTTGATCTATTGATAAATTCCTTGAAAGTTGTCTTCTTTTCCGAAGTCATCATAGCATTATAGCAACTTTAATCTGAATAGTGTTTTGCTACAAAATTAAAAATTTAAGGGAAATAATATTTGCAAAATGGAAAACATTATTTAACAAAAGAGTTTTCATTACTGAACCTTCCAAATGCCCAGAATTGTTAACTCACTGCTGGATGTTTTATTCCTCTGTATTCTTTGAAAAATACATGTTGTCTGAGTTATGATAATTTTTTTATGTGATGGATGATTTTGAAGTATCATTTTTTTATTTGGTTATTATTTCAGGGAGTAGACTTTACATATTTCTACTTTCTCTCTTTTAAAATTATTCAGTCGTCCTCTAAGTCAAGAAACTTAGAGGGATTTTGCAACTGCTATGAGTGACTCATGGCAAATATTTGTGGTGGGAGCATAGCACTGAAAATAACACATTTTGTATTGTATTCCAGAAGGGAGTGGGAAGGCAATGAAGGGAAAGGAACTTTGCATGAAGGGAGCTTTCCCTGAGGGGCAAAGTGCAATGAGAAATGGAAGAATTGCTGCCTCAGAAAGGATATAAAGAAAATTGCAAGCAGCCCACAGAGAAAGATGTATCACATAGAAAGTGAGATCTTAAAGGTGAGGGACTATCAGACTTAAGCAATAATTGTCGAGAGAAAAACACAACTATATTTTAGGAGGGAAATTAAAACTGATGAAATGATATTTTAGTAATAAGATAAAATGGTGAGTCCATGTTTGGACAATAAGGAAAATAAGATAGGAGCTGATCAAGATATTGTGCCTGAACTGAAGGAATACATTAACTCAGTTTCCAGCAAGGGTGATAATGTGGAGCACGAGGATGGAGACAGGGTAACTGCTGAAATGAAAATAATCATATCTGCAAAAAACGGAAATTAATTGTCATAATAAGGATGAAGGGGAGATAGACAATTTCCATTCCAGAATACTGAAATTGCAATGAAACT
The DNA here is from genome assembly GCA_013397375.1 of Toxostoma redivivum. Lineage (NCBI taxonomy): Eukaryota > Metazoa > Chordata > Aves > Passeriformes > Mimidae > Toxostoma > Toxostoma redivivum. Next base: position 869,964 of record VXBI01009545.1, read on the forward strand.
GCGCTTTGGGAAAAAAATAAATCAGACTGGATATAGTATTAGATAACAGGTAAGCTTACAAATATACTGAGGTAGGAAGTTATTGTTCTGGTTCATTGAAACCTCTAATACTATAACAAATACTCCAAGAAAGAAAACTTAAAGACTGAGGTGAAGGATGAAAAGAGAATTACTGGAAGCTGATGGAACAAGACTGCATGGATTGTAGATTGAACTAAAAATTAAAAAGTATGAATCTCATGCCAAAATACTTGACCCACATTTTTCATCTGAGATTGATTCTATTGTCTAATACATCAGCATATAAATCTGTAGAAAGGAACTCATGACCTAAATAATGCATTATTTCATGTATATCTTCTCCTTCCATGTCTTTAAACTATCTTAGGATAAAAAATAGAGGCTTAATATAGTTGCATTTATGACTTGTTCTTATGTCTTGCAACTGTAGAACATAACTTTATTCTACATTTTACCACTATAACTCTTTAGTTATTAAATTATTTTAATTTTTTCAGGCCATTCTAATATATTTTTCTTTACCACAGAGGGAATTGTAGTTCTCAGAGCTGTGCTTGTGTAGAACTATCTGCAATTATTAATTGATGCATTAATTATATATATTTCTTTGGATCCCCATGTCAGTTTAGTAAGTATCAAAAGTAAAAATAGCTTTGCTTGGGATTTGTAGAACAACTGCAGTACAAAACATGCAAAAGCTATTTTTCTTTTTTTATCAAAAAAGGTGGTTCCTCTCCAAAGGGAACAATTAATACACGTGTAGTACAGATCCAAGAGCAAGTCAGACTTTTCAAACTGAGCACAGCTGTCTTTATTGTGGTAAGCATTTTCTAATTTTTCCCCTTATGATTAAATCTTGCATTTTTGTAGGAAGCTTTACTTTCCTTCAGAAAGAAGAAACTGAGGGAATGTATTTTCTTGAATACATCTCTTCTTTTTTACACTTGATCTTAACAAACACTGATTTTCCTTCAGTTTTACATTACAGCTTCTCTGTTTTAAACAGACTTGTGGCTTTTGTTTCTCTCAGAAATTAATATTTTACTAGCTAGAACAAATCAGAAGGGTTTTTAGCTGTCTGATAGTACACAGCTCTCTGCTTAGAGATTTCATGGTACCCAAGTGTCCTGATTGATGGTGTCTAGGCATGTTGTACCTGGGCTTACATGGTACTGAGCACCTGGAGAGTGCTGTGTCTCCAGCTCATTAACGCTTCACTCGGGCTCTGACGTGGCTCCCACTCCAGAGCTGTTCATTTAACCTTTCTATCTGTTCATTTAACCATTCTATCTGTTCCTTTAACCATTCTATCTGCTGTGAGCTGCTGCTCCTTTGGCTGAGAGGCTCGAGCAGGAGCGAAACGTTTTCAGCTGGCCTTAAACCACATCACTCTTTGTACTCCATTTTTCCAAATATGTGGTATTTTATTTCTAATTGTGCTCAGTGGTAACACTGTTCAAAGAGAACCCAGCTCTGCAAACCACAACACTTCTGTAAACATTCTGCTGCACAGTGCAAAGCTCTGGTCATGCTGGGGCCACCACCACGGTGGCAACTAATAGCCCCATGGTATTGCCTCAGAATTGTCAGTTTGCTAAAAGGACCATGACTGAGATATGGCACAGCTAAATATTTAATTCTGCTGAATAGTTTATGCCTGCTGCAGAGCAATGTTTGTCAAGCAGACTCACTGCAGAGCAGAGCTGCTGGACAATTCCAGTATATTCCTGGCATTTGTATTCATTTCAGCTCTCTACACAATTTTTATTACATTGTCACCCACTGTTTTTCAAATGACAATTTATTGGTAAGAAATTAATGTCCTGCTAGGCACCATCTCTCTCTTCCTCCGCCACTTGCACAACTTCTCTCTTTTTTTTTAAATGTATCTTTTGATGTAATTTATAAGTTACATGTACATGTTGGGGAGAGGCAAACTGAAGTGGCTACAAAACAGCAGCTGTAGCTGCAGCTGTTCCTTTCCTTGTTTACTGTTGATTTTTAATCTAGTGAAGTTTAACTCAAAAAAATTGACAAATTAAATTAAATCTCCATTAATGAGTGCTGTACACTCACTTTCTAGTTCAGAGAGGTCTATAAATATTGAAGCACGTATTCTAAATTACTACTATGCATTACTTTTTAATTAATGACTCTGCAGCTATTTTTAAATTTGAAGCATCAGGTTCATGATTTTTGATAGAAGAGTGTTAGCTTCAAGAGAAAGATCAATACATGAACAAGATTACCCAAATCCAGTATATCAGCCTGCTGATGAAACTAAAGTGGCAGCTGGTAGCTGTGTTGATTAGCAGGGTTCACAAGGCATGACTGCAGAATGTGAGTGAAAAGGATGAAAAAAACATTCACAGGGCAGATGACCAATCAATTAAAACAGGTTTTGTTTTTATTTTCCCTCTGAAAGAAACCTAGATGAACATTGAATTGACATTGGACAGAGGGGGGGAATGTGGAAAACAGGAATTTTTCTTTTGTTTTGTTCTGTGTCTGTACAGAGAGACAGCTGACCAGATACACAAGGTGCTCACAGGATCTCTGTGTAAAGTAATCTGTCAAGTCATGTTCTCACTCAGTCATTTATACAGGATTACTATTTCCAGTATCTGAACAGCAAGAGGGTAGCAGGGAAACTTCCAAGTAAAATACAGACAACTTATAAATAGGCAAGTTGTAGGTGGTATTATCCATTTAGAAAAATTCTTGGAAAATTTTTGTGTTTTCCTAATTCTACTTCCCACTCAAGTGTCAGTCTTGTGCTGCTATGTCAGTGTAATTCCACAATTCTGAGACTCACATGGAAGGTTGCCACAGTCCTTGTGCCAACCAAGTTTTAGTGGAAACTAAATCTAAATAACTCAAATATCAATATCATTTTTCTGCAAACAGTGAGCAGTAAGAAAAATTATTAAATCTATAAATGTACACGCACATTGTATTGCTATCTTCCTGAATAAGATACCAATAAAATTGAATCAATCATGAAACTGCAGTTGCCTGTTCAACTGCCATGAAAATGTGTGTCAGTGAAGAGACTTTGCTCTCATTGTCACTATTAGCCCTTGCAGAGAGTCTATGGCACCTGCCTAATCTGTGATGCCTCTAGTGTTGAAAACAATGTTCTGAAGGGATAAAGATTTACATTCATACCATAAAGAAAAAGATGGATGAAGAGTTCTTGTGGTATTTATTTTGCTTGATGCATTTATTCTAGTTGAATACAAAAAGGACACTATGCTGAGGGGAGGGAATGGGATGTAGATTCCAGGCATTCAACATGCCATAGAGAGCATGAGACTATGCATAGGCTGAAGCTTTTGGTTTGTGACTTTAAAGAAGTAAAATCCATTCAATTTTCCCATTTTCTAATACTGTTTAGACACAAGTGTCTAAGCTGCAGTCCATAACACAGGATTCTAAAGAGACTGAGTAAATGTGAATTGAAGTAGGAGAATTTGAGTTTGGTTTATTACACAATATTAATGGAAACTTGCTCATTTAAGAATTTGCATATCATTAGACCAGTGTCTTCCTCTAGGCAATAACCTGATTTTTCTGAGGATTAATAGCACAGGAAGTCTTTGCTAGTTTATCCATGTTCCAAGCATCACAGGTTAGATGAAGCACTGGTCATATGCAGAATTATAAATCAGTACCCAAACATCTTCAATTTAAGAGGCCTAAGTTAACTTTAATTTCTACACTACTCTTTTAAGAGTTAGAATTTGAAAAGGGAAATAACATGATACAGTCCAACAATGTACAGTGCATCCCAAGAGGAATTGCACAAAAATTTAAATTCTGGATAAAGGCAATGTGATGAATTGTTTAGGTGCCTGTGTTTCATCTCTCTGCTGCTGTGTGGGTTAGATGGCAATTTCTATCTTCTGATACAGCTGCTGATTCCTACTGCTTAAAGTGTGAATTTAGCTACAGTTTTTCTCATGTGGATCAGCATGAATCACCAGCATGAGTAAATTAATACTTACAGCAGAAATACTCCAATTATCCACTGTGTGAGCTAAATATTTAATAATATCATCTGCCAGTAAAAGAATTCTGTATCCTCACTGTGAATTAGCCAAGAAAAATTAATATATAAGATGTTGACTTACTGAGTAAATTCACAGATACAACTTTGTTTCACAGCATCATATCTGAGCACAAAGGAAAAACAATTACTTCTTAAGAAAGTAAAATTAAACTGGTAAATCTACACACAATATATTGCAGATACTGGGTATATTGATTTGCTGGAATTAGTGCTAATATGCTTATTCCTTTCTCCGTACCAAAATTATCAGTAGCATCTTAATGTCCCTTGAAAGAAACAGAGAACAGGAAACTGATAATTCTTTTCTTAGATAAAGTAGATAAGAATTTTCCTAGATTATAACCAGTGAGATTTAATTATCTGATTCATTCATCCTATGCTTACACCAATTACAGAGAAAATGTCATGTGTTGAACACCACTGAAAATCACTCTGAAAGCATTAAGCCTTAGACCTTGGGAATGTTTTGTTTCAGAAATATTATTTGTGCTCTACATGTGAGAAACTATCCTTGGAACCATAAGATGGGAATGGTTATATGAAAGGCTATATCTTAAATGTAACAGAACAAAGTTTAAAATTAATTTATTTGCCTTAACTACTCAGTGTTAAGATGTTATAGAATTATTGTAACCTTGTCATGGAGATATAGAATGTGTATTTTAATATATGAAAAATTAATCTGACTGGTTTGTTAATAAATGTTATAGTTTTACTGTTTTCTTGGTATAGTTCTGCTAGCTATAAAAGCTTTCAGTCTACCAGAAGTTATTTTAAAAATGCCTGTCTTCCAGGGTTGGCAAGCTCTGAGATTTCTTGCTTTGGAACATATCACATAGAGTGGAGATTTGATCATGTCCACCTGGTGCTTGCCACTTCTCCAGGTATTGCAACAGAATGGACAGAGGCAGTAAGGCCAGAGAGAAAGGGAATCCTGGCTGCCTTTCAGGGAACAAATATTTTGGGTTTGTTTATTGTGGTAGGGAATCCCCTGCAGTGTCCCTTAGCTGCTGTGTAGCCCTTCGTATGCAGCTGGAGCTCAGGGTCAGCCCGAGATCCAAACTCTGCACAAACTGGCTCTGGTGGTGTCACACTGCAGCTCCAGCTTCCTCTGGCTTGCTGAATTCAGAGAGTGCCCATAACATAGCTGAATTAATTGAAAATTTTGAATGATTAGTTCTGTTTACAGCACAGCAGAACTGTGCCAAAAGAAAAAGCAGTCTTGCTCTTGGTATGACAATCAGTTCCCAGTAAAAACAAGACTGATGATTTTGTAGAAAGGTTGAATGTCTGAACAAAAGGGGTGGCCTGTATAGACAGTCTTTTTTAAGGAATATCTCTTCTGCAGTCCAAAGGACATATCTGGATTCTTTTACTCAGATTTATGAGCTTGTTCCTGGAGTGTAGCTATTTGTTTGGAATGCGACTGCACATATATTAAATATGACACCTGCCAGTTTCAGGTCCCTGCTGGATTTTCACAGCCCTCAGAGACTTGGAGTTATGGCATAGATACTGAAGTGAGAGCTATGTATTATTTCATTGCGAGGCTCTTCTGATTCACTGTGATGACAGGAACATTAAATTAAATTCTCCTCTCACTTTCCGTTTTCTGGGCTGCTTGAGAGATCTCAGTTATTGTTCATAAAATTGGGGCTCAGCAGACAAGGAGGGAGTACAACAGAAGAACATGCCAGCAGTGTCATTCAAAAAGAAGGTTGTGATGGAGGATTTTATTATTATAAAGTACTTGCCTCAGAGATTTTTCTCGGCTCTCAAAGTTGCAGAAAAAGGGACTTATGTTTGAGTTCATCCAAGGTAAAAAAGGACAGTTTAATGCACTTTATTTGCAAATAGTCTCATTTTCTAGTTTGAAATTTGGTTAATAACTCCATTATTTTTTTATTGTGCCTACTTTGTACTTTTACTCATGCCTTCTGTTTAAAGTGCTATGTGGAAAGACTGCTATTTATTTGGAAAACTGCATGGAATATAAGTGTGGTATTCTAAACTCAAAGGTTATTTTTAAACTAATGAATACATGTATTTTCAAATACATGTCCATGGTTTCACAATATCTGGCAGTTACACACAGAATTTCCAAGAAGCATGTTGTACTGGTGTCACAAACTGTAATTGTACGTGGGCATTGAAAATTTCCAAAACACAAAAATTCTTCCGTAACCTTATGCTCTATAGCAAAAACATTTTACCACCATTATAAGAATATGACTTGTGGAAAAGCTTCTAACATGTATCTGGAATTAAAATTTGCTCTTTAAAACTGAAGAAAAAAGTACTGCTAAAGGATTTTGAAAGCTTAAGTGCCACAATACATCATCCAACTTGCCTTATTTAGTGAGAGAAGTGAGAAAAAAAATAGATCAATATAAACAGAAAGATGGGAATTCTCATTTATTTCATGCAGAAAGTTTGTAGAATCATTGCCAAAAACACTTTAGGCATAATCTTGTCTATCTTTAGTGATCAAAAAATGTAGGCACTTCAGTGAGAGATTTGCTGGATCACAGCACAGGGCTGAATCTGCAATCATACAATTAGAATTTTAAAAGCAGATATTTTAATCTTTTTATATTAATGATTCAAGTTTTTTTCAGAACTGAGACAAAATGCGTCATTTTCCCAAATAACTTGAAGGATCAACAATGAAAACAATCACAGAGCTTATGGGAGGAAAAAAGGCTTGTCTCACAGGGAGTTTTGGGACTGGGAGTGTCATAATTATATTTTTTTAAGGTTTTGCAGCTCTTAAGGCAAAGTAGAACCAAGTCTCCTCTGGAATGGCACACACTGCACTATAACTAGGCAAACTCATAGAGTAAACCTCTGGCTGCCTTAAAAGGAATAAAGCCACAAAGTGGAGATCTGCATGGTGGTGATGATGGGCCAGTCAAGTGCAATATTTCAGTACTTGGGTGTAGCAGATGAAACTGATGACTTAAGGCTTTTTTCAGGCTTGCAGCTCTTTAGCTCTAAACAACTTTTTCCAACAGCCCAAGGCAATGCAGATAGTTTGCACAAACTAATCCTTAGAAATACTGCTCTAAAATACCACTCTGTGCCCCCCAAAATGGGACAGTTATTAACTGGCACATACACATTTCCACCAGTTTGGCCCTGAGATTAGCTCAGCTGGTTAAAGCATGGTCCTAATAACACCAGGTTTGTGAATTTGATCCCTGTATATGGGTCATTCACTTAAGGGTTAGGCCTGATGGTCCCTGGGAGTCCTTCCAACTCAGAACATTCTGTGGTTCTCTTCTGTACCAGCTGTGCTGTTTTCCTGGATTTCAGCTTGAGCAGCAGCTCCTGAAATCCCTACCAGTGCCAGGGAAAACCATGACACAGAGTGCTCCATTTGCAGCACTAGAATTTCATTTTCATGGTCTCTCAGCATATTGTTCAGTGTCACTGTACACCATATATGCCCCTTTGAGAAACAGACTGTAAATGCTTCACTGAAGTTTCTCATCCTCTAGTGTGAAAGCTGGTCTTTTAGGTTTTTAATTGTTACTTCTATGTCCTTCATTCCCATTGAGTGATTGCTAAAATCTGTATTTATAAAATCCTGTGGTTTTCCCTAGAGCCAGATCCCTGAATTTCCCTGCCTGACCTCTTTGTAGGTTAATATCTGGAACATATAATAGTAGTCAATGTTTTTTTTCCATAGTTTTTACAAGGAGGTACATCATCCAGCTTCATTCAACTTCCCATTTGTTTCTGTTTACAGAAAATCAATTCTTATCCTTGCTCAGCTTTAAATTAGGCCTAATCTTAACTTGTAAAAGCAACTGCTTATACGTAAACTCAGGTTTCTGTATTTATTCACCATATTCTGCATCCTTGCTTGCTTTACAGAGACCTGTGTAGAGTTGGTAAACACTGTATTTTCTTTTTCTCAATCTGTTTTGACACCAAGCCCATTGCCAGAGCTGAGTTCTGAGGACTGGCAAAGAAATATTGATGTCTCTTCAACCTTTTTTTTACATTTTGTTTACATCTCTTTAAAGTCTGAACCAATGTTAGAGTCAAAACAAAAGTATACTGCCTTGGTGTCTGACATTTTTTAGTAGTCTGGAAAGTTTTATGCCATGTTCATACTTAGTCTGTTTTTAGTGCATGTAATGGAGTCACGATTCAAAGGTCTATAACATTATTTAAAATCAGAGACCTCAGAAAACACTAAAGAAATAAAGTGAAATATAATTACCAAGCATCTAATGAGTTGTGCAATTCTGTATAAACTGAACCAAACCAACCAATTGAATTGGCATCTCTTTACCTGCAGATAACATTCTGCAGGTGCTTGTCAAGCATCCCAAGTATTAGCACGTAAAATTGCAAAATCAGAAAGACTCCAAATAGAGTGGAGGTATCAACCCACAAGTAAAATGCATAATTTAATGTAGTACAAATATATACCAGTAATTATCCTGATAATAATAGTTTAATCACTTTTAATAAAATTATTTGGTTTTGTCCTCATAATTATTTTTAATTAACCATCTGCTGCTTGGCCTGTGATCTCTGCTGATGGTACTCTGTTTCTATTTTTAATTTTTCACTTATAGTAACTGGGTCTGGGTGTGTGTGAAGAGTTATTACAGGAGAATTGCTTTGCTTGGCACAAATAAATCACAAGTTGACAGGGATGGCTCTCTTGCTTCTCCACAGAACATGATGTTGATGCAAAAGAAAAATTCTTGAATTTTAACAATTCTTAGAAACTTTTGTAAGTTGTTTTAAGAGATCAGCACTAACTTTTAGAGTTTGAAGTAGTCTGTGGAGACCAAGGAGATCTAGATTTCTTATGACTTTCATACTGATTATTGCCTCATTATAACCTTTGTAGTTCAGTGCTCTCAAGAAAAAAAAGTGGATTTAAAAATGAATGTTCCTACCTTAATGAATTATTCAACTGTATTTTAAATTTTTTTTCAGTTTTTGTTTTTAAAAACATATGCGTGATCTGAAATGAGAATATGTGGAGAAAAATAAAGTCAGTACATGGAAGACTTTTATCATAAAGTTTTCAAAGTCCACTTGGCTGAAGTAGGACAGAACTCCCTTTTGGGAGAAACTGAGAGTTATTTCACAAGGTCCATGCTGACTGCAGCTCTGCTTCTTTATGTGAGCCAGTCCTCATCAATAATATTTATTGTTAGCAATCCAAGCTGTGTTGTAGTAAATTAAGCTCTTTTCAATCCTCTTTGGCTAATCTTTTACTACACTATCTCAATGTATAAACTGGGTATTAAGTAATAAATATTTTAATGCTCAGGCTGGATCCTTACAAAATGCTGATGTCTTAAATCATACTTCTAACACCATGCTGGTAAAGATGTGATTTTTGAAAAGTAGCAGAAAACAATTGTTCCAATTTCCCTTTCCATATCACTGGAAGAGAGTGTGATCATCTCTCTTTGGAGAGCACTTTCTGATTGCATTGGCTCCTGAGCACACCAGATGTCCTTTTGGACATCAGTGTGCAATAAAACAGTGGCAATAAAAATTAGCTATTCACCTGCTTGAGAAAGAAGTAAAAAATTGTGCTCTCAAGTAGTGAGCTTCAAAATATTTTGAAAACATTTCTGCATATCACAAACCTCTTACTATTTTCCCCAAGTTCAAGTCTCCCTAGGGTGGGTATTCCACCAGATTCCTACCACCCCTCCCATCAGTGAAATAAGATTTATGATCAAGATAAATTCTTACAACAGCACTTGAAACTAAGTCAGTTCTCTCTCTTTTGGAAAGCTTTCCCATTCAACAAGTGTGCATCCATATCCCAGCAACAGCTTTAGTGGAGTTTACCTAGAACTAGACAAAACTCTAAGTGATTCAAAAACATATATAAAACAGTCATCCCTTGAAAAGGCAAAACTGTAGATAGGCCTGAGCCATCCATAACTTCTTATGCTTCCTGAAGCTGCCTTTTTGCATTGGCTCTGTGTGTAAAAATGGGCCAGCAACTTTAAAGTGATTACTTTTAGCTCCCCCATAACCCTCTTTCTCACTGTGTAATTCAGATTTTGCTTCTCTCTCTCCATTCCTTGCATGGATTAATCTCCAACAAAAAGACTGAAAAGCATGAGAAAACTTTCTTTTTGTTCTAGTAGAAGTGACAAAATTCATCTTCTACACTATTAAAACTGGCTGAGATTACCTGAAACCTCTGAAGGATCTTTACCTTTCCTCGACACAGTGCTGCTCTTGGGAGCTGCTGGAGGAAATGGCCCTCGTTTCTCATTAGCACAGACAGCAAGCCCTGCCTTACAGAAATGAGCCATGACATGGGGTAACCTTACCCATGAAGCACTGCCAGCTTTCCTCATCAGTGAATTTCTCAAAGTGTTTCTCTATGTATTTTGTGATCAAGGCCATGCCTGTAGGGGGATGAATAAGCAGAAATATTTTGGAACAGCACCCACAGGTCTAAATTAAAATTGAAATTAATTTTAATTAAGTCTGGATAGCCTATGCATGTTATTTTTTTTAGCAATAGAAGGCTGAGCAGGTGAATAGGAAACAACTCTTACTTTTCTTTCAGATGCAAAAAAACCCCAAGACACATTTTGAAACCAGCTAATGGGAGATCCAAACGAATGAAGTCTGGTGGTCTTTAACAACACAGATCTTTAGCTGGGGAGGTTTATCTGGTTTGAGAGCTAATGTTGAGCTAGCAGGCTTCCTAATCCAGTATGCCTGTTCTCTGTGGCAGATAACACCAACTTTTAAAGAAAATTCCATTATTAATTATAAATCCTTTTGAAGCCCAAACCCCAATATCAAAGGTCCACTTTCTTCTAATTTTTGTTTTGAAAGTATAATTATATATGATATTAATCAATACCAGTCTCTCAGTAACTGACATTTAATTTCTTTTGTGTCTTTTGCAAAAGCATCAATAGAGCATTCAGCTCCGAGAAATGTACCTCTTCAGATAGAGACTATTCTGCAATTTTGAGCTATATGAGGTATTTTAGACAGCTTGATTTTTAATAAGTACATTTTGCTCAGATGTGGATGAATGAAAGAGCTGTAAAGAAAGACACTTTAGAATGCATGGGAGAATCATATTTTCATTAATTTGATAAGTTCTTTGAAGGAAGGGAAGATATTCTGTGACTTTTATATTTTAATTAAAATAAGGAGAGACCAAGGTCCATCCAACCTCTTGAGTCTTCTGTCAGCTCCCAAGTTTCATAAAACCAGTGAAGTTAACCCTTTCCCAGAGACTCAATGGCAGCATCCTGAGGATGTCTGTATTCAATCTTCCTGAGTTCCTGAAGGGGACAGCTGGGGACAGTAACTCACAATTTGCTTGAGCTGCAGAGCTTGCATCTCACTTAGGAGTTTTTCTATAAAAGTGCCTGAACTGAAGGTGTTTGGAAAGTGTTCAAAGTAGAGAGGCATAAATGCCCACAAAAGACATCTGCCTTTGCAGTGGCCAAACATTCAGGATCCTGTTCAGAAAGGCACTGCCTGACCCCACGCTGATGTGCTGTGCAGCAACAGTGCGACTGCCAGACATAAATGAGCACTACGAGAAATGTCTGACACAGGGCATGTGATTAAACTCTGAAAGCCCCGATTTATTCATAGAAGCAAAACATGCATCAAGGAATGCCAGCTTACAAGGACATTATCTCTGGCTGAGAATGATTGAGCTGAAGTTTTCCAAGGCAGGAAATGTATCTTCCTGTATCAAAAATGTCATCTATTGAATATCATATCACAGGTGAATCCTATTCAAAACAGTTCATTGCATACATTAGTGAATTAGGACAGATCTTATTTTTCACTTTCCTACTTTTCATCATAAATGAAGAATATTGCAGGACAAGTTTTTACATGGCATTATCATGCCCGAGGCAGGCAGTGATCTCACTGTCACAGGTTACCACCCAAGGCAACAGGGACATCATTCTTCACCAGTATAACCTGACTTGTGTCCTGCAATGAATTCATGCTCACTTTCTCCACTATATATACACTTCATGTACCTGAATCAGAAAGCTTCATCATCTCCATGCCAGGAGCTTCATGTCACCACTTTTCCTGAAAGCTGGTAAGTTGAAGAGATGCAGTTTGATCCCATTTTATCTCTCCTTATGTCAGTGAAGTGTTTTGTCTGATAAATCAACTTCAAACAAAGACCTCTAATGTTATTTCATAGTGCAGTGTTTCATACATACAATCACTTAAACATGTTTTTCCATTTGATTCATTAGCTACTAAATATACCTGAATAAATGCACTAATTTTCTCCAAAGCTTGAATCACACTCATTAAAATTCTGCAGTTTTCCATAAGCAGTTAGCAGGGATAGGTGAATTTGTGAGAAGCCCTTACGGTAATTCTTTGCACAGAGCTGGTGGCTAATAGCTGCTGCATAGAGGAGTATTTTTAGCCAAAAGTTGTGATCAATGCTTTCTGTTTCATAGGTTTTAACAAAAACAAGATTATATGATCAACTTGAGGAAGGAAACGTGTGTTTAATCAAGTAGAAGAGATTTTATGTCCTTATTTATGGAAAGCCACTGTAAAACCAAATTCAAAAGGGATCAAGCAAATCCTAGAAATAGAGGTTATTTTGCAGTATATGTGCATAATTTTCAAGTTGAATGTAAACCTCCAAGCCTCTTAGTAGTTGCAGATGCAATCCTAAAGTAATAAAAAAAATGTTCCCAAGTCCAGAGCTACACGTAATTTTGATAGATAAATCTCATTCTTGGGCAAATTGCATGTTTTAATTGTTGTTATGCTTGCTTTGGATGAACAGCGGGCAACTGATGTTGAGTTTTGTCTTCATATGACACCAATTAAAAGAGAATGGTTTTGGTGACCTAACAAGAATTACTCCCCTGAGTCAATACATAAGTTTGTTTATGATGNTTTTAATATAATGAACAGAATTTCTGATATTCTTTCTCTTCATTACTAGAAGATACAATGGTGAGAGAGACAATAACTTGTAAACTCCACTTTTGCAGTGTCCTTAACATTACACCCAATTTAGCAGGTATGAAGTTAAGTCAACTGCGTGGTACTTGGGTAAAAACAGCCTCTTGAAAAGCCATGGTACATTATAAGAGCAGTAGAGTCAAGGGACACCTAACCAAAAACAAAGCTGTAACAAGTGATGTTAAATTTCAGGCTGCCACAAATGGCTTTTTAAAATGCATTGGAGCAGACATTTGCCTATAATATGACATCAAGCTCTTTCCAAGACTCTCCCAACATACCACATTCAAGCCCTTGGCTAAAACAGCAAGGCAGTTGTCATCCCACAGGATCAATGTCTTTCACAGGCACTGTCACATCAAAGCCACTGTTGCAACAGCCAAAAAAAAATCTGCTGTGCATAGTTGAAATCCTTTGCAAGAAGTGGTCTGGAGATGCCTGTCTCTGGGAAAATTGTCTTTCAGGAAGTTTTTGGTGTGTGAATTCAAGTGCTTACAGAATTTTCATGGTTTTCATTATGGTTTAATTTTACTCTCCAGAAAAACAAAGTGAGATCAGTGTGAACTTTTGGCTTGTTCTTCAGTTGCTGGGATTTTGTTTGATCTTTATGCAAAGTGCTAACTCTGAGATTTGATGCTATTGATGCTGATGTAAGATCTTAAATTACTTGGATTCAAACCATGGCCACTCACATTTTCTGTACGATTCTAGGCAAGTTTTTAACTCTGTATCTCAACTAATAGTCATAGTGCTGGCTCACTGACTTCTGAGGGATTTTCAGGCAGAATTGGATCTTCAGCTGATCCTCTTTAAAGCAGTTTCACTGCAGTAAGAGCAGTCTTCATCACATGAAGATATGGCTCTGTGTTATTAACCCTGTGCTGGGACAATCATTGAAATGCCTTGCTTTGAAGTGGCAGTAAGATATCATCCAGCAACATAGAAATGCATCTGAAATTATTCTAAGTGCATTCACCTTTCCTTTTCCTTTTTTCTTCTTCGCATACAAATCTGGGAATGTGCTCATGAGATAGTATCCAATATAGTGTCTTTGTACTACTTGACAGGAGAATTCCACTTTTCAAAAAAGCTTTCCTAAAAGGAAGTGCTGGCATTTTTGTCATAGCTCTGGTGATGTGGAAATTGGAGCTGTTTTCTGCTCTCTTCCCCTCAGTATTCTAGTTATACAAGAGCTAATTTGTGTGGAAATGAGAGAACTGATAGTCTAGCCAGCTCATTAGGTGCAATTAAAAGAAAACCATCCCTCAGGGTCAATGAAAATCACTACCAGAGAAATAACTGTTCATGTTAAAGGGCTGTCTTCCCTTAAGCACAATAATGTATTGGTGTGTATTTTTCATGCACTTCTTATGACTCTACATGAAATAACACTCACTTTCTTGGAAGGATCGTTTGAAGTTGGCCCTCTGTCTTTTGTTTTAAATAGAAGTTAACTGCCACAGATTGGCAAACTACATTTAGAAAGTTGATCTTCCAATGTCACTTATGTAGTTTGGTAATTCAAGATTTTTTTAAACTTTGCTTTTTAATGAAAATTTCTGTTACAGGAAATAGAACATTAGAGAGTGTAGTATAATAAGTGGGTGAAGTTAATGACTGTGCATACTCACTGAAAGATAAAATTTTGCAGTGTAGATTGTTTTACAAAATATCCAATGTAATGATTGTTGAAATCATTAATCTGAAATGATTCTTCATAACAAAATTATGAAAGCTATGCTGAGATCAATTATATTGAGACTTCCTTGTCTTCCAGCACAGGAGTATTTTGGAGCAGTGAATGTTTCTGGATATGCAGATCACTCTGCTGCATCCATCCTTGAAACTCTGATGTGTGCCACAAGTGGCTACTTATTTCTCCATTTTTCTCAGATATTTAAAATCACAACACTGGTGCATTTTCATCCTTACATTAAATATTGACTTGTTTGTTATGATGTGCTATCAAGTGTTGATATTCTTTCAGTTTCTATTGAATGGCCTGCAGCCTTTTCTTCAGGGAGACCCTTTAGAATTTAGCAGATCTCAGCATTAGTAAAACATTTCTAAAGTTCATCTTAAATGTTTCATTTATTTTCTTTCCCACTACTGCCTCAAAATTGTCTTCTTGGACCTTTGTCAGGGATGCCCAGAGATCTTTGGAAAAAGCCCCAACTTCTTCTTTTGTCTTTTAAATCATAAAAAATTATACTATTCTTTTATGATTAAACATAATAACAAAGAGCATGATTCTAATTTCAAATTCTCCCCTCTTTTATGTTGTAATTCAGTATTTCACAGAAAAAAATGATAGGTAACTTTAAAGAACTGAAAATAATTGCTGTGATACATTAAATACTTCAGTATAATTACTATCTGAAAGCTACAAGCAAACCTACTTGATCAGTTTCTTCTTTGCAATAAAAGACTGACACTTTCCAGAATATCAAAATGATTTAATTTGGTATATAATAAAGAAAAAAATTTGTAAATGACAGATTTAATTTTTTTCCTATTGATCAAGGTTGCAATTATTAGAGCAATTAACTTTTTGATCTCTATTAGGGCGAAAGTGAAATCTAAAAAAGGTAAAAATGACAGGGAGTTATTTTTTTGCAATAAAATGGATTAGCAATAGTAGTCAGGAAGTTTAGCAGTGAATCATGTTCTGATACACAGACAGAAATCATTCTGTCCTTCCAAAATATATGTGTGCCAAGAACAGGAAATAGTATCTCAAGACATTAAGTTACCATTTTTGGTGTTCTTCTTTGAAACTGAACCAACTGGTTTTCAGATTCTTAAATTTTTGTTCAGGTAAATCAGTTAAGAAAATTTTACACAGCTGATGTGTGGTTACATTTGACCTTAGTTTGCATTCATCAGTATCACAGTACAAAAGCTGAGTTCTGTGATTAATATTTTATAAGGGCAAATGTGTATTGTACACAGGTGCTACATAAGGTTACCAAGAAGTAGCTTTAAAGGAGCAGTGTAGTGAAAAACAGAATGCTGTGCCCTGTATATTGTCCAAGGTAAAGTAATTTGAATTTAATATTCCACTTTTGCTTGTGAGCATGAGGTTTAGTTCCACTGGCTCTGGTTATGATGGATTTTCTCCTTCCAATCCTAAATGAGGGTTATCATGGAAACACTGAAACTAAAATAATGACAGAAAAAACCTAACATAAAGATGAATTATGCCAATAATGTCCACTAGCATCATTATATTAAGTAGCTCTAAATCAGTGATTTTCAGAATGAGGAAGAAATGTCAGCAGAATGCCTCATTCTGCAACTTACATTGTAATTATAGATTAATAATAACAATGTTCCCCACCTTTCTTCATGCCATGATGCCCAGCAGGACTGTCCATTATTGTTAACCTATGTTTTAGAACAATAAACATTAACCTAATAGAATGGGGGGAGGGGGGAAGGGGAAGATAACTAACTATGTAAATTCCTTTGAAGACCTAGGGAAAAAATGACCCAAGCATGATAAAAATCATATGGATCTTATATTACCTTATGAGTACCACAACCTTCTATTACCTCTCAGCACCCAGGGGAATTTTCTGGTCAGAATCCATGAAAAATAAGAATGTCTGTCTGATTATCACATATAACTTATTTGGAAATAAAATTATGGCAGTTTTTCTGATACCTTGATCATTGTTTTTATATCTTATCTATGTCTCAGATGAAACTCATGGTGAAGTTAACAAAATTTAGCACTTCTTGAGAAAGTTATTTAAAAGTTTGAGATCGAAAATGAGGACTACAATATTCTAGAGTATAGAGTACAAATATAGAATGTATCTGGAAAGGCAAAATAGTTGTTGAGGCTGGAATGTGGTATTTCGTGCTGTGTCAGTGAACTGATTTGGTTCCTAGACTGTTTCTTTAAATTCAGTTTTTTATTTGCAACCAAATTCAGTTCATGTTACAGATACAAACCCAATGTTTTGACCCAAGAATAAATCAGTCAGGAGCCAAACAGGTGACTGAGACAAATGAGAGGGAAAATTGAAATTCATTTAAGTTATTTTTTTCTCTAAAAAATTATTGCAGTACTAAAGTGTAACTGAATGCTTTATAGCTTTGAGAACTCAGGCTACACCACTTTAAGAGCCTTTGTAGTCTTAAGTAAAAGAGAATGAGAAAGAGGAGAAAAAGATGGGTAAACAGCAGCAGTAAAATTGAAAGCAATTTAGCTACAATAATTCAATAAATTAGAGGCAAAATGGGAGATAGAGATCTCACAATCACTAATGAGCCATTCATTAACCCAAACTGTATTTCAAATTTTATTTTTAAGTGAAACTCGGACCTGAGCTATTTGTTGCTGTCAAACCTGCTGTGCCTGTGTTCATTTCCGGCATTATTTTAGTTGAGCTGCCTCAGCTTTATCTGTAAGTAGTTTCTGAAACAAATGTCATTCTTCACAAATAGAGATACTGAAAGAAATGAAAATGCACATTCCTTGAGCTGCTGTGGTGGTAGACAAAGGAATGGAGGAGGAGAAGTATATAATGTATGAGGTCTTTGAATTGAAATGACTCTCCAATTGCTTAAAACTTTCTGGAAACAGTCCTATGCATGGAAGAGATCAGTTATAATCTAAATGCTAAGGAATGGCTTCTGTAGACAAAAGAAAATATTTTTTATTTTGTAACTAGGATGTTAAAGAGCAAAATTCCTCAGTATCTACTGGTTAGCTACTTTGCCTTCTATGCAACTGTTTCTGTACTGCTAAGCTTTGCATATTTTAGTGAGGTAACAATGAGAAATAAACGGTACAATAATAGCAGGAAGAACGTTTTGTGTTTCTGTGGTATTCTGTATATTTTCTTTCTGTGGCATTTTGTGTTTGGGTTTAAACTGCAACAAGGCATTATCAGAACTACCATTATTAAAATGTTTTCAAGTCTTCAGCTTTCAAGAGATGAATCAACCAGTTTCAGGAAAATGCTGAAACAAAGCAAGGAAAACTCATATGGAAAGTAGTGCTGAAGGCTCAGCATAAGTCCTTGACAAAGGGAGTTTTGATTTGGTACAGTGTGTGTTACCTCTACTTACAGAAATTTATTGCTCTCAGGTAATGAGAGCTCCTTGGGAGCACAGGTTTAGTAATTGAGCCATAAAACATTAAAGCATGACAAAAACCCAAACCCTGCCAGATTTTGTTTTCTTTGTGACTTCCAAGTGACTGCCTCAGTAGTAACTGCTTTTTCCTTTCTAAATCTGAAATAGTTTCTCAGAGATAAATCATACTAATCATCTCATAACCATTCTCTGCACCCATTTCAAAACCAGCAAAGATGCTTTGATCACATTCATGCTCGATTAAGGTTTTTGCATAACAATGAATAATATGAAATCTTGGTGATGTGCAGAGACCGGAGCCACAGGGAAGCAGAGCTCAGGCGTTTAGGTCTGTTTCCAAGAAACACCTGGCATTTACCTATCTGGGGAATCATCCTGTATTGGATATATGCAGTCACAGGGTAAATGGTGGTCTATAAATGAATGATTTTTCCAGACAGTCTCAACATACCAAAGGTAAAAGACTGAGTGGCTTGAGGGAGGAGCAGTTGCTGCACAGTCAGAGTTTTCAACCACGTGGTTTTTGTCAAGATAATAAATGGTTGTCCTACAGACATTAAATGCTTATAGATACCTTAGAATAATTAATTTTTGATTGAATTTTGCAAAAATGTGGATACTTGAGAAGAAACTGTTTTAAAAGGGAAAAAAAGGTTGTTTGTTTTGTTGTATTTTCATCTGATAGTATCAGTCGTGTCTTGTTGAAATAGACTCTGAGTGGGAACAAATATTTGGTAAATTCTAGTTTTTTCTAAAAAACGTTCTATAATTTTTAGCCAGCCATTCTGACTGGCTATTTCTTCTCTGTATGAAGAGGATAATTTTACTTTTGAATCTGTTCATGGGAGGTAAATCTGCTTTTGATACCTACCCCATAGGAAAAAAAATTCTGAAGTTGTTTCTTTCTATTCATTATTACATATTCCTTATAATTACAATAAATATTGTTTTTTTACCAGGGTTTCCCTATGTAGGACATAATTCTACTTTGTTTGTTTCCTGCCCTTAATTTGATTATATTCTTTGTCTTATTATCAAAACAGTTCAATTTTAAGTGGAGAAGAGTGGCAGAAACTGCAAGCTCTGTTGAAGAGAACTTGCTGTGCTTTGATACAAGTGATAACAAGCAGTGCTTGACCTGTTTGTACATAGCACAAGCTGGGGCAACAAAGTGGTAGCAAAAACCACAAATTATTGACCCTTTTCCTGTTATTTTTTTCTTTCCTTTTTATTAATGCATTGATCTCCACACAGGGAGATGTTCTGTTACTGCTGTATTGAAGGCAAATTACTTAAAAAGTGAAACTCTCTAGTTTGTGTCAGTGTTTTATTTTCTTTAGTTTTTAATTAGTCATTGCCAAGAAAGATAGGGAGCAGGTGGTTATGGCAATGGAAACCACTACAATATCTATTGTTGCTTTGTCCCTGTGCCAGGATCAATGATTGCTGGTATTATCAAGAAGCCCATAAAAATATTTGCTCTGGGAAGAGGTTAACAGTGAGAAAATATTAAGGTGAACTTTCAGCAGTGAAGAAGCTACTGAAAACCCTAAAATTAGCCTTAGTAGAACTGGTCATATTTGATTACTTAATCTGTTTCTGCAGCTTATTTGCACAAAACTTTGTCTAATAACACACTTTACTTCTCTTCCCCCACCTCCAGTTCTAGTTCTGTTCTAGAACACAGATGCATGCTCCAGTAAATAGACAAAATTGAAGCATAGATATATTTCCTTTCTTATGTAACCTGCCTCTCATGTAATGCTTCCTATCACTAAATTCATCTTTTTTTTACTCCACCCACTTTTCCTTCCATGTCGCTGTGCTCATTTCTATTTGTTTATAAACTGGACAGAATTTAATACACAATAAAGTGTTTTGTGCTTATTAAAAATATTTCAGCCAATACACAGTCAATTGAAATTTTCAAGGTTAGGAGCAGTTGAGCAAAGAGTCTTTATGCTACTCACTGGGCTAGGAGCAGGAAGTGCCCTTGAGAATTTACAATATGATTTCATGGAAGATTAGGAAAAGTCTCTCTCTTAGGGTAGCCACGGTATCTAAATTCATCATATCCTCTATAAATTTAGTGCAGACATAACAGTATCTATGTTATTACTATAATTTTCCTTATTAGAATATTTAATTCACTTATCCAAATAATACAGTACAAAATTAGGAAGTTTCAATTATCTTTATCATGTAAAAAAGAAATCAAAATGTAGAACGTGTCTTAACCTACACAAAATAGTTATGATCTCAGTTAATAAGGCTGTGATGTCATCCTGAGTACCACAGTGATGATTTACTCACTGCATTATCTATTGTCTTGAAACAGAATATAATAATTCACTTTCTTGGCTTTTGTTTTGAAGTAAACAGTTTTCCATTACAACAAAAAGCAACTCTCCATTGAACATGAATTATGGTCATTGGAGGGGGCTTTAAAAGAGCACTTTTATTTACTAATTGTGGACAGTGAGATGGCTACTGCTGTTTTCATTCAGCATAAATACAGGTTTACTTCAGTCTAGGCAGAATTCAGGGTTACACCAGATAAACACAAAATTGCACAAATTTGAGCTACCCATTTGTCTTACTTTCAAATGATTAACTTCAAATAGTTATGTAGTAACTGATAATCACTTTAGAAAATGAAATTTTCACACAATGTTTTTTCCCACTAAATAAACTCAAAGCTTTATTAATTTATACTCATTATGCTGCACTTCTCTGCTACTTTCAGAAAGTTACTTAAGCATTTCAAGTTATACCAGTATTGTGGTGTTTAAAAATTTATTCAAAAGATGTACTCTAATAGATTGTCATTCAAATTTTGGTTAAAACTCTACAGAATATAATTTTTTCATGAGCTTACCAATGCACAAAAAACTTTTAATGCAATTTTCCTAAGTTCTGTCACCATCAGCTGCTCCTAGTTCTACATTATCTCAAAGGGTTTTGTATGGAACCAAGAAACATCACAAACCCAGCTTTTACAGGGCCTGCTCTGAGGGTTATTTCCGAAAAAGCCACTGAAGAAAGAGAACTGGTCAGCTGGTGGGATGAGCCCTTAGGAGGTGGCCTCCTTCAATCTGAGCATTACCTAATAAAGTCAAGGAAAATGGAAGGGGAAAAAATATTGAGCAATGAATGCAGCAATTGTATATCTCAAGAACTAATGCTATCAGAAAAATAATTTCTGGGGAGATGACTTAGTGAATAATTCTGTAACAGCTGTAATTTCATCCTTCATATAGATAGTCTAATTATACAGGAGAGTAATAACAATTAAAGGGTTATCAATAGTTTCATGAAATGAACTGGACAAAAATGAGGAGTACTGCGAAAACAGGGTGGTTCTCCCCCTCCATCATCTTCACAGACAGAGGAGTTCTGTTCCTTAAAACTGCAAGTCTAGCATCTTTTACTATTGTTCTCATTGCTGTTTTAAAACATGATATGGAAATAGACAGTTCTATCTCTTCCCTCTTGTAGATTGTATTTATCACAAAATTAGATGGTCTTGTTTTTACAGCACATGCCAAGTAATTTTACAATAACATTAACTCATCTTTCTCCCATTGAAATATACGAATGGCACAAGCATTCTCTTCAAAGGGATTACATTCTCAGAGTAAAAGCAGTAATATTTAAACATGCTGAGAAGGAATATGAAAGAGATCATTTGTATTTATTATTCTTTGTGTGAAATTAAAACTAGCAAACACAGCAAAAGCAGCCAGTTTAGTGACAGTGTCACATAATTAGGAATGCTTGGTGAATGAATAAAGACACAAACATTTATTTCCATCATACTCTGGTCAAACTCTTCTGATGGTGAGCTCTGCACATATAGAAGAGGATAAACACATTAAAATGTGTTTTATTCTCAGACTTTTCCATGTGGCATTATTAGTGTTTTATTAGTGAATAACCCTTACATTTTAGTACCAATCTGGGTCCCATTGCAGCATTCTTTTACGTTTATTTCTACAATAGTATTTCTACAAAGATACCAGCATTAAGGCACATTTCATTAGCATGAAGCTACATAAATTTTTCAGATTTGGAATAATGTGTGGGCTGATTGAGTTTAGTGGCTTTTTAACAATTTGGTTCTGTTATATGTCTTCTATCTAATGGAAACAAAATGACTGTTATTCTCCAGCTCAAAATGCTGGAGGCTGATAATCTTTCCTGGTTGTAATACCATTTAGGGATTCATTAGATATCTCTCAAGATACCCACCAGGTTTTAAGGAGAATGTTAAGACCACAGAATCAAACTTGCAATTTGATTTGAAGAAAGTGTTGGCAACTCCCTTGCTACTGCAGATATCATTACTAGACTTCCCTGCATTCTTTGTAGATGTTTAAAAAACATAGGAAAAATACTCTCAAATTAAACAGGAAGATTACATTAGGTGTAAGCCCAGGTTGGTAACATAATTTTCAGTTAACTGCTGGCCAGACTGAAAATACTTACATTATGCCACTGGTTTCCATTAGGAAAACAGAGAGAGCACACATTGAGTAAGATTTTATAAAGAAAATAAATTAATAAAGCTCTTAGGACTCTGGGTACTTTGCATGTACAAAACCTACCTGTATTTTTTCTTTGTTTTGTTTATTCATATTTATTCATTCATAGATTATTTAATATTCAGACTAACAAGAATTGATGAATCTTGTCATGCTTTTCAGAGCCTGAATTATGAGAAGTGACATGACTGAGAGTTATACTTGTTTTATGTAGCCTACAGGCTTTGTGAAGAATGCCATAATATATTGTACTCACATCTCTATAATATGACTGTAAAAAAGTACTAGTTATGAATGTGGTCCCTGTGAGGAGAATTTGTATGGAGTCTGTGCATGAAGGATTATTGATTCCTGCTAGAGCTGAAAGTGAGTAGCAAGTATGGTAAATAAATCAGGAATCCATTATACCAGTGCATTACTGCCAGAAACACTTGCTTGAATTATTTTTTGGTTTTTTAAACATATGATTATTACCACCAAGATATTTGTCTTATTGCTCATACAGTTTTCTACTCCTTCACTCTTGGGAGCAGCTGCACAGTCCTCAGGGCAGGACTCATCTTCTGACCAGGAACAAAGCAGAGAACAGAGGTCCATGAATCTGAGCAAATTTTCTAGGTGTGGGGAAGTGATGGTACCAGAAGGAAAAATAGGGATGAATTTCTTCCATCCTTCCAGATCTTCCTTCTGTCCTGCTCATTAAAGCAGCCAAAACCTAGGCACAAAAAGAAGGCATCTCTCACCCTAACAAAGCTGTCCACACTGCTCTGTCCTTCAAAGGGCTCCTCAGCTCCTGAGTACTGACCTCCCTTCTACTTTTTTGCTCTGTTTTCTTAAAAATTTTCTCAAGTCTCAGTCTTATATTTGTCCTTGTGCTGTAAGGATACAAAATAATAAAAAGGTTTAAGTTGGGGGCTTAAGACTTGCTTTCTCATTTTTTTAGGAATTATTGCCTTTCTAAATGTAATTCAAAACCCTTGTTCCCAGGTGGCCTTGAAAAGTCTGTGAAGATTGTTTTCTTTCCTTGATGCAATGCTATTTTTTTCTAACCTGTCTCAAAGCATGAGGTATAGCCCTTGACTCAGCTCTAGTGAATGTTACTTAGCACCCAGGGAAACTGACAGCAGTGGTCAAGAAAGCTGCTTTGGCATTTCCTACTGGGATCTTCATCCTGTCTCCTGCTTTATACACTTACCAGCTTAGACCTACCATCTCACACACTAACCTTCATCTTTTTTCCACTTTTCAGTAAAGATTTTCCTCTGCTTTTTTTTCTTCTACACATACTGCTCTTCCTTCAAGGGCTCTCTGTTTTATCCTACTCCTTCACCCAAAGGATTTGTTGGATTTCTCACCTGATTCTTCAGCCCTTTTTGCCCAATAAATTAGCTGCCATACTCTTTATGTCTATTACATACCAGATGTCACACAGATGCTTTTGTGAATAACTCAGTGTTTCCTGCCCAACTCAGTTCCTCCTGTTCAAACCATTCTGCTCACTGCAAACTCTTCTGGACTCTGCTGAGGAAACCCAAACCCTTCAGCTCTTCTCACTGACATACCTCAGTGCCTTACCCAAACTCTGCTTCTGGACGTAAACCACAGTTCTCACCAAAATCTTCTCAACAATCTGAAAATATTTATATTTGTGAATATGGAAATAAAGCCTTGTTCAAAACCAAAGAACCAGCAAGTGTTTGTATCTTTTTTTGCGGACTGGACAAGAGGCTATAGGGTAAAAACAGAGAAGGGAGTCTACAAGGCAATTGTCTCCTTCATGTCATCTATATTTTGGGGATCATCCTGCATAGGCAGGAGAAATAATCAAGCCCAGGGGCACTGTTAAAAATGGAGGATGCAATAAGTGGTAAAGGGATTTTAAACACGTAGTTCAAGAACTGGATGAAATTAATTCTACTGAGTGGAATAATCCTCCAACCTGCTTCTAATCAGAACCGGCCTGCATCAGAATGTGCTTGAGCACAATGAGCAACCAGAGCATGTTGAGAGAATTTCACCTACATAGTGGAGCCAAACTGACTGCAACTATGAACATAATGAGATGTTATTAGAGCCCTGAGACCTGAATGAAATCCAATCATCAGAGCACTTGTATCATTAACACCAGTTGTTTATCAGGCAGTGCAGGCTGCAGTCCCTGGGCTAAGTGGTGTCACCTGAGACGTGTTTGCAGGAGCAGTTTGGGCTGGGGCAGGGCGGTGCTGATGTCTTGTCAGGTGAGCTAATTAGGGCCCAGACACTCAGGTGAAAGCAGGAACATCAGGATAAGTCACATCGAGTGCTGGTGACTGCAATTGTAGTCTTTGTTCTCTTATTCAGCGTAAAACCTCTTTTCCACAGGTTTTAAAACACTTTTATGCTGATATTTGAAACCTTGATTCTTTGAAAAGTAACCCTTAATCCCTTGAGAAAGAGGCCTCTGCCTTGCTTTTTTTCTGCTTTTTTTTCCCCCCCTATTCCCTGCGATTTGAGGACCATTACACCCCAGAGGCAAGGCAGTGCCGCTGTACCGCGGTGATGGCTATGGGGCAGTGTGGGAAGATAGTTTGTAAGGATAGTGCAGAAGGCAATTTTCCTCAATGAATTACAGCTGTACTGATTGCTGAGGAGTGGAGACAGCCTTGCCTGCCCAGTGAGGATGGGGGTTATAAAAGAGTGGGTTAGCTAGTCGAGAGTTACTTGGAGTTGGGGCTTGAGACCCAGAATGTGCTGCAGTTTGGGATGGAGTCTGCTGGCTGTGCTGTGAGCAGGAAGGGACAGACAAGGTAAGAAGATGCTGTGTGAGGGACAGACAGGGTTAGGCAGCTGGGAAGGGACAGCTTGGGGTTAGCCAGTCATGCAGAAGGAAGAAGAAAATTTGCAGAGAGAAGGAGTCAGTGCTGTGTGGAACTGCCTATGAAGAAAGAAGTCAGGGTTGCCTGAGAGAAGGGATGAGAAGCTTTTAATAAGGCACTGGTGATGATGCTAGTCTGTCCGTCTCGACATAATTACTACAGGGCTGCAGCCGCTCTTGGCTCCCTCAGGGATGGGATCTGTGCTGGGCCGGTCGGAGTCGGGGATGCTATTCCCCCCTGGGCTAATTGCAGTAATTAATTAATTGCAGGTGAGAGGCTCGCGGAGTTTATGAGGCAGGGGTGGCCGGAGTGCTCTCCCTGGTCCTACACCGGGCTCCAAACAGGAGTTCTGTGGGAGCTGCTGTACTCAACTCCCGATGAAAGGTTTGGTTTGAGCTCTTTGTGTGGGTTTGGCTATTTTATTATTTTGTTTTTCTTAGTTTAAGTGGAGAACGAGAGCGGTTCAAAATCAAATCCAGCAGTCTCCCTTCCAGGTGAGCGTAGTCCTGTGGAAGGAGCAGGGCCAAAGAGTGATTTACCAATATCGTCATTAATTTTTTACTAAGTGTGTGGAAGAACTAATAACTTCCTCGCGTGTCTGTATTTGTTCTCTTTGCCCAGTGCTGCTCATCACTCTAAACATGCTGATGGAGGAGCTGCAGGAGCAGCCACTGCTGCCTTGGCTGTAGCCCTGGCCAGGCTCTTGCACTGCCCAAGGTGTATCCTTTAATAAATAACTATTTTATTCCTTTTGCTCTGTCTGTTCCAGATCAGCTTTTCCAGGCGTCAGTGGGAAAAGCCCATGAAAACTGCAGGAACTGGATGTGCTGTGCCAATTTTCAGGTAAGGTGTGTATGGAAATAAGGCTTTCTGAAATACTGCAAGTGCTGGCTGCAACTTACACGGCCCTTTTTTCACTGTGACAGACTTTGCTAACTGTGTTCAGTGGCTCAGCTGATGAGGATAGTAACTAATCAAATTCTTACATAACTTGGAGTTGTAGTGTCTGCTGCATCCTGATAGGAGCGAAAGCAGAACTGTGTGTGGCTGGGATAAGTTATTAATGAAGTGATTACAGAAACAATGTTTTTGTTCTGCTTTGTACGTCATGAAAGCTGTTAGCTCCTCTGAGGCAGGAGGAGGAGGAAAGCGATATTTTCATTAGTAGCTGCCAGCATCCTAAAGTGCTCCTTGGGTATTGCAAAGCACCACAGTATGAACTGCAGCAGAGATAAGGGATGGTAGAAGCTACACAAGTCTGTTTTGTGCTTCTCTAGATACCATCACAGTATGTTATGAATAAATTAGGATAGCAGCATTTGTTTGTCATGTATGTGAACTGCTAAGTAAACTCCTTAAAGGTAAGAAAAAATGCTTGTTTTTAAGTATGAGAACACCTTTTTGTCCAGGTGTTGATATAATAAAGAAAAATAAGCAATAACCCACATGAATATTTGAGCAGTTTAACAGCTTTAAATAGGCCCTGGGGAGCATTTCTAGTAAATAAAATAACTTTTGTGTTCATAAAAAGGGTGTTACAACAGTGACCTCAGGCTGGGTTATGTGAAGTGATAGAATGAATGAAAATTTTGGTTGTACTGTCAGATACGATATAAGGGGCAGTTTTATTCTCTACCTAGTCCTGAAAGACTGAATGCTGAGCGTGTTTAGCAGAACCGTGCATTGTGTGCAGTTAATCAATAGAATGGAGCAAAGCATTTATAATTTTCCAAGAGTGGAAGTAAAACCATTCATAGAATATTGATGAGACAATGTGTTTAAGGCTCAGGACTTTCTTTCCTGTGCAGTTTCCAAGGTAGTCCATGAAACTCCCATTCCCTCCAGCCTGGCCTGTGAAAGTAACTGCTGCTTAAAGTTTCTCTTGTTCTTCGTGGTTACTGAAGATCCAATTATTAGATAATGACAGATTATTTTAGCAGAGTTCTCATGAATTGTGCAGGATGAAGTTGTTAAAGAGTAAGTGTTGCATGGTGGTTGTTCCTTTGTCTTTACTTATTTTTCACCCACTGGCCTGAGTATATGGACAGATCCTTTCTTTTGTTCTCCCTTGATGGAATCTCATTCAGTTAGGATGCTAGTGCTTTGCATAATTAGGCACCGAAGTTGGCCAGACTGAGTAAAACATGGATTTACAGAGCAGAAAGAAAAAAATAAAAAGTATGTTTTTTCAGCAGTTGTTACCTGGCTAATTTTTTTGTCTTGCTTAGACTTGGCGTTCTTTTTGTGACAATAACCTTTCCAAGGTTTTTCAGAAAAAGGGCACATGAGCATTGGAAAGAGTTACTTGTTCACCAGCAATATGAGCAGTAACATTATTCAAGATAAATAGGTATGATACAGTTGGAGAGAAGAATTTTAGTATGTCTTAAGATATTGCCATGGTAATTAATATGATTATTGCAATTTTAGCCTTTCTTTTATCTTTATGCTGTGCTGCCTTGCCATTAACAGGCATGATTGTGGCCAGTAAGCTTGTTTTAGAACAGAGCTCAAACTTCAGTCTGAGATTAACAAGTTGGATAGGAGTAAAATCTGTCTGTGTTGTAATTTAATGAATAAATTCCATTTTAAACTTTGGTTAAATTGTTCTGTAGTGAGCAGTAATGTAAGGTTACAGTTCTGTAATGACTTAGTGGAACAGTTTAAGTGGATTCATTGTCGAGCAGCCTCTCCTAGAAATGTGGCGTGTTTTTCTTGCAGGTTTGGTGTTCCTCTACCTGAGTAATGAGAGTTCAACTGCCATGCCATGAATAGCATCATGAGCCAGTGTGAACTTGGGGAAAAAATGGCACATATATCTCTTAGTTAATATGGTTTTTTAATAAGTGTTTAGTGGTTATGTCATGTTTAGAGAGCAATTTGTATGAGCTGATAGAGATTCCTTGACTGAGCAGCTGATGTCTATAAACAGCCCATGTGTAGGTAGGATAGCAGGAGGGCTGATGGGAAGAGTGGGACTTATGTTTTTATTGCCTATCATAGTCATGTAGTGACTCTGGAGTATGGGGGTGTGTAGAAAAGGTAGATGAGAGGTCCATGATATTGCTGAAAGCAATAAGGGAGGAAAAAAACATTGGGGTAGTTCCTATGCAAGAGGGAACAAGAAGGGGAAAAGGCATGTTTGCTGGTCATTTCCAGCTGCAATTGTGTTTAAAACACAGGTGTTTGTTTTTAAAGATTTTTTTATAGTGGCAGATGAGGGCTTGCAAATTTGAGAATTAGGTGTTAACTAAAGGTCAATGGAGAATTTAGATGTGCTGTAAAATGAGGAAACTGAAAGTGATGCTGCTGGAGCTGAGCCAGTGCAGCAACTCGCTGCCAGGAAAAGGGGACAGAGTCCCTTTTCCTTCCTCCTCTCACACATCCACTGGCTATGTGATCCCCTCCCTTTTGTCTGAACAAGATTGTTGATTATCTTTACTGAGCATCAGTGAGTTGAGTGAGAAGGACAGCAGGGTGCATGTGTGGAAACAACAGGAAAAAGCAGAGTGTAGGAGGCTGGGAGATGTAGGAGGGTGCAAACTCCCTTTAAAGGCAGGGAGTTTTTAGACTGTGATAAGCATTCAAGCTGTGAAATACAGCATACCCTCAAGAAAATATGTATTGCGTTGTTCAGAGGAGGAAAAGGCAAGTTTTTCCCCAAGGGAAGAGAAACCAGGCACAGGAAAGCAACAGTCCCACAGTATGAGGAGAAGACAGAAGGAATAATAACTTACCTCAATTTCTGCCACTTGCAAGCAGGTTCAGAGGACATTGAAAAAGAAAGTAGTGAATGAAATATCCTGTCTGAGCTGTCTGCAGTGAGAATTTGACAAATGAGATCACTGGTTCTTTTACAACATCAAAAACGACAAGAGTTTAGATAAAGCTTCAACCTCAGTGCTGATCGCTCAAATCTGGTTGCAGTTATTGTCTTGTTTCCCCTTAGCTTCCAAGATTACTGCCTACCAGATGTATGTGCCAGATGTTTTCTTTTTCCACCCTAAATGTATCTGGAAGTACAAAATGTAGTTCCCTATCAGAGGGTACACAGAATGGGTGAAATGAGGAGTTTAGGCATTTCACTTTTAAAGGTGGATTTGGAATGCAGCTGCTAGTCAGAGCTGACTTATTGCTAGACTGGTAAAACACATTATTGAGCCAGGTTTCCAGCCTGGCATGGGATGGTTTAGATAGGAAGAGAAAAATCACCCAGTGGCCAGTCCTCTACCAAGAGGATCTTTTACCCTGTGTAGGTGGGTATGACCACACTCCCCACCAGGTCACTGTGGTTAGTTCACTAAACCTTTGAGCAGAGCAACTTTGAAATATTCCTAGTGTAAAATGAACCCATCCAGTTCAGCTGCAGCTCTGAGTCAGTAGGGTTTTAAATTTTTTTTTTTTGGGAATAATTTTGTCTGAGATTTTCTAGTTTTTCTGATTCCAGAGGCAATATTGAGCTACAGTCTCATTGCCAGTGCATCATTACAAATGCCTGCATTTTGGGTGTGTTGCTGTCTGACTGTGGAATGACTGATCTGTGTTGTTACAATTCAGTAGCACTATACTTGTACTAATTGAGTTTTGAAGTCCTTTTCCTAGCAACTTGAATTAATCAAAATGTTGCCAAATAATGCTCCCCTATCTAATCTAATGACTTGTTCACGTTAGCTTAAATGCTCCCTGTAATCAAATGACTTAATAGAGACACAATTAAGTATAATTTTAAACATTAACCACAATGTCTGATTTATGCTGTCTACCTTTTGCTGGGGGAGAGTAAAACCATTCTTATTCCAAGGAATTCCACTTTTTGCCACTTCTTTAAGTAACTTAAATCAGTTTTAGATTCACTCCTGTGTTTATAGAACTTTGCCAAAGATCAGAAAATAGATGGCAAATGTTACTTCTCTTTTTTTTTTTGAGAATTAGTTTTCCCTACTACTACTAATTTGTAATCCAGTCTTTCCTGCTAAAATAAATGACCCAAGTTTGGGAAGATATTAGGAAGCAAAATTGAAGACTAACAGTGCCTTCTAATTCTAAAAGAACTGAGGAGAGGAGGACAAATATAGATCAGGATTTTCCAAAGGAAATAACTGAGCTGTTCATCCTGTGCTGGCTCGCAACTTTTTTTTAATGAGATGGCCTAGACAAAATTGATGCTTGTTTACATTTTCATTTCAAAAGTAGGCCTGAAGATATCTTTGTATGTCTAGAATCTGCCTCAGCTGTGGAATAGGAGCATGTTCTCTGTGGATTTCATATCCTATTTTCAACTTGTGTGTGCTGCACTGCTTTACTGCATCTTAGTCATCTTAAACTGGGTTTAAACTTCCAAATTAGCTACAAGGAAGCTGGAATGGCTGGAAGGTTGTGGAAAAGAAAACATGGATTACATATTAATCAAAAGAACAGGCTGAGTGAAAGAGTGATGCACATCTTGTGGGAATGTGCACCTCTACTTCCCATGCAACTTTGTGTTCTGAAAGTAGCTTAAATTTGCAACTAAAGGAATCCAAGAATAAATATCAAATTTCATTCTTCTTTTAGAAATTTTTCAGTTCTTTCAGGAATGTAATCTATTTTTTTTATTATTTTCTCTTGTTGAGAGAAAAATTGAAGGGATAGAATTGGTTGTGAGTGTAGCTTTCTGTGTTTTGTGGATTTTATAATGAACTGATGTAAAACATTTCTGTGATTTCCAGTTTACAGTGGAAGATGAAGGAGAGGCAGTTTGGTATTCTGCATGTTTTGACTTTTAAAATGGATAGATATGCATTCAGGGACTAAGTTGTCTCTCATGTTTTATGTCACTCAGTTGTTTTATGTGATGTGCATGAGCCTTTGTTCAAAGACTTTGTAAGCATTTAATTATCAATACAAATTTTTGATGGCACATTTTTTACTGTGCACTCTTTATATTTTAAAAGTTATAGAAATATTAAATTTGTTTATTTTGTTACTGTAACTTGTTTCCTCAAGTTTCATCTTTTACAAGGCTGAATAGAATTTGGAAACTCCTGAGTGTTAGCATTACAGGAAATGGCTCCAGCTATGACTTTTACCATAAACCATGTTCAAAATTACTAGCACTTCAGTTTCTCTATCAGCACCAGTGTGGAATTATTATGTATTTTTTAAAGCCAGAAAGGGTAGATTCATCTGGTGCTGGTTATCATGTTACCACATGTTAATTATGCCTGGCAAGGATTTTGTTCTTTTCCATTATATGTTTGTGGAGAAGCCAGTTAGTTCTGCTTCACTTCAGCAAACTGGGTTGATGCCCAGACAACTATTAGTAGCTTCATTGTCATTATTTGTACTGAATGGCAAAATTTATGTTTATCAGGGTGAACTGTGCAACCTGAAAGGGAAATTCATGGCAAAACACATTTGTTTCCTTTCCTTTGTTGTTATGTCAAGTTCAAGATAGCTACGTTTTCAGTGGCCCTGCTGTTTTTATTGTGTATTTCCATCAATTAAAAAAATAGCCTCATATTTTGCAGCTCCAGTCTTGGCTATCAGTCATCATGAGTATATAAGGGAAATCTGTTCTGATAAGTACCTGAGGAAAACACTAATAATGCATGCAAATTGTGATTCAGCTGCTTTTCCCTGAGGTAAATCTGTACGAGGAGTAAAATCCATCTTAGTGGGTAGCTGTGGTACAGTTACTTTGTGATTGTTCCTTTATTAAGGAACAGTTGTATTTCAGCACCATCTATAGGTATTTAAAGGAAATCTATTTAGATCCATGACAGGATTCACAAATGGATTCTGTATTTATTGAAAGTGAGACTATTTGTGACATTTGCATAGCTGCTGTTGCAAACACTTTTCTTCTTTAACCTTGGTTCAAAAATGTAGTAACATGCTATGTAATATATATGAAATATGGTATAACATTAAATTTGTTTTATTGAAGAAATATTGAGTATGGAACTACATGATCAGAGAGCATGACAGGAAGCTTCATGAGATGCAGTTTTTACAAATAATGCAGGTTTTGCTTTTTACTCTAAGTAAAGGACTGGGAGAAGAATATAGGTTTTTAGTAGTGTCAAATTTTCTCTGGATTCACAGGTGGGTTTTCTTACTTTAGAAAGTGTTTTTACTGATTAAAACCACAGAATTGGTCTTCACCCTTAAACTTACTCAAACATGGCTGAGATTTATAAGTACCTGGTAGATTTTTCTGATCCAGTGTCTCCTTTACATGGATTGATTCATGTTTTTGAGTTGAGTAAGAGTGGTAAAATTACTGGCCTTTTGAAAAAGTGAAGACAAGAACTCAGGTTGCCTGGTTTTCCCAGAGAAAATATCTCAGAAGTCACAAATGCATGTGATCTCTGAATGCGAAGTGTCCTATTATGCCAGTGCTAACTGAATTTAATTTTAATTTTTTTTTGCAGTACCTTAAATTTACATATAGCTTAAACAAGGGGCTTTTGGTAGGTTTTATGGGATTTTTTTTTTTTGTGTGTGTGGTGGGTTTTGTGTTTTGTTGGGGGTGATTTTTTTTTTTGGTTTTTTAAATTGTAAGCCAGAATGTTTCAGATGAGCCATATAAAATATATGCCCAAACATGAAGCCTTAAAATATGTTGCTAGGTCTAAGGTAAAAACTGTTCAACAGTAAAAAGTGTTGTATTGCCCTGGATGGGAGAATACCTGATTGGAGGGGAAAGTGACAACATTTTACACTTTGTTTCAGTGACTCTTTAGAAATTCTGCGCTGCAGTTTTAATATTGCTGTAAAAATTCAATAACAGAGTATATGCCATACAGGCTCTCTTCAGAGTTGTTGACCCCTGCACTGCATTTATTCAAGAGGAAGAAATGTGTTAAGGGCTCTTCTGAGACTGCCTGGGTTTTCCAGGCTAGGAATACTAGTGGATTTATGTTCATCCAGTAATCATTGCTGCACTGCCAGATTTTAAACACAACCTAAATATGTGAGGGAGAGAATGGATGGCAAATAGAGTTCAGTAGTGCCTCCTGCACAGCATTTGGAAATCCTGAACTCCAGCCCATTGAAGGCAGCTCCCTGTCTCTCTTGTTATTTATATTTACATATTTTTATGGAGTAAGTAGTGCCATATGGGACTAGATGGAAGAAACTGTCAATCCCTCTGTGGACAGGAGGCTGGGAAGGGTGGGGTTTTCTTATTATTTTGTCAACAGTGTGGAAAAAATAAGTGAAGGGCATGTACTTCTGCCCAAATGGAGAGTATTTACTGCATGAGCTGTAATTTTCCCTTCTGTTTTACAGCGGTGTTGCTTGCTGTGTCTGTAATTTTTCTGCATATCTGGCTAATAGCAGTTGCAGGTGCGATTCAGTTTATGGAGTGAAGGTCTGTGCCTTTGGATTTATTGATAAATGCAGCAGGGGTGGCCTTTGAGTTTACTCTGAGCTTTCCAGCATGTATTCCTGAAGGTGAAATTGTTGTTGACCAAATTTTTCTAACAATCTGCATAATGAATACAGACTGAGCCATTTCCTTGTCATCTCCAGCCTCTTCTGTCTGTTTATTTTTGGTTAGATCACACACAAATGAGAAATTTCTTTTTTTTTTTTTTCTTTTTTTAACCCTCTCTGGAAAGATGTTAGTAGTAGCACTAGTCACCTTAATATTAGGAAAAACAAGGAAACAAACAATACCAAAATAGCCCCAACTCTTGAACAATGAGCTTCAACAAAGGAAATTAGGCTTGTTTGTTTTTTACCAAAAAAGCTAAATTATGAAGTTATGCTCACATCATGGAAATTACTTTTTACACAGAAAAGGTGACAAGGCTGCCAAACTCTGGTAATATATTTTTCCTTTCACCCAGAAAGATCCAGTGCAACAAGCTGTGTGATTTAAATGAGTAAGAGATGTAAACAAAGACCTGAAGGTAATAGGTGAAGTCATTCAGGTGGAAGAGACACTGTTTATCCTAAAGCAATCAGTCAAAAAGAAGAAATTTTGTATGAAGGTGGATGGGAATAGAGAAGGATGAACAGAATGCTGGGTGATCACAATTGGATGTGTATTGTATGTCATATGCTACTCTGTAAACTGGATATTTTCCCATTCAAGGGCACTATTCAGCACACACAAAAAAAGAAACTGTTGGATCACTAACAGATTTTCATTTTGGTCTTTGGTAGTAGGGCAAAATTGGATTTTATTGACATTGAAACCAACTTTATGGGGAAGGCACTGCAGGTTATTGGTTTTTTTTAGTGCCAAGTATTACAAACAGAACTCAATTTTCAATAGATGCAGCAGACTTCATACTCAGCTCTTCAAGGAAATGAACCTTCCTGATGATAGTCCGCTTTCTATGCAGCACATCCAAGATATAAGCAGAAAGCATATCTGACTTTGTATTAGCAGTTATAAATACCTTAACAAAGCTTGACAGTCTACTTGTTTTCTACTTTTCTTTGTGACATTTATTGGTTTGAAATAATTTGTTTTCCTGTGGAGCAGGTTTCAGCATAAACAAAACTGCTTCCAAAATGAGAGGAGCAGTTAAACAGCAGCATTTCTCTTATGAGCTGTTGAAACTATTCAGAACTCCACAAAAAAAGCAAAGCCAAACTGCAGTGGCTTCTTTCTGTGCTATATAGCTACAAGTTCTGTGGAAAAGTTGCTAAAGTCAGGCACTTCTTTGATCTGTCATTATTTTTTGGTTGATGGGGATATCCATGTTTTAAAATTCTGTCAGGCTTTTACAGAAAAGAAGATTTGCTGGAGTGAAGAGAGAAAATAGAGTGGGCCTGTGTTCTGTGAATGAACTCCACAAAGAGAGAAGGCTGCAAAGAAATTTAAAAGGTAGGAAGGGATATTAGGTCTCCTTTATGCTGAGTGCATGAACTGATTTCTTCTGTCCAATGTCCAAATGTTTTAATCCTTCTTCACCTGTATCAAGTCAAGAAAAATGTGAAATTAAATAAATTGTCAGATTCTGTTAGTGCAAAGATTGGTAGAGGACATAGAGGTTTATCTTTATCATCAATTGCTTTCCAGCTACATTAGTGAAAGCTTTTAGTGAGCAACAGGCCTTCCTTATGTATTTTTTTTTGGTAGTGCAATCATTGCTGATTTTTAATAATGTCTATTACTTACACCTAAGAAAGTCAATATGTCACCTCTTCATGCTAGATTATAATTGATTTTTTTTTTTACATTGAGTCCTTTGAAGATACTTAATATATAATTGAGGTTACAAAATCTGCATAAATTTTTGGGTTTATTTGTTTTCTTGATAAAACAATTTTGCTGTGAAGCCTAAGGTGTTCCCTCAAGCCTCCAAGAAAGAACATGTGATAAATTTATTAATATTTTAATTAAGATTTAAAACAGTATGAGCCAATCCCAAGTAATTCTTAAAGGTTCCTTTGTGAAAAAATAAGGCAGAAGGAAACAGTAGTTATGGCAAAACACTGATGAGACGTTCTAAGAACATGTTATCAGGAAAATAAGATGACCAGACACAACTATTTTATATTGAAATGATGAAAGAATGGCATGAAATGTTATATTTGCATTGTACTTTCATTAAAGACATGTGTTGCCTTAAATACAGTGCCAAGTTTATTTACCCTCAATCAGGGTACAAGAAGGAAATCAATAATATTAAAGAAAAAAGATTTCTCTAAAAAAAGATCAGAAAGATAAGTTCATTCAGTTTATCAGAGGTTACAAAGAGCAGAGCCAAAAGCATATTGAATGAGTGTGATTTAGAGAGTCACTAGAGGATTTTCCTTTGCTGTTTCATGTCACAGGAGGCTGTAAATGCACTCTGAGATAAAAGGATGACAAACAAATTTCATTTCCAAGTGAAACAAAGTTATAAAAGTTACTAAGGTCATTAAGAGAAAACCCTTTTTTTTGTTTTTCAAAGAGGCAAAGAAGTGTATGGGCCACAATGCACTCTGTATGTGGTTAAGGTATTACCTACAGGTGTCACACTGCAGAGATGCTGCTGACAGGACAGTAATTTTGCTTCTCCTGGTCTATATGTGTATCAGAAAAGGAAGGTATCTAGAACAGCTGGATTCAAACTGAGCAGAAGCAGTTTGAACTAACTGGATCAATTTTAGGAATGTTCTAAACATTGTCTTGTCCAGCAGGAGAAAGGCAGATCAAGCAAGTTGTAGGGATTGTGTTAAGAGTAAGGACACAAAGCCTTGCCAGGCAAATGTTGAGTGCTGTGCCAGGAACTGCCAGCTTGAGCTGGAGAGAGGGAAATCGATGCTGTGAGCCAGGCTCCAGCTGCAGAAGGCAACCTGTCTCATGTTTTTGTGTCCCCATTCCATAGTCACACTAACTCTGCTCCATTCCTGACAAAAATTCTGTCCATGCCAGACACCTGCACAAAGGGGACAGGAGTTGGCTGCACTGCATTTTCTGTGGCAATTCCAATTTTTTTCCATCTTAGAATGACTTTTTTTTTTCTTTTCCCACTTTAGCTTTAGGCCAAGGCAGGCAGGATTTGAAAGGACACTGTTATTGCTAAGTGATTATTAACTCTTTAGAGACATGCACTCATTCAGCTTCCATTTCAGTTTGAGTCCTGATCACTTTTTTGCTATTAAATATCATATCTTTCTGTCATGCAGTATGACTCTGTAGGTGTTGCCAGTTTGTCTTTTACCGGAAGATGGTCAAGAGATATTTGTCCTGCTGACTTCATCTGCTTTGATAATTTTGATTTTTATCTCTGTAGTCATACCTGGATTTCTATGTTTTTGAGTCTGAACAGTAAACTCAGGCAGAGAGAGAGGCAAAAGGACTCTTGATTTTCAGTAGCTTTGTTGCAACTCCCAGTGACTTCTTAAGCCTCTTCATCATCTAATGCTAGAAATCAAAATATAGAAAAAAGCCCCAAATATAGAAAATGTCACATGATGCTGAAGAAAGAGGAAGCATCAAGTACTTGATACACTTTCTCCTGTTACAGCTTTATGTGATAAGTATGGCCCATGCCAGAGAGCAATGATTGTTTGTTGCTGTAGACAAATCATCCTTTGAAATAATGAACTACCTTACTGGAGAAAGCACTTGGAGCTTTGGATAAGTTATACCTTTCTGGAGCTGAAGTACAAGTCCATAAGAAGGTTTAAAAGAAGGAAAGAATCTGTGTTGTATAAGCAATAACAGTTTGTAGATTTTTATCTAATTACTGATATGAGTTTTGTATTTAATGGTTTGTCATTTTTTTAAAAACAGTTTCAGAATAGGTGAGACCCCAGATTTCTCATGTTGCTGCTGATGTTATTTTTATAAGTCACCCAATAGAAAGGGCAAAATGGAAGGGAGACTAGCGAGAAGAATACTTACTCTTTTAAGTAATTAGCCCTAAATGATACTGGCATATGTCTTCAGGTTATGGCTTTCTGCATAGATTTGATTGTAGCTTTCTATTGGTATATTCCCAGGGAAAATTAAGTTTTATTGGATTGACGTTTTGTGATTGAAAGCTGTTTCATGGTAAATCACCATTATTTTTACAGCTTACCCACACTTAAAGATGTCTTGCTTCCCAAATCCATATACAACACTTTAGGTAGTTGTTAATCTGTGTATAGACATGATTTAATACCTGGAAGAGAGAGATGTTTGAGAAAGATTGTGTTTTTTATAAAGAAAAGCATTTATAAGATTAGAGTGTAGAGCTGCTGTACAAAGCTTTTCATCCTGATGCATAAGGAATGTGCAATTTTCTTTCATATTTCTTCTAAGTTATTTTAAAGGCTTTCTTTTTTATTGCAATAAGCTGTTTAACTGTTCTTGCATTAAGACATACTGCAGTAGCTGAAGTAGGAATGTTTATAGAATAGGGCATCTTATAGCAGTTTTACAACTTCAGATTTGTACTGGAGAATCTATAATCAGTATGGAGTTTTAGTCTTTATAGATTTCCTTTATTGTGCTTCTATGGAAAAAAACCATGAATACATTTGTCTTCCTTTTGCTGAACAGCTTAGTAACTCTTTATGCCTCGTTCTAGTCCAGGTAAAATATCTGACAATAAGTTAGTCTGTTTGATTGGGTGGGATATCAGCTGCATTTTTACAATTGACCACAGGGGGAAATTTACTCCATCACAGAGTAGCCATTCAGGGGTCAATTTTGGGGACCATGTTAAATTGAATTAGTCAAAAATCCCTAGTTCAAGCTCTACTGCTGGTTGGGTAGCTGGCCTTTGAGGTATTTTTACTGCAGCACATATAGAAAATGCAGCAAAATAGCCCAGTTATGTTATTTTGTAGTTAGCATGCTTATCTGGCTCTGTGATGTATATTTGGTAGATTGATTTGAAAAATTATTAGTCTTTAGACAGTGGCTCTCACATTACACCTGACAAAGTTAATTAGAAACTGGATGTTGTCTGGGGAGGAAATGAGTGAATAAATATGAGAACTGAAATAATCTTAATTCTAAATCAAAATTTTCTTGTCTTTGCGCAACTCCAATAGCTTGGGAAGAAATTGCTGATAGCTGGGTTTATAACAAAGCAGCCCTTTTTAGGGATCAAAAGCAGCATATTCTTCTTAGGAATAAGATACATGTGATGAGGATAATCAGGCATCAGGTGGACTTGTGAAAGTGCATTGGGCTATCTTTATCTCAAGTCTTTAAAGGTTTTGTTCAACAGGAGAGAGCTCTAAGTCATCTCCTTTAATGTGCAGCCTTCAGTGCTCTTCTGATGTCCCCCTTGCAGTTGCTTCCTGGGCTTAGGACTGTCTTTCCTTCCTTCCAGGCTGGAAGGAAGGGTGGGGCACAAAATGTGTTCCCAGGATACTGAGCATCTCTGCTGGACCATCTCATCTCAGGGATTAGAATTATTACTTTTGTTTTCAAAATTTAATTTTTCCTTTCCATACTTAGGTGACTTTGTATTATTGCCAAATTATGAGAGGTATTTGAATCAAGTAGGACCTTCCTGCCAACTTGTCTGAGCAAAAATGAAAAAAAAGTAACTCAAATGCCTTTAAAAGAAATAACTTCCAAAGCTTTTTAGTTGAAGATGAAAGCTTCACTTTTTTTCTCTGGAGTTAAAGTCCAAGTTGCAGTGACAGTGTAGGTAAACACTGAAGTTACCAGCATGGGTTACGTTTTAGTATGAAAATTACATTGCAGACACACTGAAACTTTCAAGGTTAAAACTTTTCAACCAGAAACTTTTCTACAGAACTCTGTAAAAAAAATGACAACAAGCAAACTATCCAAATAGTTCATGCATCAATGTGATCTGGAAGATGTTTTCTTCATTTCTGACAGGTTTGCATTTCCTGAAGTACTATCCTTATTCCAGTTCAAAATATTCCAGGTCTAAATATTCCATGATCTATTCTGAAATTAAATCTATAATAGTGATTGGCTTTCCACTGACACCCCTTCAAGCATGTGGCATATCTAAGTATATTATGTATTTTATTAGAAACTGTGGGGAAGATTAACTTAACAGACTTTTAAGTTCTCTGTCTCTAATGGTTGCAAAGAAGAGGACAGAAGGGTTTGTTCTTCCTGGTCAAGCACTACAATCAGTGGAAAGGGAAATTGTCAGGACCATAGAAGGAATTGTCCCTTTTATGACAGCGAACAAGACTGGTGCCAGATGATGAGGAAACATCACTGGCAGAACTTTGTGTTTTGTAGTAAGTGATATTTAGTTATAATAGCTGTTCCTGCAGCTTTCTATAACAGAGATACCATTTGTTTCTGCAGATATCTTTATGGACATACAGATACTGTTGTGCTTTATATTTGCCTTTGGACAAAAACAATCTGCTGTGAATATTGCTACATGGTCTCTTGGATTGGGAAGGTATTGAAGAGATAAGAGGGAAAGGAGGAAACATGAAAAATATGAAGAGGAATTAGCAGCCCTTGATTGTTGTGGCTTTTTTTTAATAGATGAATACAGTGACAATAGGAAGCAAATGATCCTTTTCCTCACACTCTCTAGTGCCTAGTTAAGAGCAGATGTTGCTTTGGGGTAGGAATGGTCCCAGTGAGGAGCCCATGCAGGATCAGACCCAGGCTATAAACCTTGGACTGCAGTCCAACACTGAGGAAGAGGAATGCTGGAGCCTTGGGCAGGAAGTATTCTGTTCTGCTCCTGGTTTAATGTCTTGGCATGAGTAAGGCTTGAAAAATGATATTTCTGTTGTGGAGCTCCTCATGGTTTGGTGCTTCAGGAGCTATAAACTGTCTAAAATACCATTTTCTCTATTGGTGGGCTTGAACACTGTTTCAGTGTCTGCCCTTTCCTCAGATCATGGCAAGCAATGGTGGTTCTCTAATCACTCTTTCAGGGTCACTGGGTCATGTTATCTAGAATGAAATGCCAAAAAATTAAGACATACACAATTTTAAGATCAGAGAGAAGTAAGTTGATTTTCAGCCAACAAAGCTGCTACAACATTGGTCAGAGTTTGCTCTCATTAATGGTGGCAAGCAAGAACCAGAGAGACTTTGTTTCATAAATGTAATGTTTACTGAAGTTCCAAGTATTTTTATTTACATTATGTAAAAGATCCAGCAAGAATCTAGAGAAACTACCTTTTAGTGTGGTTTTGTGTAAAGAAGATGGTTCTTGACATCCAGCCAGAAATGCGAACACATTGTTCAAAACATTCTTTGTAAGAAAAGCCAGTTGGGGACAGCAGCACTGCTTCTCTGCTCTGTGTTTCTGGCATAGAATGTGTTTTATAACCTTAGGGAGCTTGTGGAAATGAGTAACATACTAGTCCAATGAAAAAGAAAATTTCCTGAAGCTCTGCTGCAGTTCTCTAGAGCTACATCACTGTGAGCCTCCTTCCTTGGCTTGAGAGCTGTGGGGCTCAAAGTGACTTCACTCCTTGGCCATGAAATTAGTGTTTCTAATCCAAGATGCTGAAAACAGTGCAAGGGCTCACCCTCTGCACAGCAACAGAGTTGTCTTGCCTTGCTTTAGGCTTAACTCCATTTACATCACATTCTGTCTATGAATAAAATTGCTTAATAATGACCTCCATTTGCATATTTCACAGTGATTGAGAGCCTGTAGTACAATTCTTACTTTCAAATCCTCTTCATGTGAAATAGGTCTGTTCTGTACTTTCACAGCAACAGATATTGCTTGAAGGGTTAACTTCTTAATACCCCAGAGGCTATAATTTCTATTTACCCTCTTATCAATAGTTATTTTCTTTTCTTACTTTCTCTGTCTGATTTATTTTGTCTTATGAAACTTTATATTGTATTAGAAGGTAGGATAACTTGTTCTTTGCCTTGTTAAAAAAACTGTATCTTGCAGAAGTTAATTATGTCTGGTATTCAAAAGTCCTAAATTGATATCTAGTTTCTGAAAGCCTCTGTGTTATCCCTGGAAGCATGGAATGCTTAAACAGCTCATTTTGAAAATAAGAAACATCAAGAAGAGAAAATGGATTCTAATTAAATGATACACTTAATTTGTTGCTTCTTAAAATAGACTGATGCAGACCTGGGGTTTTTTTCATTTATAGTATTTTTTGCTAAGATTGTCTGCAGAAATTATTTTTTTTCTGGAAGCTTATTCTGTGTATAACCTGATTTATGTCCAGATAAAGAACTTTCATGGCTATAAGTGAGACTTAGAAACCTGAACAAATAAACAAAAGAAAAACTAGTCAAAAATTACAGTGATTGGGCAGGAAGAGGTTAAGGACTTAGCAACTAGGAAAATTTATTCCTTTATCCCCTCTTATAATTCAGTAGTGAATTGGAAGTAGCATGAATTCAAGCAGTCATTGACCTTCTTTTGTAGCAAATACATTGAAATCTTTTCTCTCTTTCTTATCCTAAGGACAATGTTATGCTATATATATACACATACATTTTGGGACAAGTTTTTTGCTTTTAATACAGCAGCCATGGATGAGCAGAGCACCTCATACAAAATAAAAAAAAAAATTCCTTCATTCAGGTATTTATTTCATCTCCTTTAGATCCAAAACTATGGGTAGGAACAGTTAGAAAAAGGTTATTCTACCAAAATGTTTCTTTCTCTTTAATTGGAACAATCAAGCCTTTGTCAGCTACCAGATGTGCAGGCAAATTGAAAGGTGATGTGTGGCTTGATCCTGCAAGAAAAAAGGGGTTGTATCTCCACTAGCTGTACCATTCATTTACAATTTTCTTTCTGACTTGGATTTAAATCACCATTTTGGAAGAGGAATTTGATTAACTGTACAGTAGGATTCACTACTGTTAGACTAGTAAATTATTTTCTTCGTTTGAAGTGATTTTAGTGGTTGAGCAGACCTAGTGGATGTTCCATATATAGGGGTTTTGTGTGTTTGGATGTTCTTTAAAGAGCCATGAATACTAATTTGGCATAGTTTTGTAAGTAGTTATGACATCCTACATGTTTTCTTGTGGCAGATTCCAAAGATGAAGTCTCTATAATCAGAAGCATTTGCTCAGATAGGAAACTGCTCTGTGTAGGAAGCATTAACTGTATTGCAATGACTTTATAACAAAAAACAATAACAATAATGTAGAGACAAATTTAGGACTGAGAGATAAATTTTTATATGATTTTCTGGTGATATTGACCAAAGGGAGTAACCATTGTATTTCTGAAGAGATTTTCTTCACACAGAAGTTCCCCTACGAAGCTTTTTAAAGCAGTCAATGCATTTTTGAGTGCTCCAGAACTCCAAGCAGAATAAGTCTGTGAGCTCTTTACTAGAGGTCTGCTAATATACACAGTTTTCAGGTTCTGGTTTTTGTTTCTAAGGCCTCAAAGATTATACCAACAGTAATAAGTAAAGCAGTTTCTTATCAGGTTGTTTAATTTCTGTCCTTCCACAAAAAAAATTGTGTTCTAAATCCTGGCTAGAGCTTCTGCATACTTGAGGCATTGAGATTAAAAGGAACCCTTTGTTTACTGAGAAGTTGAACCTCATAGGTTTCGGTATGATCCAGCTTACCAAAACGTTTATGTAATTTAATTCATGTGTAAGAAGGTATGGAAGATGCAAATGAAGAAATGGAAATTAACGAGCACGTGCTACAGAACTGTAATGCATTACATGGTGGCCGTGCAGTGACACAGCTGAACCCTTGGGAATGCTTCCTCCCCCTCTAGTGGTTAAACTGCTTTTCTGAGCAGTGGGCTTCCAAAATCTGCCGGAGCCAAACGCTTGCAGATGTGCCAGAGGATGTTGGAGTATCTCCAACTGTGAGGTGGTAATTATTCAGCTTTCCACTTGAAATAAAGTCTGCTTATTTTGGAGGAGAAGAGATGTTCTCACAAGTAGCCACTGTAATACCAGAGAATTAGTGTGGTGCTTTACTATACAAAAATATACTCAGTGGAGGATTGACTTTTTTCCCCACAGCCACTGCTTGGTATCACATATAGAGACTATTTGCTGTATCATCTGTAAGTGGGAAAACAGTTTGTAGTTGGTGTTTTGGGGCTTTTATTTGTTGAGGGGTGGTTTTTTTTTGGTTTTTTTTTTTTTTTTGGAAGAGTTTGTTTATTTGAATCCTTATGTTTTAGAAAATCCAAGCATGTGAACAAAAAAATCTTCATATATTGTACAGTAGGTAAACAAATCACAACTTCTATTTTCATCCAGTAACATATTGTAGAGTTTAACCTCAGGTGTGTTGATTGTAATAGAATGTAAATAATGAATTTATCCATTGAGATAAAGCTGCACTGAGCAGGCTGTCTGATTTCAAGGCTGTTTTGGAATAAAAAGCTAAATGAGTTCTTTGCAGACACATTGCAGGCATTGGCATAAAGCATAAAGGTCCATCTGTGAGCTGGGGGGAGAGCTCCAGGCTTGGTTATTGTAGAGCTGGAGGTACTTTCTTGGATTTCACAGGCAGAAGGAGTAGTTGGCAACAATGAAGGAAGAAATGCCGTCTTCCCTCTTTAGTAGTAGTAAAAACTACACCTAAGTCACAAATGATCCTGACAAATCAGGAGCAAGTAATCAAATGGAATATTGTTA
Source organism: Toxostoma redivivum (assembly GCA_013397375.1). NCBI lineage: Eukaryota > Metazoa > Chordata > Aves > Passeriformes > Mimidae > Toxostoma > Toxostoma redivivum. The sequence continues at coordinate 914,549 of VXBI01009545.1, forward strand.
AGTTTAACCCTTTTCACAAAAGAGCAGTAACAAATCAACAAGAAACTCTTTTCATGTTTGGTGTTTTAAGCACCTGAGCCTTGATGTGCCTTAAAGCCATGCCAGGTCTTCACAATAGATCCCTTAATTGATTAATCAGCACTCCTTATTTTCATAGGAAGAAAGAACTGGTTTTATTCACAGATATTTGGGTTAAAATTTTTCTGCTGTCTCTGGTGAGAAAAGCATTAATAGTTGCCAATGATATTTTGGTCAGAGAAATCAGTATTTTCTTTAACAATCAAAGGACCTTCTTTAAATGATGTGAATCATCTAAGTTTATCAAAAAGCACTTTGGTTTCAGAAAAATGATCTTTACTGAGGGAAGACCTATTTTAGCATGTTTTACTCTTTTTCCCCAGAAATACTTACAAAACCTCCACAGGGATTCATCTTTAAATAAGTATCTCTTGTTTTGAGCAATTAAAACTTCTTACAGTTCTTTTCTTTCCTTCTGCTTTCCATCTGGCCTGTCCACCTGCCTACAGTTTGTATCCAAAAAGCAAAGTTCACAAACCCATAAGATCTTTCTGCTTTAAATGGAAAGAAAACAGTGATAATGCCTGTGTTTTTAATTTATTTCTAAAGTGTTGACATAATATGAAAAAAGCAAACTAAACTATGCAAACACAACCACAAAAGCCCAAATTTGTGTCTTGATCCATAGCACTCATTTAATCAATGGTCATTGTGTAAGAAAGAAAATTGTATAGTGAAGTCCAAGAAGCCTATGTTGAAAATGGTTAATTATAATAATATATGTTAGTTGTGAATAGTTTAAATTTTTTTTCTAACAAGTAATTGATAACTCTGAAAAACACTCAACTTTGCTTTGTTGTTTTTCTTGACCCCATCTTCTATTCCCTGCACTACAGTAGTAAAAATGAAGAGACATCCTGAAATTGAAAAATACTTTTGCCTGTATACATATAATTTCATATTCTGTGGAACAAGTCCTGAAAAACTTCATTTTCTTCTTGCATTTTGGTGTATGAACAATTCCAATCCCTTTCTGTTCAGGTCTCTCTTGCTTTCAAAGCTTCCATACTTTTATTTTTGTCAGTTCAGTAGTAAGGAAGCAGAAATACAAGAGGACTTTGCCATTTGTCACACTTCTGAAATGATTTACCCTCAAAACTTGGCATCCTCTGTCCTGAACGAGTAGGAAATACTCTGCATGCTATTAGAGCTCATTGTAAAATAAAACTGGAAGGAACAACAGAGCCTTCTTAAAGGAAGCTGGTAGTCACAGTCTTTCTGCATATATAGCTCTTTTAATTTTCATTCCTGGCTGGAGTCTATGCCAGTGTTTTCCAGAACTGCAGGGTGGGAGGGGAAGGATGGACCTAGCTATTGTAGCTGTCCTTCAAAATATTTAAAATTGGAAATATTTAAATCAATCTGTTATTTACATGCTTTCTTTTGCATCTAGCATCCAAGTAAGGTGCTGCTTCTATTTATTGCTTTTGTTGTTGTGTTTTTGTTATTACAAAGCATATAATTTGACCAAATTAATTTTTCCTTTAAATGTGAGTATCTTGCTTGATTGAGGATGAAAAGCCCCCAGGAACAGGTATCTTGTATCTATATAGCAGCTATTTCTCCAAGTAGCAACAAATTTTAAAAATACAATTGAAGGAATGAAATCTGTTTGGGGGAATATTTAAACATCTTTAATTGAGTATGGTCCAACACAGCACTCTGATAGCATCTGTGTTCAGATGTATTTAGCTATTGAGAAGAAACTGTTCCTGTGTTGGATTTATTACAAGTAGCTTGTATTAAAAGCTTATTTGAAATGTATGTGCCAGGAATTGTAACTTATTTTTGTGAGGGTTATTCTGTCAGAGAAATCTATATATGTCTATTAGAAGAGGTATCTGTGCATTAGAGCAGTGTGTGTGTATTACAGTGTCTTAGCACTGGGCAAATTTTGTTACCTTGGGGTGTAAGTAATCAAAAACTATCATCCCAGCTATCTCACAGGCTGGAAAGAAATCAAATAAGCTGGCAGATTCTGTCAGAATCTGGTGGAGATTTGTACAGTGCTAGAAGTAGATTGCAGAGGATCAAGGAAAAATATGGAGTAATTCTTAATCTTCTTTTACCGACAGCACACAAGCTTTATGAAAAATCCTCCTTCACTGCCTGTTTTCTTGTTAAAATAGGCTAGTTCAGGAAGTGATGAGAATATTGCAGTGAGAGACGATTGCCAGTTAAAAATTTGCCACTAGGCCAACTAGGATTTTACTGTAATGGTTTAGATTTTCCCACAAGAGCCACACCGTTTTCCATATGTTGTAAATGTCACTTTTGTAAGTGTTCTGAACAATCCTGTTAAACTCTGTTTTACTAAGGATGCACTTAGCACCCAGGAAACACCTGTAAATACGGAGTTTTTCTAATGAGTGAAGCAGGGTCATTGCATTGTTCTCAGTCCTCCACAGACTTCTCAGGTTCCTTTCTGACTTGTCCTCTGGTAGCACTCTGAGTAAACCTTGCACCTGAGCCATCATTAACTAACTCCTGTTAAAGAGCTGCTGTGGATACAGTTTCGATTGCTTCATTCACCCAGTTACTGAACACACCAACACGTCTGAACTTGCTTCATGAGACAAGAATGCAGCAGCAGGAAATTTCTCTGCGGCAACCTGTTGTGTTCCTCTCCTTTTGAAAGCACTGCCTTATTCCAGAGTTAGCACTTGCATGTTTAGATTTAGGCACGCATTTGAGAGACTTTGGCTGGTCAGCATTCCGGATGTTTACTCTTTGTTTTGAAATGATAAGCCAAAATGGAAAACTCTTGTGGAAGGCATTATGTTCCTGTCCTGGTATTTTTTCTGTCTCCTGGGAAAGGCAATCTTGCCAAGGATCTGTTTTTGGTTTGTTGTTGTTTTGTGTGTTTGCCATGAAACAGTTGCACAGAAGAGATGTTTTGAATCCAGCATCTTCCTTGCAGTAATTTTGCTTCTGAAGAAAGGAGCAAATTATTTTACCATTGAATAATTTGATGGATATTAGTCATCTAAGGTGGATGTTGCCTAATGAGTTGGGAAGGGCTTTCCCACCTGAAGCCATCTGACAGGACCTGTGACACACAACTTTTGTTATGTCATGAGTTTCGGTATTACAGTGTACAGAGTATTCCATGTTTGGCACAGTCTTCTCTTCATTGACTAGTTTTGAAATAGGCTGGTCCTGGACTTTTAATAAAGATTTCTTTTTCATTCAGTTTTAATCCAGTACATCTCCCTTTTTTTGAAGTGCAATCTGGTGTTTAAACTTATTCCACGTGTATAATTTAATTATTCATTCCTTATTTTCTATTATCAGAGAAGTAATTTTAAATACTAAAAGAATAAAAATCTTTTTCTCTCTGCTGGGCAATATAAGCTTTGGTGAAGATGGATTAGTGCTCTGTCATCTGTGAAACACAAATTGTTTCCAGTTTCTTGGAGGGCAGGAACTTGGTAAAGGACAGAGAGAATTGTTCTGAGTTGTAAGCACTGTGTAAATAATTGTTCCCTGGTAAGCATGTGCACTGCAGTAACTGTCACAGGAAAAACTGGCTGGGTTTAGCTGTCTAAGGACTTCTTCTGAACACACTTGAAATGTTTGTTTTGCTTAGAGATGCTGTCTTAGATACTGGATAGCAACTGATAAGAGCCAAAGTTTAGGTGGTGTTTCCCAAACGACTTGTGCTGTCTCTGTGATTCCTAGAGAAGCCTTTTCCTCTCCAAATGCACGCCTGGAACACTGCAAGTCAGTGAGCTGGGGAGGAAGCAGCCAGCCCCAGGAAGTGCAGATCTTTATCACAGTAGTCGTTGGTAATGCTTTATTTTGGTTTTTAGCAGATTGGAAAACAGGTTTCCTGTGTGTGTGCCTGGGTTGCCTTCCTATGTCTGGTTGTAGACGTGAGGAGCCAGGAGGTGATGGAGCAGAAATGACAAGGGGGGCACTCCTGGTGTGAGGGTACCCACGGTGGGGCTGGGGGAGCAGAAGGCAGCAGGTCTGACCCTGGGGCAGCTGGACTGGGTCCAGCTCTGTCTGCCAGGAAATGCCTCTCACAGGCTGCTCAGGCTCCCTGGAGCTGGCAGCACACGGTGGTGTCCTCAGCTGCCACCTCCTTCCTTCACTTACTCAGACCCTTAAAATACTTTCCTCAGAGCGTGCTGTGGGACTCCTGCTGCTGTTCCTTATGGCATGGCTTGTGCATCTCCTGTAGCTGATTTATTCACCAGCCACACCACAGAGGAAGGCTCAGCCTGGGACAAGCTGGCATATTGAAAAACCCAAAATGCCACAGAAGGTGGCCTGGGTGCAGACTAGGAGCAACTGCAACTTGTGCCTCCCAGTCACATTCTCTGAAAAGAAAATAACTTTCACTTCTATTTATCCTATGCCAAGATAAAGAAAATACAGGCGTGCTTGCAGCTTTCTGAGGAATCAGTAGATAGTCCAATGCATGGGAATTTGTTTTGTGGTTTTCTATCTAAAAGCACTCTCCATTTAATTTCAATTTGTTTCATTTAACCAAGAGTTAGAAACAGCTAAATAACACTGCCAGAGTATACTTCTAATTGATGATTTTGGTACTGCTAGAACACAGTTCATGGGGGGTTGGAAAAACCCATGTAAGAAGTGTCTGACAATGTAAGCTACATGCATGTTTAAATTAGTCAATTTTCAACATTCTGAACATGTAAAATTGTTTCTTGCACTACTTAGCCTTGTCTCAGTTAAAGAAAGGGGTAAGTATTTTAGGTATTGCAGTAGTCAATCATTTAAATTTACAGCTTACATGAACCAACCGGAAGATATTTTGGAATGATTAAAGAAATATTATATAAATGTTATAGATTCATACATATTAATAAGTTATATAATTCTGGCATGGTGTGTATATAGGTGTGTGTACATATATAATGGCAGAAATATGTGTACTGTGCATACATAAAAAGATATTCAGAAGTAAATCTCTTATCAGAGCAGTGGCAATAAAAAAGGGTGCACTTTTAAAGTAAAAAGGAAAGCGTTTGAAAAGTTTAATGAAGTATTTTCCCCTGAAAGCAGAAATTATCTTCATGCTTGAATACTTCTAAATATTTAACTTATGATAAAACTCACACTGACTGCAGCCTGAGCAGGAATGCAAAGCAATAATAATAATAATGAAGGAATAAAATACAAGTGTAGTTGCTGGCTGTTTCCACATAAAACACCCAAGCTCTCAGTGCTGCAACAGTGACATCCAGTGATTAAGGCAGCTAATCCTGGCTCAGTCTGCCTTTGGAATGAGCACTAAAGGGCTTGGATGGAAAAGGATGTTTGTTTATTGAGATCTTTAGTGCAACACTGGACTCATTAAGAGGATAATTAGAAATGCCATGGGAGAATGAATGTCATGATAAATAGGTAATCAAGAAGACTTATGTATTGAATTAACCCGTATCTGTTTCAGAAGTAGGAAGTAAGGAATATATTATTTTAAAACAAGTGCTTTGTCCAGTCAGGCACTTTTTTCAATGAGCCTACACACACTCCCTTTTTTATTATTTAATGAAGCAGAATTCAGTAGGTAGTACTTCTACTCTATTTTGCTGTAGATGTGATCTACCTCAGGTCTAAATGCATCTATATGATGGAAATTCTTTTCAATTTTTCAGATAAATAAAAAGACCAAAAGGAAATAAGAAATTGCCTTTTGTAGGGAAGGTGACAAAATTGCTTACTGTCCTTTTACATGAGACATCCCTTTTTCTGTTTTAGTTGAAGCTATAGTGAGTTTTTAAATGAAGTTCACACTTCATAAAGCTGCTGACTCTAAAAATGAGTGGCATTTGATTCTGACCTGACCCCCTACTTCCTTAGTCATTCAGTTTCGCTTCTATTGGCCATGAGTCTTGAAATTTCCACATTATTCCAAATTATATGTCACATGATATGTCCTGTACTTTGATTCCTTTAATTGTACTACAGAATTAGCTTATCTCTGGGCTTTTAAAAAAGGTAGTAGTGGGAACTAATTTTTTGGTATTTCAACTTCAAAGCGTGCTCTGAGCTGTCCATGTTTTACTCTTAAGAAACTGATGAGTTAAATGAGTTATGTAAGGTCATAAGCAAAAAGAAATGCACAGAAAAATGAATTAAAAGGGAAACAACTGCCCATATGGAGACAAGAAATGCAAAAGTTTGTAGCATCTGTCCTTTGGCAAGAGGCAGTAGTTTGATTGTGATACAGGAAAAGGAAAAGCCTTAGGGCTGCATTGCTTCTCTCTGCACATTCTAAATAATATTCAGATTATTACATATGCTGGGTCTTTACCCTCTGCTTCAGCTGGTATCAACATGGGGAATGTTATATTCTGGGCTTCTATAGGATAGAAGATAACAAGGTATTCTGCTTAACAAAAGGAGAGCCTTTTTGGTGTGTTTTTTGTTTTTGGGGTTTTTTTGAGTCCTGAACTCAACTTCTTCCAGGAAAAAGAGCAACAGCATCAGCTGACTGCAGAACCTCTGTACTTCTGCTGGGCAGAGCAGTTTTATTTCAGGAGAACCGATTGCTTGCCATAAGACAAGTGGGCTTGGAAATCAGAAAGGCAGATGCTGAATATATTCCTTGCTGCTACTCAAACAGACTGGGTAGTTCAACTTGGGAAGACCTTCCACTAGTAAGAAATTGTTCTGGTAATCGCTTTCCTCTCATCTACCACTCAATTCCTTTCTTCTTCTCACCCCTGAAGGAAAAAGCACATTAGGATAGTCCAGTTACCCAACTTACCCTTGATAGCCCTGTTAAAGGTTTGACTCTCAAAGTACAAAACCCCAGCAAAAATAAATTTGGGTGCTAAGTGTTCAAGATTCTCTCTTTTAAAGATGTTCCTATATTTCCATTAGTAATATATTGCATAAACGTGTTACTTAGTTATTACTACTTTGGAGTGAGGACAGAAACAAAGCCTGAATTTCTGGAGTTGCCTCTTTGTACTATCTCAATGTTCTGCTTTCAGAAAAAATAGTCACCTTCTGTGTTTGTTTCAGTTTTTAGAAAACCCTTGAGGTAGCAGCCATGGTTTCTGATAAGGTCAGAAAGTTACAGGAAAGAAGTAATAAGAGGACTGCATCAGAGAGAGCTTTTCAAGTGACAGCTGCTGGATTCTGACTTTGCTTTCACTTAGGAAGAGCTTTCTCTTTCACTTCCATTCACGTGTTTTTAGTTGGGAGGCCACAATAAAAATAATAGAACAAGCATCAATCAGTAATAGAGCCATTTGTAAAATTCATACTGAAAGGAAACTATATTCTTCTTATAGAACCTAGTTAGGGTTTTGTGTGTCATGGACATGTAGATGATCTTATCTGGAAAAGACACAGGATCAGCTAATGTTAAAATAATCTCACACTTGAGCACAGAAGTGCTGCTGATAGTGTGAATGTGGGGTCTCTGATAGGTACCTGAGTGTTCCCTCTGTCAGTGTTTGCTGAGGTGCTCCATTCTCTAAGGTGACAGTGACTGCCACATCTTAGCTCTCCCTGGGCTCAGGCAGCTGTGCTGCTGGTGGTTTTCCTACTAGCTTGATCACAGGTTTTACTCCTTATGAGGATTCAGAAATTACCCGTGCTTTCCCACCTCGTTCAAGCATCTGTAGAAGCATTAACTGATGATTCAGTTTGTTGAAGGCAGGAGGCAGACAGCTCTCAGCTCTGAGGAAAATTTTTAAGACCTAAGCAGTGGAAAATCAAGAGGCATCGCTAGAGGGCAACAAGGCATCACAGATTCGGTGTTGCTAAGGCTCCACCAGTGTCACACCCTCACTGAGAGGCACGTGTGAGCAACAGCTTATGCAAGCCTTTGACTTTTCCCAACTGTGTGACAGCGAATCTTGCTTCAGAAATAGAGCTTAAAATATTAATTTTATTACATATGCACAAATAAAACTTATAATTTTGCGTTACTTTTTCTCTGTTCTGGTACAGTAACACAATTACAAGACTGGATATTTGTGCATAATTTTAATTTCTGAACAGCGTCTACTTAGGGCTATGGTGTAGTGTAACTTATTCTCCTAGAAACCCATGCACTATATACAAATAAAAATTTACAGGTTAGGAAAATTTGAATTTGTAGTTCACTGTCATTCCTTCCATTGATTTCAGTCAGCATGAGCAGCATCCAAACTGGTAACAGTCACCCTGCCCCAGTTCTCTGAAGCTTTCAGGGTAGTTATTAGCTCTTACCTTCCATTTCCTGATGTCCTGCTTGCACTAACAATGGTGTCAGTGCAGAAACAGCTTGCCATACTCTGGTGGAAATGTATGTTGTGTAGTGCAGTGACATGGTAGAGAGAAGGGTGGAGTACCTGGCCTGAAGCCACTGCTGTGGCTCAAGGGGGTCAGATGTTTTTAACCTGTGTGTTGTAAGCATTTTGCACATGCAAAGACTTTGGCTATTAGTATTGTTATCCTTGCCTACCTTCTGCAGGCTGATACAGAGCTCCAGGCTAGGGGGTTTCCTGGGATTGCACATTGTCTCCTGATTTGGCTCTTGGAAAAAGAGGGGCTGTCACCTGAAGCAGCTTCATGCATGGTGGAGTTCCCAGCTGACAACATGGAGTAAAAGGAGTTTTTCTGTGGCCAGAGGATAGCTGGCAGTGTGCCTTTTCATACAGTGTCTGTTTGTTCATCTGGCTTTTAATGATGCTGGCCTCTTATGTAAACCTTTTCTTTTTAATTCCCTGATCTCCCAATTTGTTGGGAATAATTCTATGCACCGTCAGAAGGTTAAATTCTAATCATCTCAGCTTTGGACTCTTTAGAGCCAAGTACTGAGCATGGCAAGTACATATAAACAATTTTTTTCATGGCACCTCTGTTTTAGTTTACTCTAGCTGTACTATTGTATGCATCTGCTAATTGATCCCTCCTCATGTTTTCCACTGTGGACAGACAAGAGTTAGCAGCAGGCTTCACAGGGCAGGCCAGAGATTAGTTTGATTGTCTGGGCCTGCCATAGCTGAACGGAATTCTCTGATCACATTCAAGGTTCAAATCAGTTTTGTTTTCATCTTCTGCTTCTAGCTTCAACTGAAGCCTTTTATGCTGTAGTTAGAATGCAAACTAAATTAGGAGGGCAACTAAATGAATTCCCAGCAATTAAATTAGGAGGACTGCATGTAGGAGTTGGAGAGGTATCAACAGAATAGAAAGCAAAACTGCTCATCTGAAAATGGAAGAGTTTTCTTGGAATTTTTCTTTTGAGTATGCATTCCTTGAGCACAAGGTGGCCTTTTTACTCTCATCCTGTTTTATTATACACCAAAGATTTCTTAGCCTAACTTATAATCAAAATAAGGCTTACATTCTTTTCTGTGTTCTTTAAAGTACTTTTCTTTATGTTTTTCTCCCCTTTATTTGACGATAAGGTGCTAAATGTGTTTTAAACTGTAGCTTTGCCCTTTTATTTTTTTATGTCTACATGGACTATATCTTTAAGAATTCCTTTGAGTTACTCAATTAAGATCGTGTGAGAAAAAGACTGATGCTAAAATATTGACACAAACTATGGAAGTTCTATTTTGTGTGTATTCATTTAAAACAAAATCTCATAAAAACAACAACAAAAATCCACTTGAAGTTATGGCCAGGCCTAGTCCCTAGATTTGAAATAAATTTGCACAGACTTGCAATTTCAGACCATTTAGCATCCAGTACAACTAAAACCAAAGCAACTTCTTTGTAAATTTCTTGTAGAGTGGAGCAGATTTGAAACTAACCACATAGATTCTTGTTCATCCATAAAGGTGCATTATCAAATAGGAAAAGTATGTATATTTCTTGAAATCTAGTGAGTTTTATTTCTATTGTAAATGTACAGACACTTCTTAAAGTCATGGTGTAATTTTAGTGTCTCTGCTTTGGACTGTCTTTCTGGTGACCCTCAAATAGATTTATAGATAGCACTGATAGATACTAATTGTTAACACAATGTTTTTCATTTGCTGTGGTGTGACACAAATGACAGACTGGCCATTTCCTTTTCACTGACCCCTGCTGCTGGCTTGTCTCTTGCTTTACCTGAGCTGCTAATTAGTAACTGCACAGTAAAACCTCGGCCCTGGCATTTGAGCTCTCTTTATTTTGGGAGTGCTTTTAGTCCATTTCAGGATGGTTACTCCATTTGATTATTGACCCCGTTAATAATAAGTAGGCTCAGCTGACTACTGACTTTGTTCTGAAAAGTATTACAGCTGTTTTTATAGTCAGGAACAACAGCCAGGAGATCTAAGGAGCTGCCAGGAGCCCTTCTGTCTCTGTCAGAGATAGTTAATCCATTAACTGACCAGGACAAACTGTTTCAGGATGGTGATGAACAGCTGAATACAACCTTCAATGAAAGTGATTTAACTGCCTGTTTGTCTTTGTTTAGAAATAATTATAGTGAGTTACAGCTACTGACTCTGTACATTATTGTACTTCAGCTGGTATTTCTGTCTGTCTTACTGTTTAACCCCTTACCTGGGGAGTTCCCATCCTGTGTGTCCAAGACTGAGATTCTGGACGTGAGTCTCTACACACACGAGTGACAAGGTCTCCCTATCATCAGCCATGGTACTCTTAATGACCCTGAACTCGAGTTTTAGCACGTACTGTGTGATGTTTGAATAGATGGGATGTTGTAGCTGCAGGCAGAACAGCCTTTGTGAGCAGCTCCAGACAGCCGGGTGAGCAGCGTGGCTTCGCTTAAAAAGACAAAACACAGCAGTCCATCACACCGCATCTCCCAAATTTGCAATAGGGCATCCTCAGGAGCCGCATCAGAGCCTGCCAGGTACAATGAATAAATTATCCTACAGTCCCTCACTCTTTAAAGGTGCATTTCATCCCACTGGTGCTGTTTGGAAAACAGCGGCTGCAGCTGCAGGCGGACGGGACTCGCAAGCAGGAAGCATTCCCGCGGATCCTGCAGAGCCAGCCCGCGCTGCGGGGCGAGCCGAACCGAGCCGAGCCAGCCCGCGCTGCGGGGCGAGCCGAGCCGAACCGAGCCGAGCCAGCCCGCGCTGCGGGGCGAGCCGAGCCGAACCGAGCCGAGCCAGCCCGCGCTGCGGGGCGAGCCGGGCCGGGCTGCAGCCCTGCCCTTGGAGCTTTACACCACACCCCTGCAACGTGCACGGGGAGGGGAGGATCATATTCAGCTCTCATTCAGGAATTCCCTCTTCCTTCGAGAACTGTTGCTAGGAGTTTGGTGAGTACTTTGCGACAGACTTTCGGTTTTCACTGCGTAATTGTTTTTCCTTTAGCTGCCGAAAGCAGTGTCAACTGTGGCTTTTCTTTAGATGCAGTGGTCAAATGTTTAGATTCAAAGTCCAGAAAAGAGTGCTGCCAAGAGGGAAACCTTTTTTCCTCTGCAGATTTGGAACAGCACGACAATGAATATACTTGTATGATTAATGCTACTAATATTTGATTGCAATAATCTCGGTCTGAGGTATTTTAAGCTCCAAGACTGTTCTTGGAAAGAAAGCTGTCCTAAAGCTGAATAAGTTAATTCTGATCAATAGCTCAAGTTTGAAGAAAAGCTCTTGCTTTATGAAGCAATTTCTCCACTGCAGTAGATCCAAGAGAGGCTTGATTCAAGCAGAGTGGTCTGCCAGCCTGTTTCAAATCCAATTCAAATTGAGGCAACTAACATCTGAAACAATTCATATTTTGAGAAGTACAGGAAGATTTTAGGAGAATCAAATTAAGCTGATAAAACAAAAGCCAATTTCACTCACAGTATATTTGGAATTTGCAGTAAACCCCTAATAAGGAGTTTTATCAATGTAACAAATGCACACTGTGCAGAATATTTTGTAATATTTTACTTAGAATAGTTGATGTAAACCTCAGTTTTAGTAACTGTAAAAAAAAAAAAGCGATACTTGCCTGTATTTTAAAATATTGCTAGAATTGGCTAATATGTTAAAAGATTGGCAATTAAAATGAGGTAAAGGCCCATAACAATGGGAAATTAGGAGTAGGGAGAAAAATAGCAATTTGGATTAGGGGGAGAGTGTGTGGATGGTCAGTCTGACTCAGTGCTCCAGGAATTAGCCATGAGAGTTTCATGTGAAACATGTAAAGATATAAACCTTCCTTCCTGTCTTATGGACAGACACAGGGACAGGAAGCGCAGCTGTCAGTGCAGATAGGGACGGCAAGGGCGTGCTGGTGGAATTGCTAGGCACCTACTTGGGCAAAGCTGTCAGCCTTTGCCCTTTGGAACCTTCTCCCCATTATTTAATTTCACTATGAGACATTTATTACTGTCTGTGAAGGTAGCAAGCATCTGTATCCACAGCAGATTTCTCTCATTTATTGTTTAAGCCGAATTTGAGAATTATAATCAAGTTTACTTTGTGTGTAGTGTGCACAGAACAATGCTGAGGAGGTAAAGGTATACAACACATCCTGCTCTGGCTTTTCTCCTGTCAAATAATGCCCCATGTGAAATGGTTCATTAAAAAGCAGCCATGTGGCCAATTGCTTGATGAATCAATTTAGTTGAAAATTTTATTACTTTTATGCCAGAGAGTCACCAAGTGCCCTTTAAATTGCCTTTCAGTTATCTGTATGTTTGTCCTCACATTGTGCATTGCATAGTTTGTAATTTTGAATTTTAAAGCATTTTAACTCTCTGGTGTAGCTACATGTTTAAGGTGCATTTAGCTTTATAGTGCAATGCCCACATTTGCTAATATTGTTCATAGAAACTTAATTGTTATTCATCTAGTAATGTTCTAAATGCAGAATTAGAGTTTTATGTTTCTGACTCAGGACAGATAGAAATTTAATGGCATTGAGTGTATCTATCCCTAAACTCATCAGAGAGTAATTTTGAAAGCCCAATGGTAAAAATTTGACTCTTTGGTGTCTATTTTAGATTTGAAGGGAAGTGAGGGACAGCATTCAAATATGAGGCAGATTTTCTGGGAAGGGGAAGTTTTTAGAAATTGGAGCAAAAGTGATCTTGGAAACAAAGCAAGGGTGTAAAAGAAGGAGCATCCTAGCAGGCTCTCAGAACATGTCCAGGTCCACAATTAGAGAAGGAGAATTACTCATCTCCAGTTCTACCTACAAGGACTGTGTTTCTCAAAAAGCCCTTCCAAGTGCATAAGCAGACCCTGGTACCAAGGTGTTCTCCAGCACAGGGGCACTGATATTGTTTATGCTATTCTGATTCTGTGCATCTTGGATTACTTTTAGGGCACAGAACACAGACTTTTCCCACTGATAAATCAGTGGAATTAGGATTAGGATTGTTTCTGGAAAAAAAAAAATCTCCTCTGGAAAAAGAAGACCGTTATACAGTCTCTTACATTCTGGAAGGTTGCTTTAATATCTATATTTACTTTAAAATGGTGATTCTGGCAGTAGCTTGCATTGTAAAATAAGGTGGTATCTGCTTTAAGTGCTTTTTTACTATCATGATTTTGTTGGTGTGCATTTAGTTAATTCTGAAAATGTCTGTCAGAAGGACTCTCAGAGCATGTGTATAGGAAGAAGAAAATAAATTTTAAAATTTAAAAAAAAGAATATCAGTCGAATTTAGTAGCATTGAGGTTTTCATGACTGTCATATCTCAGTTTTGGAGCAAAGTGTTTAAAATCTGTTAAGTTCCAGTAGTTACTAGTGTTGTTTGTTTGGGCAGCACTCTGAACAGTCATATTTTCTCTCTTGAGAGTCAGGAAAAGTTGATGGAGTCTTCCTATTTGAAGTTGCTCTTCACAGGGAAACCAGGGAAAACTCATAAAAAACAGGGACAAATTACCCACATCTGTACGCTCCTCTTATGAAACCATTTATTTTTACAATGGGGACAGAGTGCCCCTGGGGACAGAATCAAGCAAAACCATATGGAGAATTGTATAATTCCTTTCCCTTCGTAGTTACTTCACAGCAAAATAGGCTTATTTTAATCCTTTTAATTTTCTCTCACAGCTCTTTGTTCAGTTTCTTAATAACTTCCTGTGCTGTTAATATAGCTGCTTGTTTCTCATCTTTAGTATTGCTGCCATCTTCCCTCATGAGTGCCTCTCATAATTGAGTGTACCTCTGAAGTTAACCAGGTAATTAGATTTACAGTTTAGTGAGAAGTTAAAACTAGGCTTTTGACCCCCAGGGTATAAGTTGGATCACAAGAAAGTTCAATTTTCTTTCAGAAAATTTAACCTTCCTTCAGAAAATAAAGCATTCTGAGAGAACTCATTTTAACATAACTACATTGAAAAGGGTAGTTGCAGCAAGTAGTTAGAAATACAAATTTTATGTAAAGTAAATACTCAGTTGGTACTGTTTCTATGAACTTAAAGGTCTCTCAAAGTGTGTTGGCATTTTCTCTATATTCACAGGAGCTGGCACTGCTGTCAGAATGAGAAACATGATCTACAGTGGGGTGGGAGATGGAGGGAATACAACCCTTCTTTTCATTTATGTTGGTTTAAAGTGGCTGTAGGGTGATAATTTAAGGCAGTCTGAATTCTGAGTGATTCCCACTGAAGGCAGTTTCAGCACTTGTAACCTGTGTCATGGTCTAACATCCACTGCAGGAAAAGTGTCTGTGGTGTCTCCAGCTGGGAAGATAAACCAGATGAGTTAAACTTGTCTGACAGAGCAAGGAAATTTGTATTTTGAACCTCTGTATGTGTGAAAATGTGATTGATGTGATGATGAGGTTACAAAAGGTGAATGGGTATGATCAAAACCAGTCACAAGAGGCATCACTGTGGCAGTAGTTTCCTCCTGGGCCTGCCTTTGGTATTTTCAGTGTCTGACAGCTTCACAATTGAGTAGTCATGCTTCCACAGCATGTGCAAATGGGAAATTACACACCACTGGCTTATATATATATATGTATAATATAGTACTGAAACTACTCTCCCCACTAGAAAAGCAGATTGTGCTAAGCTAACTGACATCTAAATACACTTCTGTTTATCAATAAGCACAGCTGAGACTTGAACACATGGACTGGACTTGTACAGTCCAAACTGCTAGAAAAATAACTAGGTTAGACACTTTATAGTGCTCAGATGTAAGTAATATTGCTGCTTGTTTGTTGTGCTAGTGGGTTTTGTGCTCTGGAGTGGCTTTTATTAGGATACTGAAAGCATTCCCTGTTTGAAAATAAGATCAGATATCTGGCCAATGTTTTGGTAGTCTCTGTCCAATCAGTACAAGCCTGAGTGCAGTGGGTTTGTTTTGTTTATTAAGATTTATGAAATTATGTGAACAAGTTATTTGCTTTAGTCCACATGTAAAAATATTTTTATAAGAGCAGAAGATTTCTTTTTCCCATTGAGAGCTTTATCAAAATGAAAATGAGCTAGTTAAGTGATTTGCTGTAGATAAACCCAGTGTTCCTGTGAAAACTGCAGTTATTTTAAGAAATCAGTCTTAATTTCAGAAGTTATAATTTAGTTTGACTGCATCAGGTGCACTGCTTGGTCAGGGAGTTAGGAAAATTGTTTGCAGGCTTCTGTAGCCAAGGCTTACTGCCACTGTAGCTCTGCCTACCTGATAATATCCAGTTCCCAGCTGGGTCATGGATACCATGGGTGGGACACCTGACAGAGCCAGGCAAGAAGGAGAACTCAGTGGAGGAAGAATTTAGAGTCTGGAGCTGTGTCACAAGAGAAGCTGAGTGGAGACAGAAGGGCAGAAGTACCTAGTGCCAGATGTGAACAGACCAGCAGAAGGGAAAAAATAGGTCCTGGACTAAGGTTGGGGAAATGGAAAACAGTATTAAAGCAAGAATGAAAGAAGTTAACAAGGAAAATGAAAAAGCAAGAGGTCTAAGGGCTTATGAAAAAAATGAGGGACTTCTTGCACTGGGTTTATAAATTAATTTGTTTTTTAAAATTTCCATTTCAAAATATGACAAGGTGTTTCTTTTCAATTCTTTTATCAGGTGTGCTTGAAAAGCAGCATTTAGAACCTTCATAAAAGCAGAAAGAAGGTGGGAGTCTAAATCTGAAACAGTGACATCCGGTTATACAACTTTTCAGCATAAAAGCTAATAAAAAACATTAGTTTTTCCAAATTTTCTCTGTAGTTCCCAGTTTTCACTTCACTTTACAGTTTTCATTAAGCAATTTCAGAGACTGGAACAGTGCAGCAGCAAAGCATTTATGCTAAATGGTGAAAGGCAGGTAACCAACTCAAATTCTCTTTCATGACAAGAAGGAATTTGAGGTTCTTGGAGGAAGTGGAAGAGTCCCTGGTCTCAGGACTGACAGACTATGAGAGGTGCTACAACAGGGCACAGAAGAAGGGAGATAATTTGGGATAGGGGCTGGAATTTCCATAGCTTTTGCTTTCAGTCAGTAATGCTCATGATTCACGGTTCACTGCCTGAACTTTATCAAGTTGCTGTGACAGCACAAGGCTCTGGTGACTCTGGTGGAAGTCAGTTTAATTGACAGCTCATCACTGACTCGGGTATCACCACCAGAACACAGGTGATAGAGTACCTGCTCACTTTATTCTTCATATTTACAGGTAAGGGAATGAGAAAACAGCTCCAAACCAGCACATGTAATAAAATAATTTTTAAGGGAACACTGACTCTGCCAGCTGGGAGAAAATGCTGCAGATAAGATTAATGAACCCTTTGTCACACAAGTCCTAGTAGGTAATGCATGACATCATAGGGCAAAGACAATGCCTCTGAACTACAGGGAACTGAAAAACGTCTTCTTTTATATCAGAAGTGTTAGAATCCTGTCTAGTTAGACCTTTTAATCCTTAATTTTAGGCTGTGCTACATTGGACCTCTGGCCATGTACATCCTACCTCCTGTTACTCATTTTTTTTTTTTTTTTTTTTTTTTGTGTGTTTCTATTTCCTGGGCTGTCAGTGTGAATGAGTCACTTTTACAGTCATCGCAATGTCACTTTAAGCCTTTTTCTAAGGATGTATTTTTTGGCTACTATGGGAAATTCTAGTTTTATTTTTCTTTTTCCAGTTAGCTTGTTAGAGATAAATGCCACACTGAAAAAAAAAGTTTGTGACTAAACATTCTGGGAACTATAGAAATTGGTGTGGAAGAGACTGTTAGGTATTAAAAATATATATATATATATGCACACACACATAAAAGTCCTGTCTCTAAAGATTGCAAACTGTATAGACAAGACACTGAGTTTTATCCTTTTCTGGTTTTGGCAAAAACTCTTGAGATCTTCCTTTTTTTTTTTTTGCTTTTTTTGTTTTGGGTGACAGGATAAAAAAGGCTTGGTTATAAGGCCAGGTAGTAAGGATCTGTTACTGAGACCTGCCTTGATTGCTGCCTTGTCTACCTGTATTTCAGCCTGAGGGAAGCTAATGGCACTAAATGAAAGAGTTTAATTAAATCAGTAAATAAATCAGTGCCAAATTTTGCCCACAGACCTTTGATCTCCTTTGTCAAGTAAAATTCTTATCTGTTATAAAATGTCTCATTAAAAGGTAAGTAGCAGTAGAATGCCAGTTCTTAAGGAATTGTCTGTATGAAATATACATTAATGACGCAATGATGTAAAGTATTAATGCTGGAATGATGCCTGGCTGTCCTAAGGTAGAATCCTTCTGGAGGAAAGGATTTGCTCTCAGAAATTTTCAAAATGTGGCTGAAATAATTAAGCAGATAAACATGACTTATTTAAAATTGAAACATCTCCTATTTTTGTCACGACAGAGTTTTTCACCAATGTGTGCATTTGACATTTTACTTGAGCCAAACATCATAGAATGAAGTATTTTGAATTTTGCACTCCATACCAATACAACAACAACAAAAAAACCGGGAATGCTTAAAAAAATTATCCCAGTATCATAAGAGGCTTACAGCTTTAAAGTTCTCTTACTGGGCAGCTGAACATCCAGTCAGAAAACCTGGACTTTTTCTAGAGGGTTTGGGTTTTAATTGAAAATCCAGTGCCAAGTACCCTTTGATCTGGGATTTCATTCTTCCTTTAGGAATAATAAGAAATAATTAAACTATAGAAGAATTGAAGCATTTTATTACCAAAACCCTCCCCCCACTCATCCCACCTCCACCCAAACCTGAGCCAATGTTCTGGGGCTGTGTGACCTCCTGGGAAGGTTAGCAGGAAGATTAAGGGGGTGGTGTTTGGTCAGGAGGTTTTGCAGCAAGGCAGATATTGCTGCTGCACAGCCTGCATTGTTCCTGCTGGGAACTGCCCCAAGCATGGAGATGCCCAGCTTTTGACACACTTTTGACCCTTCCTTTTAAGGGAAGTGTAGGAGTTGAGTAGAAGAATAGAAATACTGTACCCTGGTAAGGGTTTTGTTCTCTGTAAAAATGCAGTAATTTGTCTTCATAATCACACAGTGACAATTCTGTGTGTGGTAGCTCATGATACACAAAATTCTATTCCCAAATGAAAAAAAATATAGAAACTTATTAAGGATTTCCATTTCTGCTTGATTGCCTCTCTTCTATTTGGGGAAAAGCTTTTGAGAATATGGGATAACTGACTAAAAACTGATTACTAAATTTTGCAATCTAAATCTATACCCTGCAGATTCCTGGAAGAAGGAACCAAAGCCTCAATTTAAGTGATAGAAAACCAAATTCAAATAGAATTTTGCTGAACTAGTGAGTTTTGATGGCATATTTGGAAAAATTCAAACATGGAAAATGAAGGTTCATGTTTGTTGAGGACAAACATGGAATTAATCCGTGGGTTACTGAGGTTATGGATAAATTAGCAAGTTCCTTCATGAAGAGCCACAATTGTGCCAATGATTACTTCTAAGGAAAACAATGTGCTAGAAATTTGTCTTTCTCGTGTAATTTCAAGAAGTATAACTGCATTTTGTAATTTTTCTGTTCTATGACCTCACTGGAGCCAGGTAGTTTGAAAGTTATTACTTTATATCTGAGTATTAAATCTAAATATTTGATGGTATTTCTGTTTTATGTGAGCCTAGATGATGTCAAACTATCACCAACTTTGTTTATATTGTAATGCTAAGTATCTCTGTGCAGTTCTTTGAAATTTTTTTACTTAATATTTCTCCCCCTATCATTTTTATTAGTTGTGGGTTTATTTTAATTTTAGTTGATGCCAAACTAGCATCATAAATCAGGTCTCTCAAGTCACAAAGGGCAGTCTTAGACAACTTCAGGTTACCTTGTAGAGAGTTACTTTCTATTTTAAATCATGACTGGACTTTTTATCAGGGGTGAATGAAAAGATTTGTTGTAACTCTTTTTAACCTTTGGATGAAAATGCATAATTCTTCCAAGGTCACATACTAAAAAACTTTGTATATAAAAGATTGCAAAGCTGGAGTTCCAGTTAGAATGATGATAAAAGATGCTATTTCTAGTTCTTTGAAAAATACTTGAAAATGAGCAACTCTAGCTCTTGCTCATTTTTTCCATTTACAGAATATTTCAAAGCTTGTGCATTGGTTTCTAATCCAAGAGAGGTTATTCCATCTCTATTAGAAAACAATAATTTCTGAATTTATTCACAGAATTAAAGAACAGTCTTTGAGGAAGATTTTGAAATCATGATTAAAAGCACAAAATAAGATCTGTATTAACTTGCAAAATGTTTTGCCAGTTTGTTTATGGTTAAAGCCTCTTATTTGTTTCCACAGAAGTAAAGCTTAATAATTGAGTTTAGAAGGAATCAAAGACATGCTATTTTTTTTTTAATTATTATTTTGGCAGGAACACATTATGATGTAGAACCTGTCATGGCTATGTTTTCTGGCTAAAATAGAAATTCCTTTAAATCCAAAATTTTTGTTCCAAAGAAAAATGGAAGAAGTTTGTGCTTTACATTATATACTGAAGCCTTCTACAGGGTATTGTCAAATTTAAAAATTACCTAAATAGTTAGTGCTGCTCATGATTTCACCAAGAGTTGTTTTTAAGAATTCATTTCCTTTCTATTATATCCTGCAAGCTGGGAAAACACTGAGTATGCAAGAGGGAAAATTTGGTAAGTTTTCTACAGAGAAATGAGAATTGTGGCTCTGATTTGGTGAAGACATGCTGTCTTCACAGGAATGTAAACAAAAAACATGAAAGACCAAAGGGTGTCTGAAGGCTAGGAACTTCCTGGCCCTTGGATTTTTAGGTTTTATTTACTTAATATTAATTAGCATAGTGAAAAAAAATAGTGTTGTACTTTAAGAGAAGAGGGTAGGGAACTAAGGATTGCGAATAGGGAATTGATCTGTTGGTAACAAAGATGATATTGATTCTGTTCTCTAATTAAAATCCAGAGATCCTTAAGGAACTTTTAGCTAGTTGTAAAATATGTATTTCCAAAAAAGTTAAAGCAAAAGTTTTCCAGAGTTAATTCATGTGTGAATGCGTAACCTTATCTTTGGCAACCTGAACATGCCAGTTGCCAGGGAATAAAAGTATTTTCCTTCTGTCAATGGCTGCACTGATTCAAAGTGAAAAATAGTAGCTCTGTACTTAAGTGAGGTTCTCAGTATTAAAGAGACCTGCAGGATACAAAATCCTGCTTAAAGTGCCAAAGCCCATGTTGCAAAAAAAATCACAGATTCCTCTGAAATGCAATTTACTCAAGAATCTGGGAACTTGGGAATTATAAATTGATTAGTTGAAAATGTTGTGGCAATGAATCTAGGTTCTGCAGGTGGAGCAGAACTTGGAATGATTTGACTTGGCAAGCAACACTACATTACATTGTGTAATCAACCAGGACAGTAAAAGTACCAAGTGTTTCATGTGGTGATGTGTTCTGGGGGATGATTTTGGTTGGGGCTTAGAATGAAAGCAATAGCAGTGCCTCTAACCTGTACTGGAGATGGGATAGGAGACTTGTAATCTGCTGAGCACACCTGCAATCCTTGTCTTGTTTGTCACTGTGCTTACAACATGATTACTCTAAAAGAGCTCACATTGTCTCCAAAGCGCTCAGTCTGTGTCTGCCCACAGGGCTATGCACTGCCCTGCTTATGACTTTTTGCAGAACCTGACTGAATTTGTCAATTGTAATTTTTATGTTACACAGGGAAGATGAAGGGAAGAAGGAAGAGACACTCCTTACCTTCACCCTTTATGTTGCTGTTCCTCTGTATCGCCGGGCACGCAGCTGCTGAGCTGGATGACAGCAAAGAGGAGCATGTTGTGGGTAAGGGATACTACAAAACACCTGAAACTCAACCAACAGAAATCAATCACTCAGATAACAAAGCCCACTACGAACTGCAGATTCTGTACTTGAGAACTTTTGTGGGAAACTTTTGAAACTGGGACTAAGCTAAAAATGGTCTCTAACTAGAAGAGAGATACTTGGAATTATCTACTAGGCTTTAGCAAAATCGCCTTCTTCTTGAGGCTTCTGTTTCCCAAGCTTTTTGGAACATCTAATCCTAATCAAACACTGGGTCAGATATCAAGATAATTCCTTTAAAGCTCTGCTTTAGGAGCATGGAAAAGTTCAATGTTCAGGCAAGGAAACATAGAGATGGTTAACTCAGTCTTTATTTCCTCACACAGAGAAAGCAGAAATATGGTGAATACCATTGTAGATTGGTGTTGCTCTGTTCCGTGCACAGATCTCGAGTCACAATTAATTTGAAAAGCTAGATTTAAAGAAGGGGCAATTACTGTCCTGGTAGTTTTCCTGGGCATTAATGAAGGTCTTTGTATTGCCCCAAGCGATTTGATATCACTGGATAAGTAAAGGAGTTGGACTCAGTCCTTGTTAATCCCTTTCAACTCAGGGTATTCTACAATTCTGTGACTAAAAACTCACTAGTTGAAAATTTTTGCTAGAAAAACAGCATGACTATTAGAATTGGGGATGTTCTTGATTTTTCACTGTGGTAAGATCATTGTTTACTGAAATTAAGATGGATCAGAATTCTAAACTGGATATCATTGGGAAGGGTATTTCAATTTCTTCCCAAACAATTCTGAGAAAGATGAAGGGAAAAAATAAGCGGCTGGGGCCACACTAAAATTTCCTTTTTCCTTTGAGGAAATGACTTGAAGCTGGTCACTTTCCTAAGCTGCAGAGGACTTTGAAGTGGATGCTTCTATTTGACAAATCTGATTTTCAAGTGCAAATGAAAGTGCAGCTGAGGGGAACCTTTTTGTTATGTTTTCTCTTATTTCCATCCAGATTATTTCTCTTTATCAGACTTTTGCAGCAGTGTTTTGAGACAGAAATAATAATTGTGCAGTCATGGCTATACTAAGATAGGACCATGTCACAATTAGTCACTACAGTTTAAGATATGCACTGTTCCAGGTTAAGCATATCCTTGGAATAGCTGTGTGGTAAAAGACTGGTTCACGCAGGATAAATTTGTTTCTTTTTAACTTTGAAGTAAAAAATTGCCCTTTTTCTTTGAGGGCAAGGTCATATTTATCTTTGCCCCACAACTCTTAGTGCTATATAAATTCTTAACCAAGTTTGCAGGTCATGAAGGCCAAATCAGCTTGAGCACTTCGTCACCATAACAAGAAATCTGATGGCTTAATTTTTTTCCTCTATTTACTTTGTTTATAAAAGAAAATAAGTAAATAATCTCAAGGAAATTAAATAGCTATTTTACTGGGGATTATTTTTTCACTGGTGATTTTGCAAACTGTTACTTAGGATAATGTGACCACTGACTGATTTAGTATGAGAAACAGTTCTGAACTTCTGGGCTTTTAATTCTGAAGTAAAAAGCCATCAAATGTGAGGCTTAGATATTAAACTAGGATCCTGTTTTTGTGGCTACTGAAAACTCAGTTGCAGTGTTTACAATAAAAAAAAGCTTTTTCTGTACTCTGTTTTCACAAAATATTTAGATTGTTGTTAATTAAAATTGCATTTGTGGTTTCTCAAGATTTAACTTTTGGACCCAGATACTTTAAATGTCAAAATTTTGTGGGCTGCAATATCATTGATAACATTTATTTTTGAAGTTAGATGATTATAAAGTAATGACATTTTACTGCAGCATTCCATAAATTTCAGGTATTAAAGGATAAAATTAGTTGTGTGCATCCATTATTTTTAATGTCATAATTTTGGATCACACTGAGTACAAGTGCTTTGTGAATTTAAGAGGTGGAGTTTTGTTTATTTTAATTACAGTAATAATCAAGATTGCGGGGTCAAGTCCGATGGAGTAAAAAAGAATTTTTAATTTGTTCTCTTCCAGCAAAATCTGACACTTTTCCATCAATAGATAAGTGTAATAACAAAAATGAAAGGTATAAAAATAACCAGGTTATGTATATTGTTCATTATCCTTTATGTGGTAGGCAGAACATTAGTTGATGTTCCAAAGCCTGAAGAAAATGACTCACAAATGGAATGTGCTTTTTATTCATATGTGAAAGCTTGCCAAGAATAAATGTGCCTGCCTAAAGAAAGTGTAGGAAGCAGGGGGTAGGGAGAGCACTGAACAGTGTGTGGGTGGGAAGCTGTCAAACTGACAAAGATGGAGAGAAAAGAAACAGCTATTCATTAGTGACAAGGTGCTTAGTATTGATACCACTTATCAAAGGGAGACATTGCCAAGGAAGGCTGCAAAGATGACAGCATATCTTTATAATTAAGGATAGCCACGGGAATTCATATAAGGTTGAGAATGTGTAACCTAAGCAAACTAAAACAAAGCATTTTTACATAAATTTCAGAAATATTCATGATCTTTATTCTCTCAATTTATATTCTTCTCTTCTGAAAAGCAACTAATCTATAATGCTTACCTTTCATATTTATTGTGCTGCAGGTTTAATATAGAAATCAGTTCATTTTCTAATTGAAAGGTCTTTTTATGGAGAAGCCCATATTATCCTCAGAAGAGTCTGAAAGCCAAATTAGAGTCTTTTGTTATGCCTACATCAGGAGGAAAGGTATTGTTTTCAGTTGTACTAATGTAAGAGGATTAGAGACATTATTCACCACTTCTGCTTTTTTAATATTACCTTGCTTTCTAATGAAGTGATAGCAGTGCCTTGCCTGGATCACCTACAAACCAACAAATGTGAGAATGGCTGGGCTGTGTAGGAACAGTCTTGGCCCCTATCTTCAGTTTGACAGCTGCAAAAAGCAGGAAGGCTGAAGGACTGGAGGAAGAAAGTAGTGACAAAAAATTACCTGCAAGTGGGCTCATTCTCAGTGTGAGCCATTTCATGGGCATTACTTTGGTCTTAACACAGACTGTGGAGTGCAGTGACTGTCAGAACAGAGCAGTGGATGTTCAGTGCTCATGTAGCTGATGTAAGGGAATCATTACATTAAAAAATGGGGAGGGGGAAGAAAAAGGGGAGAGGAGATTTTGCTGGGTTTATTTTCAGTTTCAGTATGGGAAGTAATAACTTCTGTGAACATCAGGTGTAATCATTTAATGTATTATAATAAAATAGTCTTGGTCTAAGCTAGTACAGTCCTACAATTATACAAGAACTCCTAATGTATTTGGACCAGATGTCTAAATTGGATGAGTAATAAATATCTGACAGAGCCAGATATAAAGTGGAGGTTTAAACTAAGTTTTTTAAACTTCAAATGCAATGTGCTATACTTAAGGAGAATTAATGCAATCATAAATACAAGATGGAAAGTAGATGCTGAAGCACCTGTATAACAAGGTTCTATTTGCTGGAAAGTCAATGGAAGTTATAGAGCATTACAAAAGTAATTCAATGTTGTTTTAAAAACAAAGGCAATGATTTTATGTTGGATTAAGGAAAAAACCAAAGGATGATTATTCCACTCTATTTGCTGCTAGTAATGCCTCAGGGGATTATATTCAACTCTCTGCAGCAGATTTTACCAGGAATCCACACCAATAGGAAACATTCAAATAAGAGTTATGAGAGGATTAGAAAGCAAGGCCAATAAAAAGATGGGAAGAAAGGAGTTTCTTTAGTACGGACATTATTAAGAGGAAAGAAAAGTTTTCCAATAAAAAGAAAGTAAATAATGGTTTGGGCAACTGAAGTGATGCTGGTGAGTGCAGGGCAGCTGCTGTACCACCAAGGCTTAAAGCAGCCAGGGAAGCAGCTGAAAATAAAATATACAAAATCAAAGCTGAGAGTTCAGGAATTAACTTTCTCTCCTGCAGCAGCCTTGAATTGCAAGACACGAATGGTGGACTGGAGAATCAAAACTGATTTACCATGTGTGTATATATGGTTTTAAATTATTTTGTCTAAGCATGAAGGAAGTAAAACTTATTTAATATATAATAAAGGATATTCAGGCTGTATATTACTGAAAAAAGGCTGTCTTACAAGAAGAATAGTGAAATCCTAGAACTGACTGCTTCAGATTTCTTGGAATTTTACTTCACTTGGATGAGAAACATTCCTTCAAGTGTTATCTTCCTCTGTTTCTGTTGATGAATTTTCACGGACCTTCCTGACTTCTTCACTAAATGTCACATCCTGTGCTTTTCACACAGCACCTAAAATGTAATTACACTTTGTCCCAGTGTTCAAGAGCAGAGGATGAGGCCTTACACTAAGAATTAGTTTTGTCAAGGTATATTCCACAAATGAAATGAGTACAGGCAGATGTGTGTCTATACAGATCGACTGGGCAAACACTCCTGCTTGCCTTCTCATCTGCTGCTCTAATCTGGGAAGGAAAGCTAATTTTATATCATCTGTGTGAGCTAAGTGTTCCCAGGTGTAAAATAATGGGGAAGAATTCTGTCACTGTTTCCAGACAGAAGAATGATTCAGTTCCGATGAATCCCTTTGAGACTTATTTCTTCAGAGTCACTTGGTTACTGTTTGGGCTTGGAGGGTTTGGCCCCTGGGGGTTTGACAGGGTACAGATTTTAGTCAAACTATGGCAACTTTCTAGCATTCCTGGGAAACTGAGTGATTGCCAAGAAGTGTGACACAGTTAGCCATTATGTTTGCAGCAGATGTCAGGACATCTGACAGTGGTTACAGCATCCCTGTGGCTGCAGGGGAAAGGCCTTAGGAGGTAACCAAAACAATGGTTTTGTTCTGTGGGTCTGATGGGAAGTGGGCTAGGAGTGGAGACCAGAAAGTTCCCAGGGTGAACTCTGCTAAGCCATTTGTTCATCCTCTTTGTGTAGTTTTGCAACTATGCTTGCATACTATTTTTGTTTGGATAGCCCACAACGTTGGGGTGGTGCAATGCAGCAAGAAAATGAGCTGACATTACTCTGTGTCTGAAATCTCAGTAGTTAAGAAACCTGGTAAGTTTTCACAACCTCCTGTGGGCTGGACTGGGTCACTGGCAGAGGTCACACAGGGGATCTCATTTTTCAGGTGCCAAGAAAATGATGTGTTTATGAACCAGCTGCCAGCCCTCACCCTGACCACATTTGAGTTGGATTGGTTTCTGTGGAGCTTTGAGTGTTTGATTTTAGCATTTCAGGAGTGAGTTCATAACTTTGAAAACTTTGATGTTTTGAAGGCATTTTTTTCCCTGGTGATGAGCAGGGGAAATCCAAAGTTTCATTTTGCAATGCAGTATTCCCTGAACTTTTAAAAGTCACTTCCAAAGGATTCCCAAGCCTTTTGGAGAGCTTTAAGACCTTTGAAGTCCAACTTGGCATTTATTGTGACTTCTAAATACTAAATCTTTGCGGACTTGGGAAGACCCAGCTAATGAAACTGGAAAGAAGAAAAATTCTGAAATCTTGTTTGGCAAGCTGAGCTTCATAGCAAGTTTACCAAATCTAACATCTCTAATAATTATTAATTTTATTTCATCAATATTTCCTATTGTATGGTCTTCAATAATATTTTCAAATCTATATACACAACTTCAAAATCTGAAAATGTATTTTCACCAATATGGCATAAGTCACAAACGATTTTGGGGACCAAGTATTTAAATAGAATTTTGAAATTAGTCCTCTTTATATGTATTTTAACACTAAATGGTCCACTTTTGGAAGATCTGCTTGTATGCTACAATTGTTCTGTTGCTAGTAGTTGTGTAATAGAGGTTGTTAGTTTTTCAGATTTTTCACTTAAATGCCATTCTTTAAAAGATTTTAGTGGTGAAATTTGTTTCTTCTCTGTAGGTTTAATTGTTGTAATTGTCTCAAATGGAGTTAAACTAGCAAACTTTCATGGACCTCAGTACTTAGGAGGATTTATCTCAGTTGTTTGAATTGAATTCAAAGATTGTATAATAAGGTCAATTTTAGATGCTAAGATTAAATATCCACAGAGCAGGTCAGTAGTACCTGAGCTCCCTTTTAATCATATCATAAGCCTGATTTTTGTGGGTTCTTTTAATTAAAAACTGGAAACTTTACCTGGTAATAGTAGGAATCTGAAATGATTATGAGATCACGCAAACTCTTCTCCTCTTCCTTTTTTTTGCCTCCTTCCTGGAACACAGCAAAAAGCATAGATAGATATGCTTGTATATATGTTCTGAGACATCAATATTATAATTAGCTGTAGGAGAATGAATGAAAAACTTTAGGCCTGTTCTTCTGGCTCCTATGGCAAGCACACAAGCTGTGTAGAGCTTTCAAAACCCTCTAAGGGGAAATACTGCCTTGGAAAATCAAATCAGAAAAATATAGTTTTATTAATTATAAATTAGTTATTATTAGTTATAAATAAAATATATTTATAAGGGAACAGTATCAGGACCTGGATTTCTAGTCAGAATTTCCTTATAGACATTGACATGGTGAAACTTTGCTAGTGTTCTTCACAATGCATATGACAATTCATACACAGCATTCCCTGACCTAATCTATATTGAAAGACAGAAATGACACAATTTGAAAACATTCAGCTTTCTTTTGCCTTGACTTTCTAGTTATATGCTGTTGAAAGCTGTAACACAAGAACAGTGAGACCAGAGGAAGAAGAGTCTGGTGCCTGTCAGTGGTCCAGGCAGGGTTTGTGTCCCAGTGAAGTGCCATCTGACAGGAGAGGGATGCCCTCTGCAGGGCTCTGGCCAACCCACACTGCTCCCTGGCTGATCCTTTATGAGCCAAGTTCACTGGCAGCAGTGCATGGAAGAGAGCCCAAGGAAAGCTTTCTGCCCTGGGGGTTATTGTGTCTTTTGGAGCTACCAAGACTTTCTCAGTGCTTTTGTTATTCAGCATCACACCCCAGTTCGTGTGACCAAGCCCCACTCCATAACTGTTTAGAGATTTGTGATGAGTTGAGGTTTATACTATGAGCTGTTTCAGTGGAAAATTGAAACCACACATTGGATCAAATGGAATCTGTGTTCCAATGCAGATGATGTTTTTCTTTTTACATCTGCTTAGTGTGTTCAGAGCTTTGCAGACAGATGTGCAGTGCCTCTCTAGCAGCACACACAAGCAGTCTCATTTGGGAGTTACACTATAAAGTATGCAGCAAACTAACTCAGTATTCTGCTTCTCCTCTGTACTACAGGTGCTGCTTGGCCACCACTGAAGCTTGTGCACTCGTTCTGTGCCATGAAAGCAGACGATGGTCCCTGCAAAGCCATCCACATCCGCTATTTCTTCAATATCAAAAGCCGCAAGTGTGAAGTATTTGAATACGGTGGATGCCACGGCAATGAGAACAACTTCCTAACGCTGGAGGAATGTCAGCAGAAGTGTGTGCCAACAGGCCAGTACCTGTTTTCTCACCCTCCTACCAATTCTTCATTTGCATCTGTTATTTCTCCTTCACAAACCACTTGAATTTGGGAAGTAGAAGCCCTCTTCGGTTCCTATTAATACAGAAATGTGATTCAGCTAATTATATTCCCCAGTAGGTTGTAGTCATCTGAATTATTTTACATGGTGCAAGCAGACATTCAGGATTTGGAAAGATAGGTAGGTTTTGTAATGTACCTGTGGAATAGGGCACCAATGCAAATAATCTTATTTTCTAGCTAGAACCCTGTTTTGGGTGAGCTCTTAAGTGAAATTGATTTTGCAGCTGGTAGCAAGGATGTTTTTTATTGCTTTCAGAGTGTCTAACCCAAGTTTTGATCCCAGGTTTGTCCTTTATTTGAGAAGATGATAGAAGTTGTCCAAAATTTTGGCCATCTTTTCTGTTACAGCATAATTACCACTACAGTAGTAGATAATTCTCATTAAAAATGTCAGTCATAGCCATTTGTCAGCTTTGTTTTATTGAAACCTCTTTAGTTAATCACTGGAAAGAAGAAAATGAGATCTAATGTAGGACACACACAACAATGTGCATCAAGAGCCTTGTGAATGCTGGTTTTACTATTAAAATTCATCCTTGTAATTAATTAAAGTTTTCAGCAGTGTGAAAATTCCTCACAGGACTGGATGAAAATTAGAAGATTCTTAAATCTGCCAGTGGAGCTTGAAATTTTGCAAGCTTGTATTTCCAGAGACTGGAGGAATTCTTATTGAGGGTTTCCTCCCCATACCTACTGCAGATCTTGCTTTCACTGGTATTTGATGGAATGTGTCTGGCTGTGTAAACTGAAAGTGATAGGATATCGTGAAGGGGGAGAAGGCAATGGAAATTGCAAGAAAATTTTAGAACAAAAGGATCCTCAAAGGAATGTAATAACCCTCGGGTAGTGTATCAGCTATGTGAGGCTTTTCCCCAAGTCCATTCATACATTGGATGTTCATTTCTTAGACTTCAAGGTAAGACAGAAGGAGTCATTCCCAACAGGAGGTACTTTTCACTCACATGTGCCTTGCCCAGCAGCAGAATTTGCCATGGTTACTGAGCTCAAGTCAGTGATGCTGGCAAGTCTGCAGCAGAGAACAGTTAATAGGTTATTCTGGGGATGGACAACAGAAGCAGCTGAAAATTTTCACTCTGCTGTCTAATAGTGACGTGCTCTGGCAGCATCTACTGCTATGCAGACATTGGTAGGTGTTTTTGTTTCCTCTTTTTTTCATAATTGACTGGGGACCAGGGCCTTTTCTTGAAACTAGAAATCTGCTGAAGTTGCTGTAGGTGCTGAACTGTTTTGCAGGATACAAACTTGTATCTTCTAGGATTAGCACAGGCTGCTTGCAAGCACAGTGAGTTCTTACAAGTTATAAAAAATCCTTCCAAGAAATTTCAGAAGCTCCTATTTGAGTTTTCTGGCCAAAGCAGACTGCATATATGACAAGGTAATTTATAGCATCAGGTTTTGTCTGGCAGCAAATGTCTCTCACCTATTTTCCATCCCTTCCGGAATCCACATCTACATAGTGTTTAGATCAGGCTTTAAATCTGTTATATTGGTTGTTTCTCAACACATTTGTATTTCCTGATCAAAATTACTCTGCCTCGTGTTGCTAAATTTATTTAGAATCTGCCTCCCACCCCAGTGTTATAATAATGGCTGGAGCTGGTTACACATTACCTGGAGTAGTATTTCAAGAGTGTTTGTTAGTTTTAATGGCTCTTATCTTAACAATCTGCAAATATTCCTTGAAAGTATCCCTGGTCTCGATGCCTTTGGTCTTTCCAAAGAGGAGACTGCATGCGTTTTATTTACTCACCACATACTAACTCAAGATATTATTTACCATTTAGATCTATTTTTCTGATCTGCAAGTGCCACCATAATTTCTGTTCAGTTAGGTTTTGCTTTTAAACAACTGCATGCTTATAAAGCTATCTCTATCAGGATGGAAAAAAAAAACAAAACCAAATGCTACAAAGTTTCACTAAAAACCTGTCAAAGTCTAAAAGGTTACTCCATTTTTTAAGTGGATGACAATTTACTAGTGCATTTTACTCCAAGGATTGATTTGAAACTTTTTGATGAAACTTTTTAATTTGAAACCTTTTGATGGTTTCTGGACAGATCTACTAATATGCCTCAGAGACCAGAGGTGCTCCAGGGAAGAAGTGCAAGAATCAGTCACAGCCTTGCTCTGTTTTCAGATGCAATACATGGGTAAACACAGTGGTAATAAAATTAAAATAATTTTAATTATTAAAATGGCATCCCATCAAGAAAGAGGCATATGGAAATCACAATTCTTTAATAATCTAGCATTTATAGTTAAAAGAAAAAAGGATGACATGAAGAAAAGCATTTTGCTCTAAATGCATTCACACACAAAGTTCAGGAACCTCTGACCTACTTGCATCTGAAACAGATCTTAAGCAAACACTTCCTGAAGTGGCTGAAAAGGGAAAGAACCTTTATATTAATGAATTTCATTTTATGTAGAAGTCTCAGATACTTCCAGAAGTGCAGATTAGTGTTTTGGTGCTCATTTACCTGTATTTAGTATTTTAGCAATTGGTAAGGATAACAGCTGGTTACAACAGTGTTCCTTCTCCAGACTATACTATTTGTGTCTTTGATTCATCATACCTGAGCTTAAAAAAAAATACATAAGTGAGATAGAGTTTACGTCATTGATTTTAAAATCTTTCTTACGGATTATTGTATGGGAGCAGTTCTCATTTCTGGGCAGAAAATCAAACGAAGGAATTAATTACAGATGTTTAATCTGTTTCTAGTTCTGACTCCACCAAGCTTAAAGAGTTATCTTTCAAGATAAAAAATTGAAAGTTATTGTTGCCTTGACTAGCATTCAGTGTCAGGAAGACCTGGAGTCTAGGATGTTAATTAGCTCTTTTTTGTCTGACACCAGCCTGGCTTGTGGTGATTTCCAGCTAATGTTTGGTTTGGGGTTTCAGCAGGACCCACAGCACCTTTACTATGCTTGGAGTTGGGGTTATTTGCAAGACTGCACCTGCCAGTATCTCATCCAAAACTTGACATTTCCTGTCGTAGGAAATTTGAAGTGTTTCTCCTCAATTTCAATTTCAAGAGTAAGATAGAGGGATAAAAGGGAAAAGGCTGGGTTGGTAGATGCAGAATTTGGAATGAAGTGTTCAAAAGTCATAATCAGATGTAATGAGTGAAGATTTACCACATTATTTCTTCAATCTGATGTTGCTATTTTCACAGAATCACAGAATAAGCTGAGTTGGAAGGGACCCAGCGTTAATTTGATTCTGACACACATGTGGGCTCTGGAGCAGATCTTCTAGACTAAATCCTGTACTGGCATATGTTTGGCATAACTTTATAGTATAAAACTGAAAGTTATCTAAAATGAGAACTGGCTTAGTGTCTACATCTTGGTACTCAGCCCACAACCACTTTTCAGTGTATGAATAACAGTGATCAAAGACTTCCCAAGAGCTGGATCTGCTTGGAGGGAGAAGAGAAACAAAGGCTCATGATCTCTGTATTCTCTGAATTGATAACAGCAGATAACAGTTTGGTGTTACATACAGTGTGCTGCAGACCATCAGGCATAAAGCAAACTCAACTCTTAAATGAATCCCTTTTGCTAACATAATTCAGCAAAACTATGTATAATTTTGTGAATTTTTGTTAAATCTAACCCCCTCTGTGCAGTCTTGTAGTAAGTATATAGTTGTATTCATCTTACTTCCATTTCCAGTATTTATTACTGTAGGAGAACACTATTTAGTGACTGTAGAAATGAGTCTGAAGAGAAAGTATGAGTGACACAAAAGTGCTTTAAAATAAAGAAGAATCTGAAATAGTAAGTTACCACTTTGAAGAATGTGAAGACCAAAATTGATAAAAATAAGCTCAAGGGTAGCTATCTAATATATGTAGAAATTCAGAAGAAATAATGTGATTGGTCAAAGTTTTTGATTTTCAATATTCAGCACAAATACAAGAAAAAAATGAGCCAGCATGAGTGAATTACCAGATCAGGAGATCTTGCTGACAGTTTGGAATCACTAAGCCACCAGAAAGAAGTGATTGATGACAGTACAACAGAGTTCAGAGAACCCAGCTGCAGGCTGGTCACCCAAGGCTCTCCAAGACAAGGCTCAGATTCAAGATGATTACTTCTAAATCAAGCTTCCCAGAAATCAGCTGTATTTTTTTTTTTTTTGTGCCCAATACTCAACAACTTCAGGGAATGAGAAAGTACTTTCTAAGAGGAACTTGCCAGTAGACCCCATTGGTTACTGGATATGAGTATAATCAGAAATGTCATCACTAGCACAAAGATCTTCATTTTTGAGGCAGTGAATATAAATTTTAGGCTGGTAAATGGTTCTGGTCATGATAGCACTTCTAATATCTATTACTTAGAGTGGATCTGCAAAGAAATACACTTTGTTTACAAAAAAGAAACTCAGATGTGGATTTGGCTTTTTGACTGAAACCAGAAGCAAAAACACTGTTGATATGGTAGTAAGATTAAAAGATTCTAGGCCCCTCTAAACTCACAATAAAATTTTCCTTTTCTCTGCCAGAAGAGTAGAGATTACATGCCAAAATATGATTGCTGATTTTGCCCTGAAGGGGACAGCTGAGTGAAGTTAGTGAAACAGCCTGATGTGCGTGTCCTTCCTTTAGGTCATGGGTTTAAATGCTGAGGGCCAAGCCTCCTACTAATAAGAAAAACTGGAAATCTGTTCAAAGAAATGCTATGTCACTCTGGAGTGCATGCCATGCCTTTAATATTTTTTAAAGTGTAACAGCTGCATTGTCCCAGAGGTGGAAGGAAAAATGTGTCATGACAGAATTTCTACCCAATAGAACAGCTTTGAAAATATAACATCAACAGGTTTCCAGAGAAAACTAGGGTATAATTATGATTTTAAAAAGGGCAGTAAAATACAAAACAAGAATTATGAATCAATGCAAATAAGGTGACTAAGGCAGAGTCCAGAAGCTGCTGGGCATCTTTCTCTCAGCTGTCAAAATAGTCAGCCTTTCTCAGAAATTACATCTGCTCTGCCCATGGAGTCCTTTGCAGTTTTATGATTAGACAGTCTCCTACAAGGAGAAGAAGGTTTTTTTTCAATCTCTAAAAAGGAATTTGGGGTTGAATTAAGATACTCAGTTTCTTGAGCTGATCCAATAAAACCCAGGCTCCTGAATTAAAAATGACAATAACAACTTCTTTGGTGCAGATTGAGAACCATGCAGGCAGAGTTTTCATCTACACCCCTGGGACACCTGGAGATACATGGCCAAAGGAAACTGCACAAGGAAAGCCCTACATGGCAGAGCAGAGGGAATTAGATAGGATAAGGGAAGTCTTCCTGTCTCCCTCAGTCAGCTCCAAAGCTATGAGCAGTATTAGTAGCTACAGCAGTCAGGTTGTTAGTCTGCTAAGTAAGACTGCATGATACAGGATCCTGGGTGCAGTAGCAAGAGGAGTAATTTCCCTGTTCAATTTGATATTGGCATAATTTGATTTCAGTACTTTCTATTTTGTCACGTTTCCAATACAGCAGGTCTTCCTATATAAAGGAAATGATATTCAGTTCTCCACAATGAGCTTTTGTGCTGCTTCCCAAGTAAAGAGAAGAAGGAAGA
The DNA here is from genome assembly GCA_013397375.1 of Toxostoma redivivum. Classification (NCBI taxonomy): domain Eukaryota; kingdom Metazoa; phylum Chordata; class Aves; order Passeriformes; family Mimidae; genus Toxostoma; species Toxostoma redivivum. The sequence goes on from VXBI01009545.1 coordinate 948,892, forward strand.
GATGCTGTATTCTTGCTTCTCAGTGCTCACACTCACTGCTAAAACACTGGTACCACAGGTGAGACTCAATATGTGTGCTTTTGCTAAATCTCTTTATTTTTATTTATCTTGCAGAACTGCCTCAGAAGATGGCGTTAGCAAAAATTAAGAAAGGTAATTATGTTTACATCATAATCTAAGATTCTTCTACCACAATAAGTGATTTATTATCTTATTTTGTTAGCTTGGAACAATACATAATTTATCTTCTAACAAAAACAACAATGTCAGATTAAAGTGAGTTCTTAGTCCGAATCTTCTGTCTTCATCAAAGAATTTGAGGACAGTTGTGGTCACTGAAGGCTGCAATCTCTTCTCCAAAAAATAAATACATCATGATCTTTTTCTTCAATAGAAAGAGGGACTCAGCAGAGATTCAAGCATGGTAAAATTAGCCATGACAGGAAACTCTTAAAATATTTTGAGAACAAGCTAAATGCTTCATACTAATGCCTTTTTACTTTTAGAAAAATAGAAAAATAGGAAAAAAGTTTTCTGAAACAGAACTTTTTAACCATTGTCTGTGGAGGAGCTACCAGAGGTTAGGGCAGATTCCCTAATTACAAATCAAACAAGGGAGCAAGTTTCCCATTCCTGAAGGATCAGACTTTTAACAGAACTTTAAATTCCTGGTACTCCAGACTTCCAAAACAGCCAGTGCTGAAGTACTGGGAATCCCTTACTGAAACCCTGTTGGTCTGTTGAGAAAACTGATGTTCCTAACAAGGATATTTCAGTTTGACACTCAGAGTAGAGCTTGTGGGTAGAGCTTACTCTATCCTTCCCCTTTGCACATTGGAGACTCACGTGGATGGGGCCCACTGTGGGCAGCCAGAGCTCCACAAACACAGACCTGAGTCTTTTTCACAAGTCAGCTCCTCTTTTTCTTCTTACTCTCCTTCATCCTCCTCCCACTTGGGACTTCCTGAATGGGAGAGGATTTAGCAACTTGCAGAAATACAAATATTTGTATGTGCATTTTGCAATAAACTATAATCAAATTACCTATCTTTGCATTTTCATATGAGATAATGGTTTTCTTTTCCTGTTTTCTACTGTCTTTTCTATTCTTAATGCATTAAAAAAAATCGTGATTATACTGTGGAAGCTACTAAGGTTGATTTTCCACAGATGCTGCAGACTTTGGCACTACTTCCTTTAAGGGCTGACCCTAGATCTCTGCCTTTAATGACAAACCAGAATACATCCTGTAAAAATCAGCTCATGGCTATCATCAGCATTATTGCACATGTGCTGTTATTTCCACTACTGTAGTCTTGAATATTGAGTCCTTGGAGAAAGATGTGGCATTTAGAAGTATAGTACTGCTTTGTATGGTTAGGGTTATATTGCCTTCATGAACTCTCTCTTCAAAAGTGGCTATAAAAGTTAGCTGTGAGCTCAGCTAATTTGTACTTAATTCCATTTGCAAGAACCTGAAAGAACCATTTTAATATGAGAATATTCTAAATTAAGGACATCTGTTTTTAAGAATCAGTCATAATCCTGTAGCCTACTTTGCATACCCTTATTTTTATCTGCCTTCCTTTTTCAGTTAATATCTATCTAATAGTATTTCTGTGTTATTTCACAGTATTGTGCAATGTTTGATGAGAGAATTTTTTCTCTATCTCCTGTTGTCTGTGAGCTCCTAGCAGATGGAACAGATACTCCTGGTGGAGTCTTGCTGCTCCCTGTCTAGGCACCTGTCTCACCTCTGTTTTCAGCTGAAAGCACAACATGTCCCTTGCACATATTTCTCATATTTATTGCTCTGTGTGAGCTTAGCTTTCTAAATCTGTGCACATCAATAGGGTGCTGCCTTTGAGTAGCAAGAGATGTGAAACTCCTGAACTGTGGATTACACTTATTGGCAGACAATGAAATTTGTAATGAAGAATCAAAATTAAACTATTCAGGAATGCTAAAAACAGTTGATTTGGTTGCTATATTAAAGAATATTGCAGTGATTCAATTTTTCATGTGATCTCTGAAAGTTTTTTTTTTTTGCTGTTCATGAAGTATAATAAAAATTGAAATGCAGTATATTGCTAATTAATTCTTAGGAAAACACTAGTTATGAGCTATTAAAATATTTTATATAAATTCAACATATGCATCAATTGCCTTTAATAATAATCTTGTTCTAGCAATGAATTTGAATATATACCTAAAATAGGTGTAATAGGATTAACTTCTTTGCAAGTTGATAATCTACTTCTAAAATGTTAGGAACTTCAAAGTAACTGTTCTGAATCTATTTTTTTAAATGGCAGCCTGCTCCACACCATTTTAGTCTCAATATTTTGTAATTTTCACAGCTAAGCAAGGCCTTTATATGTTACACCTGATATGATTTTCTTATATGATGGTTAAATAGACTTTTCTCGGTAAGTCAGGTCAGACAAGAATCATATTTCAAAATATCTATAAGCAAGAATCTGAGAATTCCTCCACTTATATTTCATTATTGTTACCATGATTTTAAGCATATTCTTTTAAGAAAAAACCGAATATGGTGAGAAGTTGACTCTCGGGGATTGTCATATGGCTACGTGTTTCTCTTCCCTGCCAGAGGATGTGATATCATGCTGTGATATTCAGTCAAATTATGCAATATTCATTTGTTAACTTTTCCTGTGTTAATATTGTAGTTACTGATTGCAAACTCAGAACTGAGACTGAAATATTGTAGAATAGCTGCTCTGTCTCCCTATTTCCAGTATCCTTTTATAAGGATAAACAGCACTGCTAGATTTTTTCAGTTTTATTTTAAAATTCCTTCAGTTTTTCTCCTATTTGAACATGGATGAGGACATAATGAGGATGTGTAGATGCAGGTGATCTAGCTGAGGTTCGGATCTTCTTATAAATCAGAATAAAAACTAATTTTCAACTTAGAGCATTAATGTTTTGGAACTTTAAAGTATTCATTGGCTGACATTTTTCAAGATGTAATTTAGTGCCTACTTGAACAGAGAAATAAATACCCCTATAATGTTCCAGTGTAATATTGCACTGTTAAACATAGAACAAAAGCAGCACAATAAAGCAGCAGTTATTTTATAGTTGGCCTTTAGCCCAAAGTCACAGGTTTATTTTGTAATCTTCCTCCAGTTCTGTTGTTTTCTTGGGATGCATTTTAGTTCTTTCTTATCCACCCTTGTTTGATCATTTAGCATTGTTTCTAGGAAAGCCTGACTTCTGCTTCCACGCCCAAGAGCCGGGGGTCTGCCGAGGATATTTCACCAGGTACTTCTACAACAAGGAGACAAAACTGTGTGAAACATTCAAGTATGGTGGGTGTCTAGGAAACCAGAATAACTTCAGGAGTTTGGAGGAGTGCCAGACTACTTGCCAAGACAACTGTAAGCTGATGTTTCTAATTATTCTTATACTCTTTATACCCTTGTATAAAAAAAAAATGGTGTGTTTTGAAGGTATTTTGCATGAAAAATACAATCAGTTTAGGGTGCCCTGAGGTAGCAATAATTTATATATGAAATTTACAATAATTATACATATTTTCAAATAAAAATACTAAAATGTAAAGTATTAAGTAAACACTTGATAGGTACTATTTAAGGAATATTACAGGACTCCTACGTTTCTACTTTTCTCAAGACAGCTAACCTAAAATCTGCCATTTGTTTGGCTTTGTAATACCATAAAACACTAATATATATTTTTAACCCATAGGTCTGCATATACTCCTTTCAAACCAAGTCTTGTAATGACAAGAGGTGCCCATATAGGAATTTTTAACTTACTGTGTATTGCTAGCTTCCCACCAAAGATTCATGGAACACCTGTGTGTCCCTTGGGAATGATCTGGCTTTGCAGCTTCGGTTACAAAAGCCATTGAGACTGACCACAGACCATTAATTTGCTTTCTTGTCCTGTTCCTTCCAAAGAATTGTTCTACATCAGGATACAGGAATCCTCTCCCTTTACCAAGTGCTTCATTTTATTCGTAAGGCAAATACATTTTCTTATTGAGAGCCTCCAGACCTTTTCATCTTCCTTGTCTCTAGTTGGCCTTTTTCCAGCACTGTTTCATAAGCTGCCATTTTGGCAAGGGGAACTCGAGCCTATTCACACTTAAAGTAGAGAAGACCCCTATGCTTCTTTTTAAAGATTTTTTTTTTTAACTATAAATATAGAGCCATGTGCATTTCCCCTGCTTTTGCTGAAGCATTTTTTCCTGGGCTGTGATTCCACTTTTACCTTCTGGACTAAAAGCTGCAGAATATTCTTATTCATTACTTTAGTCTAAAATAACACCTTCATGTAAATTTGCATGAACACACAAGAAGAGAGGGTTAGCGGCTGTTACCATGGTCTAAATGGATCAAAGTTTTTATTTTTGAGATATTGAATCATTGATAAAAAGATTTGTTCACTTCCTTTGTTGTTGTTTTTTTTTTTTTTAATTTAGCAAATTTATTGCCAGCTGAAGAGCATCCCAGCACTGTGAACAGCAGCTCCTCAGCAGAACCCAGCCAGTCTCCTGAGATTTTTGGTAAGAATTTTCTTTTGCTGTTTATAGTCAACCCTTTGATGTTCTTTGGTTTATCCGCTGATTTTTTTCTATTTTTTTGAAGACATGCATGTCACTGGAAATACCTGAGCACAGAGAAATCATTAACATTAAGAGTAGCTTCAGAGCTGCTTTCTTGCCAGTAACACATGATTTGAAAAAGGCTCACAATTGCAAAGGTTAGAATGTCTGCTGGTAATATAAAAATAACCTTACCAAGCTGTGTATGATCTAAATTTTACATCAGTAAAATTAAAGAAGAAGAAGAAGAAGGAACCCATTGCAAAGTTGTTTCAGCAAGCTGAGTTTCCTGAGCCTTTAGAGATGTTGCTTGGCAACTGGCATCAGTAGTGGGTTTGAGCATGGCCAGCAGGTACCAATCACAGCTGATTTCCAGAGCTGGGATATGTCTGCATATCCCACCCTTGACTGCTTCACACCAACTCTCTCTATTTTTTCTTTTAGTTAATTTGTTGCCAGCTGCTCCCAATGAGAAGTCCAACACCCTGAACAGTAGTTCCCCAAAGGAGGAGCCCAACCAGGTCCCCATCTTTTTTGGTAAGAATTAGATTTTCCAGTTCTTAGCTCTAAATCTTTTATATGGATTGCATTTCCATTTAAACCCATTTTTTACATACCTGAGACTAAAGAGTGGGCTTTCATCTTTGCCAAAGGATTTGATAAGCAGAGAAAGTCAAAGCAAAAGAATATATCACAATTTACAGATTTTTCATAAATATCAGGAAGTAGAAGACTTACCACTCTCTTTAAAATTGTGCACTTCCTAAAGGCCTGATTAATACAAAGAGCAAAAGCAGTGATGCATAATTCTTTCAGTCAGAATTAATATTTTTGTGAGGATCTAATAGGCAACTGATTTGAATTCCTTTTACTAATTAGAAAAGGACAACATTTGGATTTTAGAATATGGCAGGGTATAATATATTTAATACCAGAATGTTTCTATTTTTGCTGTGACCATATTAAACTCAGTTTTGGGTTGAGTACAATCACAGTGAGTATGAATTAATTTTTAATGTTGCTCCAAGGTATTTTTTGCTCTATGTAAAAGATGGGACCCTGGACCTTTACTGAGGAGGGATAGGCTTTAATAGTATCAGCAGCTGGACACTGTCCACTGTGAATGGCTCATGCTTGCTCACACTGGCTGATTGAATTTGAGGCATGTCATTTTTATGACCCACAGTTGTGCAAGAGGAAGAAACAAGCAGTTGGAGAGAACCTGAGCATTGTCACCAAGTATTTCTGTTGGTTTTTTGCATTTGCACTTGCTTGCACTTTTGAGGACTGAGTGATGATGTAGACACTCGCTAAGTTTTTTTTTGCATTTTATATGTTCTGTAAGGTAATAGGTTTGTAGGTGGCATTCCTGTGCTCTTTGCTTACAGTGGAGTGTCTAATAAAGCATGAATGTGTGTTGTACTCTATTTTTTGCCTGCACTGTTATCCACATGCACTGCTGGTTTGACATAGGCTTTTGTGCAGTTGTATTGTTTGTTTACCACATGCAAAGCATCAGTGCGTTCTTATTTAAATGAATGAATATAAAACAGTAAAGCTTATGACAATAATTTTAAAAATAATTTAAATTTTGGTATCATTTTTAAAGACTATTTAAAAAATAAAATATAATTTAGTTAATTTACATCCAAGCATAAAAAAAATTACAAGGAGTTGTCTCTTATAGGATACCTTACCTCACAATTGACATGCTGTTCCATCTTGATTTTAAGAAAAAAAAGATTGTTGTTGGTATGTGTAACTCTGTAAAAACATCTGATTATTAGACTGACAACATAGCTCTTGATCTTCAGAAAATTAAACTGTTCTATGGACAAATAAAGCAAACCATGGATACAGACATGACGTTCTTAGCCCTCTCAGCAATGAACTTTCTGCAGAGATTGAAGATTGTTCTGGTCTCACTCTGCTGAAACATCTATAATAACTTCTGTTTTGTTGAAAACTAAGGAAAAGTGAGGCTAAGAATCAAAGCTTTAATTGTATGTGATCTATGGTAGAAAATTGTAAGTGCTGTACCTACATTTGATTTGTGAGATTTAAGTGGGAGAAAGGATCAAAAAAAGTCAATTTTCAGCTCAGCAAATTTAGAATAGCACAAGGATGCAGGTCCTGTTAATACAGAGTCACGGTCATCTTTTGTTGATATAAATTGGCACAGTTCTATTTGCTTTAATGGATCTGCACCAGTTTATACCTGTGGAGTACTGTCAAGTGCAGATGAATCGTTATTTTTGTAATAGCCTGGCCACTTGAAGATTCCTTTATTTTCTCTTTGCTGCAACCAGAAATGAGGAGCTGAAGTCTGCACATATCGAAAATCTGGCAATAAACCTGAAGCTTCATGAATGCCACAATCTCATGTCTAGTGAGCAATAGTGCTCACTGTATTCCCTTTCCTCCTAAGATAATTTCAAACTTGTTTTGCAGTGTGATTAATTAGCAGTCTGTTATCACACAACCCCTGCAAAGCCTGAGGGGTAAGGATTATTGTTGCAATGTAGAGTTGGGGTTATTTCTGATAAATGTGAGTGTGTATCTGGATGTGCATTTTTGTTTCTGAAGTCGTGATCATGACCTGTTTATAAGGGTGATGGGATTCAAGAAAGGGCTGTGTATTATAAGAATTGAATCTTCAACCATACATGTGTACCTTTTCTTTTTTTATGTAGTTCTGCAGCTTATGGGAATTTTGCTTCTTTCATTTTCCTTTTTTCTTCATAGAAAAAACAAGAGAGAAAACTTTTTATCAACTTTAAGAAAAATGGGGTTGTAACATGGAAACATTTGGGAGAGAAACTCCCAAAGAATAGGCATAGGCATAATAGCCCAACTTTCTGTTCCATCATATCCATAAATACAGCACTAGGAACTGGAGCTGAACAGAGCTCCAGTAATGTTCTAGTGACATTGTGTACACACTGCCTCACAGGCTTCCAGATTGTTCTGCTAGCAGACACCCTGGGCATGACAAGGGAATGTTTTATGCTTACTTGAAGTCAAGTCTTTTAGTGATCAGTACATTCAAATAAATTTTTAAATTTTATGATCTTCAGCAGAGAGGAAATTATGATTTTTTTTTTTTTATTTTATTTTGTTGGGAAAAATGGGTCTAGGTGGGAAAATTAAGAGGTTTTCTTCATGGGCTTCTGTGAGTGAAGAACATGCAGATAATTTGAAGAAAAGCAAGAAGATTGTTTGGTATTTGGGGCGTTTATCTAACAAATCTATAGGCAAGGCATAGCATAATTTTTGGGAAGAATCCAAGAGGGATTCTGAACAGTACCTGGCTCTCTCTTGGGTGCACTGTAAATACACAGTCCTTGTTTACCTCATCGCTGGCTCCATGGTTCCCCCAAATCTTGCAGTCGTAAGAACTCCTTCGTGAGGGGACTGTGGACTCACTGGAGAATTCTACATGACAGATAAGTAATTTACATTACAAAATGCATATTTGAATTCTCTGATGTAATTTAAAAACCTGTTCGTTTTGGGCCTTTCTGCTCTGTTCTTTGTAGCTTCAGAAATTAGCTGGTTAAAATAGGTAATCTATGCTTAACATTTGCTTTGAAAACTAACATCCTCTCCAGCTAGAGAAAGATTAAATGAGTTCCAGGCTCAAGAGTTCTCAGAGAGGTACCAAAAGCATTGCCTTAGTTAATTTAACTACCATCTTCATTATTAAACACCAGTAGGTTTAATACAAATTTTATCACATTGTGGACTTCTACTCTGGACCCATTATGGCAATAATGCCACAAGTATGAAAAGAAGTTAAGAGGTTCTCATTTTATAACTTGAAACTAAGTTAGTCTATCTCAAAAAAGCAACTCATAACTCAGTTTTTGAATTTCAGGATTTTTTTTAATACTATGATATTGCTAACATAACATTCTATTTCTTTCCTAGCAATTTTTCATACTTTTTCACCACACCAGTTCAGCTCTTATACATCTTTCAGATGGACCATTTTTTTAGCAGCATGTGTAAGACACCTAAGATGTAGCATGTGCTATTTGGGTATTTTGTCAGCCCCCTGAATTGCCCAGGTTAATGTACTTGCTTGTAACTGCTTCCTTTCAGCAACTCATCTGCTTCCCACTTTTGCAACCACAGGATGTCTTCAGCTTTGCTGTAACCCAAATAGTTTCCTCAAAATTTTACTTGCTTTTTCCACTGAACCCCTTCTGAGTGGCTTTGTATCTTCAAGAATTCCATCTGACTGGCTTCATGTTTGCATTTATGCATTCATTTATTGCATTTATGCACCCAGCTACCTCAGTTCTGCTGCTTCCTCAGGAAAAATGGTGCTCTTTTGGGTCCCACATAACTGACGATATAATGGTTCCCATTCAGCTTCTTGCAGCCTGTGCAGCAACTTTATCAGTTCCCATTCTGTGTATTGGTCACTCTGGTGTGATAGATGATGGAGTTCTTCCAGGTTTGGGAATTCTGGCATGGATTTGCTTCTTGAACTTGTTCCAGTGCCCAGGTCCTTTGGCTACCTCAGGTCCATCCTCCAATGTTTCAGTTCTCACTTGCAGCGATCCTGAAGGAGCAAACCACCAGCCTCTCCTTGGAATGGTAAAATCCTGCCAGCAGCACTAACACACCAGCATCTCCACCAATTTGTGCACTTATTCTTCACATTCAGTACCTTTTTATTCTGCAAGTTACAAGCTATTGTTTATGACTGCTCAATAGTTGCTGACAGACCTGTTACTTAAGTTTGCTGTAGTAATTCAACAAACTCAGCACTGAGTTATTGAATTTTACATAGGAAAGGCTGGGTACTTTAACCTTCTCCTTGCTTTCAGAATGTCTAGCAGTGATTTTCTCCTTTAATTACTAGAAATATTTACCATATTTTTAAAGCTGTTCACGTTTAATTTATTTCACCTCACTTTCTGCAAATGCTTCATTTGAAACTCTTCAAAATGAATTTGTGTGCTCTCTCCTATGGCAGAAATGGCAATTTTATCACTAACAACACATATAAAGGTGTATATATTTCAGGTAATCTTTTGCTGGCAATCCAAAGAATGACATTTTACTGTGGTATTTTTTTTTTAATTGTAAAAAACCTGCTTATGTCAAGTATCTTGGATTTCCAGGAGAGCAGAATTAAATTTGCCAGCAAAAATTTCAAGTAATATTGACATAAAACTGAAACACTGCAGGGCTGTCTCACCTTGTTTTTCCTGAACCACCTTTTTCAGAGCCTCCTCCTATCCCTTCCTTATGCATGACCCCCATGGACAGAGGGCTTTGCAGAGCCAAAGAATTGAGATTTTTCTACAACTACTCCACTGGAAGGTGTCGCCCATTCAGCTACAGCGGTTGTGGTGGGAATGAGAATAATTTCATCTCCAGAAAGTCGTGCTTGAGGATCTGCAAGAAAGGTATGGGAAGTGAAACTGCCCCCAGCTATCATTAAGAGGTAAATATTGTGTGGGTCAAAACCTTCTCTTGCCACTTTGGGTAGTAAGGACTGGCCTGATCAAATGTAATAGTTGAAAGTCTCAGAAAAGTGAAAATGGAAATCAGGAGAGATACAGAGCTAGAGAGAGGAGGGACAGGAAGGGCAGTGTAAAAGAACAGCAGTAACACAACTTGGCATTGGTCAGGCATATGAAGACTTCAGGTAAGACAAATGATTTTTTGTTTTTTTCAAGATTTATTGAAACAAGCCTTGTCTCTTATTTCTGATAATCTTGGTTGTCTTCTAATCTTACTTTGTTAACTTTACCTTTAGGATTCAATAAGAAAAAAGGTGAAAGAAGATTAATAAAAATCAAGAAAAAAAGAAAGAAACAGCCAGTAAAGGCTCTGGGCATGGAAGTCATCCCTGAAAGAATGCAACTTTGATTTTTATGGAAATGTGAAGTAAACTACTCTTCACCTGTGAATGAAAACCTTCCGTGTACGCCATTAAAATATATTTACTGTACTGATTATTTTGATTATATATTACTAAGCTGCATATATTTTTATTATGTATTCCTCAATCATGTTAATAAACATTACATTTTACTTTGCTAAAGGCTTTTCAATTGCAGTTTGGTCGTATATAATTGTCAGAGCTGCAGCAGGACAACAAATGTTGTGAGTGAATGATTAAAATGCAGAGAAGATTCAAATTGAATTTCTTACCCCATTATTCTTTTTGAATTCTACTTTTGTACTAAAGAAAGCATAACACTTGTGAAAGAATAATCACTAGTCAAGCATGATTGTTTCAATCATCGATTAAAAGATAGGTGTATTGCTATAAAAAGGAAATAGGCAATATGTTTGAATCTGATTTATTTTAGGTTATGCAGGCCTAGACTTAACTCCATTGAAGTGCATATAATTACAGTACTGTAAAAGGAACATGAAATCAGAATTAGCCACCAAAATCCATAAAGGGAGTGGTAAAGGTGTGAAGCAGTGTGGCAAATTTTTGGAAAGATTTAAAAGCGTATGTGTTGAGATCATTGACTTTTATCCTTGTTACCAATCTAGACTCATGGCTAGGCTTTACTGCTGAAAACGTAAAAAATTAAGCAATCTAAATACCAGAATGAGGAGATAAGTAATATCAGATTTTTATACTGAAATTTTATCCAAACCCATTTTCTGATGCTTAAGTCCTTTCAAGCTCTTTCAGTCTAGGATGCATTAAGTCTGATTTGAAAGATTCTCAAGGAACAGGAGTGTACAGCAGAGAGCCACATATGTGTAGAGCCTTGTCATGTAAAATGTATGAGCACCTCAAACTACCACTGCAATAACCACATAAATCAGACAAGTGCAGTTCTGCCAGGAAACCTATAAACTCCACAGGCTGCTGTGCACAGAATTAATTTTGTCTCCTGTTTTCAGTTTCAATTTGCTATCTTCCTGTTCTCATTCATCACTTTTCCCTTTCTCTCCAGGTTTTCCTGTTCTTCACACACTAGGAGTTGAGTCTGTAGGTGTGGGTTACACTGCACAGGAGCAGAGCAGTAGGGTAAATACTTGGACCAGCTGGAATCTGTCATTGCAGATAAGTGGAGAGCCCATGGTTTAAACTGCTCCCAGAGCTTTCCACTTGTCCCATAGCACCTGCCTGAGCACAGCAGGTCTTGTGGCCTCCCCAAGGCGAGGGGCTTTAGGCACACTTGGGGTGGGAGGGTCAGGATTTGCACTTATGCCATGGTTACCTTGCTTCTACACTGACACTGCTTGTGTCTGCCTGGCTAGGGATGCAGGTGAGGGCACAAATATCTGCACCTCCTCTTGTCTGCATTTTATGGTCAAGCCAGCAAAAATATCTGATCTTCCATTCTTAGTCGTAAAAATTTCCCATGGGCTGCCAATATTAAAACTTACATAATTGCATGATGTACCTCAAAGGGAGACAGACTGAAGTGACTGCATTAAACTAAAACATCTAAAGCTTTCATGTAAGAGACATGAAACTTATTAAGTCATCCCAAGAACATTGAAAATTATTTGTAAGTTTCCTAAGATTGATTAGATTGCAAACTAGAATGATGAACTTTGTTTTGAAATGAGACAATAGATACAGAAGGCTAGGAAAGAAAAGATGAATTCATATGCAGATTGTCTTGTGATTCTTGTATCATTTCATGAGGGAGCATCAGGCTCCCTCTTGTTCCAGGAACTTGTCCCTGGCTGCCCTGGATCCAACACCTACAAAAGCCACATGGGAAAAAAAAATCTAAGGAAAAAAATCATCCTTTCTGTCCCTGCAGAGCCCTGGCTGTGTGACTGCTCTCCATTCCTATAAGCTTCCTGCTTGCTGAGCTCTACTGCAAACTAACAGGTTATCCTCACTGGGAGGGACCAGCTGCTCCCAGGACTGTGCAGACTCCTCCAGGACTGCTGTAGCTAGGATAGGACTGACAGGTACTCTCCCATCCTCTCCTACCCTACTTACACTGTATTGAAGAAACTTCTTGTGCTGCTGTAGGACATTTTGTAATAACAGTAATTAAGTGATCCAGTGAGGGCTCTCTTGTGTCATTGTTGAGACAAAAGAGAGTTTTAACCACTAGTATCTCAAGAGTACCTCTGTTTCAGTTGGCTAAGGAAACACTTCATAGTGATTCATTTGTCAGGCTTGTTACTTAGTGCAATGAGAATCAAGACTGCAATGTCACAGACTGTAAAAACCTGATTATAAATCAAGATTCGATCTGAGAGTTCAGGCTGCTCTCAGCTGTGTGTGCTCAGTTTGGCCACCACACCAGCTATCCAGCTGTTTTTGCTTTTGTTTAGCTCTACAGTACAGAGATATTTTTCCCATAAAAAGTCCAAATTGAAATGTGATATGATCTTCAGCATAACAAGATGTTTCTTTTATGCCCTTCTGCTTCATTCACTTTTGGCTCCTGTACCTCCCATAGCTACAGAAAAATCAAATCCAAGAATAAGAAAAAAGATCTACGCATTTCCCAAAGACAACTAAAGCATGAACGTAGCAGGGGGATGATTGAGGCACAACACAGGAAAAGATGTGAATCAGGCACCAGAATGGTGAAGCAGTCAGAACATGAAGCTGTGCTAAGGTGTTACAGTAAGTGTACAGTTCCACTTGACCAGAGTCCATCCATCCAGTCCTTTCATTCCAGAATTTGCTCCAGTTGCTTTGGAGGGAAAATGCAGAGTGCTGTGAAATTTCTCCTATGCTGTTTCACAACAGCCACCAAGCTGAAGCAATTTTGCAGAGGTTTGATGAGTTTCCATATATCATCTATCCAGCAGTAACTTGGTATGAGCCCTTAATCCACGCAAATGGTGAAACAAAATGTCTTTGAGAAATAGTGTCATTTTGTTTATTCTTTTATTCCTCACATTTTTACTGGTATGCCCTCCTTTTTCTCCTTTTTATTTTCTAGTCCCTGCTACATTTTATATCCAGTTCACTTGATCCAGCATTTCTCCCTGCATTTCCGACATTTACTCTCTCAAAGCTGATAGTTTTTAATTTACATTTTGAGCCAAGTCCTCATGTTTCTAGTTTCTACCTTCTCAAACTTAGCCAAGGGGACTAAAGGGTTACACCTCCTAATAGGTTGTTTTCAGCTGTGTCTCCAAACGAAGAGCGAGGGACAGGTAAAGCAGAGTTGTACGCGTGTGGCTAGGGGGTGTTCACACAGGGTAATTAATTCCTGAATTAATTAAGGGGGTGAATCCTTGTGCGCAGCTTCCGCGCCTGCGTTTATGCCCCGGACGGCCGCGAGAGGGCGCCGGCGGCGCGGCGAGCGCCGGGCGGGATCGCTCGGATGGAAAAGGGGAAATTCACTGGATTTACCCTCTTTGCTCGCTTTTAAGCCATCTTTGGTCCCAGCGCAGGCAGGTTTGCACCTGTAGGTCCCCTTGAGCTGCTCCCTCCTTGGCTGTCGGGCGCCAGGACAGCCTGTGCGGGTGTGGTTTGTGCTCCTCGCAGCCAGGGGATGGGGAGATGCAGCAGTGCCGGGGGCACCGCTCTGAGAATGCAGCTGAGGGGTCTCGGCTGTCTGTAGGGCAGGAGTAAATAAGTTTTGATGTTATCTAAATCAGTAGAAGATAAAACTTTGTAGAAATAAACCCCAAAAACTCCCCAGAGCAACCAATCAAGTGAAAAAAGAAGAAATAACCCAAACAAACAAAAAAAAGCCCCCACAAAACTCCACTGACTTTGACAAGCCAAATCAAACACGGCCTGTGTAATACATGTCTCTAGCTAATTCTAGCATCTGCCTGTCTTGGAGATGTGTGCTTTGCTGGAATACATGGATTATTCTCTAAATCAGAGTGTGTAACGTACCCTGTGGCAATCTACAACCTGGACCTAATTGGTCTAAAGCAATGCTACCAGGCTCACTCCTGATGAAATTCCTGTACTTTAGATGACACCATTTATTTTAGAGAAGTTGATTTCCATCACTGTTCAGAATCAGAGCTAATCCTCAGTTTATATCTGTTTATATTGTCTAGAGGTTTAGATTGCCAGTCCTTAGTTTTTCACTGATTATAACACTCAAACATTCTCCTGTTGATGTGAGATCCTAGAAGCACCAACTCTCACATGTGCCAAATGAGTACCCAAGCTTGCTTTTCTGGTTACCCTGGAGTGAGATTTCACAGATTTTACTGTCTAGGGGCCATTTGGATTTAAAGTATTCCTGGCCCTCCTTTCCCTCTTCCAGTTTTTCCTAACCCTGGATTTGGGCTGGGTTTTGTTTGAAGTTATTTGTTTCATGGGGGTTTCCCCCACCTTAGCTTTGTGTTTTTTTCTCTTTTCCTTCTTGAGGAAAATGTTTAAATGTTTTCCATGCCCGGATGAGTGCCTTCATCCAGTTCACGGTGTGTTCAGAAATTATTCTGCTGGTAAAACAAACAAACGAACAAAACACCAAACAAAAAACCACCATAGGGGATAAGTGACAGGTAGCAAGAAACAAGCAGAATATTTTATGTCGTTTTATGAGAAAATTCAGTGGTATAATTTTCATAACAATGTGACTTTTGGGAGGTTCTTATGGTGTTCCCTAAGGAGTACTGGTGTTACAGGTGTTCATGTAATTTGAGTATGATGCTCCATGAACTCCCCATTTGTTCAGCATAGTGTTATCCTGTGCATACAGTAACTGGTTATTGATTTAGAGGGTACAGCTTCTGTCCACAGTACAGGGAATTGATTGTCTGAAAAAAAGTGACAAATGGTTTCAAAGAAACAATTTTAGTTTCTGGTACTATTATTTGGTAGTATTATTTGAAGCTAGTAGAAAGACTGCTATTAATTTTGTTTTGTCCTCTGTCCTGGCATGTTTCAAACCAATAGTACTTGTGCTTTCAAATCACCAGTGTTTAGAGAAATATAGCATAGAGATCAGCAATAATAATGTCCCTGTTGAGTGTATTTTTTTTTTCTACCCTTGATACTTCCAAGACTTATTTCTTTAAATACGATTTTTTTTCTTGGGCACAAAGCAAAGTGGCACTGTAAATGATGCGCCCACCTGAAATTAAAAATTTGAATCTGACCTTTGCAGCTGCTTTACACCTGAGGAATAAAAGTATTTCTGTGTAGAGCTTTTCAGCCCTTACGGTATGAGATGTCATGCAGTCCCTGGCAGAGGTGGGTCAGGTCAGTCATACTGAGGAGGAATGCGGCTCTCGTGTGTTCTTTGTCTCTGAATAAAACAAAACTCATCTGTTTCCATGGGTCTGGCTGGAGGAGGAGAATCTCGCTGGCTCGCTAGGCGAAAAGCACAGGTCCCGTGGCTCCTCCTGGGCAGCAGAGCAGCGGGGGAGCGTTCGGCTGGGGCCAGGTGCGGCAGAGGCTGCGCTGGCCGGGAGCGATGGCAGCGCCGGGGCTCGGCCGGCTCCCGCTGGCCGCCACGGGAGCCCGGCTTCCCCGGGACGTGCCATTCGGGAGAGAAAAGTAACTTAACGCGGCCGCAGGCGGGGTCGGTGATGTAACAGGAAGCTCTGATGTTTCGCTGCTGCCGCCGCTCCGCGCTGCCATCGGACACGCTCCCGGCGCTCCCGCAGCAGCGCTGCTCCGCCGGGAGAGCCGCCAGCCTCGGGCTCGGGATTACAGCGCCGGGGCTCTCAGCTGGGCGCCGAGGGACAGCGAGACAGCTCCCCAGGGCTCCCTCGGAGCGCGGTGAGTGCTCCGGGCGGGCTCATTGTTCCGCCCGCAGCAGCGATGTGTGCAGCCCCAGCGCTGCGCATCAGCCTCGCCGCGGGATGCGCGCTCTGCGCCGACACGGGCGGCGGGGAACCTTCGGTGGTTTTTAGTCAGAGAGGTGGTGAGCTGGTTTTGTAACTGGTGTTGTGATCGTCTGTGCTTGGTAGGATACACAGAAAAGGAGATAAAGTGCCCAAATAATCGCTCTAAGGATTCTGCCTGAAACCTCTAATATTAACTAACCAAATTTCTGTCTTTGCATCTGGAGAGAATTAGAGGCTCATTGGCTTGAAAAGGGTTCTTAAGACTAATTCAATACAACTGCAGCTCTTTAAAATAGAGGCTGAATTAGGTGATAAGGTGGTGTAGGTTTGCTTACTGAGTATTTCTCTAAACTTATTGTACTAGAAAGAGGTCGTACTTGAGTTGTTTCATAATTAGGTTTTGTGTTGTAATTAAACAACTTTAAAGGTAAAGCTGCTGTTTTGTTTGGGCTTTCTGTTTGCTCGAGGAAAAGTTGGGTTGGTTTGAAGCCTGTACGCGTGCCGGAGTGTTACTGTGTGAGGTTTTTATCCGCAAACACCGAGCTGATTTATTGACAGCTAATTGCCCACTTTTCCTTTCCTCGAGAAACTATTGAACGGCAGCAAGTGTGTGATTCTGTGCCTTCAAGTGCCGGCTGATGGGCTGTTAAAAGTCTTGCCGCTCCTTAAGCTTCCCAAAACAGATGTGGTACCCTCGGGTTTTACAAATGCGGTTGCAGCGCTGAGATTGGTAATTCTAGTCGCTTGCCCGTGTGTGTAAGCAATGGAGCCATAGAACCAAGAAAATAAATCTTGTTAGTTATAAATGACGCTTGGGTTTGATCAACAATTAATCCTTTAGTTATCCATGCAGTTTATAAGGGAAGAGAATGGAATAATTATAAAAACAGCAGAGTTGTTTTCCTCTTTACCTCAGTAAACTTACGCCAGGTATCTTGCGGATGGACTTTGCTGCTCTTACCATTGCGGTCTTCCCAATTTTACTGTGCCTGCTGGGGATCTTGTCATTCCCTTGCACTAATAATGTGTCTTAATAGCTGCAACTGCTCAGGATGTGCTCTGAATCTGAAGTCCTCTTGGTGCACTGGAAGGAGACACTCTAGATCTAGATCAATGAAAGACCACATCTGAAAACAGGTGTGTTTTCTTTGAAAGTATGCTGTGGTACTGTCTGAAATTCTTAATTAAAAATAACGGTCTGTATTTGCATAGCATTTTCTCCTCTAGTTTGCCTAACCTCTCATTTATTTCACTGTATATAGGAGCAATCCCAAAGTCTTTATCCAGCTTTGGAAATCTTCCGCACAAAATGCACTTGGTGACACTAAGTCAATGGAGGTGGCTCTTCTCATAAAAGGTGCTTATGTTATTTTAATGATCAGTGCCCTGGGAACAACTATCTTTAGAAGTATATCAGCTAAATTATTTAGTTTCTTATTTTTTGTTCTTCTCAAGCAGCTGGTGTAGGTTGAAGCTGGTGTGCCCACAGACAACGTGCCAGGCATGTGCATGTTTGCAGCTTGGATGTCAGAATCTACGTTATTTGCAGGTTAAGCAAAGACAGGACATTGATATAGAACAGTGTGACTGCACTTTTTATTGGACAAAACTAAATACCTGGATATCTAAGATACATTGCAGGTTCAAGAATTGCATGATGAGGTCCTTTCAACTTCAAATGTTACTGCATCCTGAATTTCTGATCAGTTGGAGTCTTTCTCTGCCTTAAGAGATGTAGGACTCGTCCCTTTAAATAGGCTTTTCTGGATACAACACAACTGTTGAAATCCTGGTGGTTTTCTTGTAATTTCTGTAATTTTTCAGCAGTCAGTTGAAAAACACTGATCTATATGTGTCTCACTGGGTGATAAATGCCTTACCTGGGTCAGTAAAGGGACTTACTCCAGGAATACAGGATTGTTCATGGGCTGTCTGGGTATTGCAGATACAATTAAGAACAAAACCGAGGGAACTAACAGATTTCCTTCAACACCTGTATAATTACTAACTTGCTTGTATATTCTGTAAATTTGAGGTAATCATCTTTCTCCAGTAGCATTCCTGGCTTGAGCAGGAGCTGGGTAGGATTGGACCCACAGAAGTCCATGAGGTCATGCAATTCAAACTGAGCCATGGTCACTTGGAAGAAACTATCACTATTGATAAGTTTTTTACTAATAACATGTATGCAGTGATATTTAAAAGAGGTATATCTAGTTATTGCTATAGTAAATTTTTAACATAAGCTATCTATTAAAGCCACTGGGGGAATTTCTCCAATCAGAAGTCCAAGTCAACAGTTAGGAAAACAAAGCAGGATTTCTCCTTAAGAAATTGTTCCCATCTGTTGCCAATGTGTTTACTGTGTTCTTGATTTGGTACCAAAATCCCTTCAATGCATCTGACCAGCTGCCACTCCTGTGGCACACACAGTATTTGCCTTACCTCGGTGCCCTGGGTAGCTCTGTCATTGAGTTTCATGTGCAGCAGTTTCCTCAGCCAAGTTTGCACTTACTGAAACAGTCTTTACTTGCTCATGGAGCTGCTCTGTCCCTGGGAAGTGTTTTAAGTGTTTGGTGTAGCAAATTGTCAGAGCTCTGGAGTTAACCATATCCTTGGTACTGCTGTGTCAAGGAAGGAATGAATACTGCTACTATCAAAACAGATGTGAGTTGGCCAACACATAACTTTTAGGCAGTAAAATGAGTGTGTTTTTATATGTGTATTAGGTATATAATAACATATTTAGTATATTATTTCTGCATACAACGTATGCAGGTCCATTTCATGCTGTCTTCCATTATTGCCAATGTAGCAGCTAAAGAGAGAACATAGGTTTATAAAGAAACTTTCAAAGTAAATTAACCCTAGATCTTATCCTTTGTTTGGAAAACTGGGAATCACACATGCTAATAATCTGAGTTTAATACATCTGAATGGTTCATCTTCCTAATGTTTGAAACAAAAGAGAGAAAGCTTTCTGTATATGGACACAATCCATTATTTTTACTTTTTATATTCATGTTGGCAGTTCTGATGTTTTCAGTGTAAAAAGCTTGCACACAGAGCAGCAGAAAATAGCCTATTTCTTACCTGTTACCTTAATGGAGACTTCCACAGCTAGTGTGGTACAGTAGAAGATCTTATGAAAATGGGTTCCATTAGACCATTTCTCTTTAGCAACACTTTTTTTGTTCTGTTTTAGAATCTGGGCAGAACTGAAAGGCTAAACTTTCACATTTTCAAAGTTTTGTTTTAACAGTTGTCTCTCATGCTTCAGTCTCCCAAGTTTGTTTATACTGTTTACATTTTCCCAGCAAAGTCATCCTTTTTCTGCCCTAGCTCTGTGCAAACACTTTCAATCATTTCTGCAGCATATGCTGTCCAAAAGTGATTTATTTTGAGTTGCTTTTCTTTGGAAACATGCATTTGAAATGTACTTAACTCATTGTAATGTACCAAAAAAGACTTTCCGTGAGAAAAGCCACTTTTTCCCTTCAGGAAAATAAATCAGACTCTTGTGGTAAATTTGCATGTGTGCCTGAGGTTGTTACCTTTTAGGTGTCACTCAAGCCTTTTCTGGTGCTTTTGGCCATTTTTAAGTTGTAGCTGCCATTCTAACTGGATTTTAGAAAACAAAACAACGTATTTCTGGATTTACATCTGCGTCATGCAGGCTATATTTGAAAAAAATATCTCCCAAAAATTAGCGATGATTTTGTTTAATGAAGCCCATACCAGTCTGACTTCCCATGTAATACCATGAACAAAGAGCCAACCAAAGAAATTAGTAATTTTTTTCTTTTGATTACTATGTTCAAAGCACCTGCACCTGCCTCATACACTCTTGTTTGCCATCAGCTGTGTTTAGGCTGAATATCTTATGTTTCTAAAAACTGCATCATCTTTTCCACCTATTCTTTGATATTCTCAGCTTGAACACTGCACAACCTTGAATGTTTGTAGGGGCATAAGGCATCATCTTTGAACTGCCATTTAGATTTTCTCCTTACTTTTTTCCTCCCCATTACAGTGGTAAAATCTTGCCAATTAATTTTCATAAATTTTATGTTGTCTCAATACTGAGAATTCTGGTAAAGTTTTAGAGTTTCATTAAAGTAAATCAAAGGATGTACTGAGAATATTTTTGTTATACCCAAACTCATTTTAAAAAAAAATTTTCTACATTAATGTTTTCAGAAATTAATATAATTTGTCACCAAATGCGGCACCCTATAATCCTTCCTAGATAGAAATTCAAAAATTTACTTTTCAGAAATGAGTAAGACCCTTAGACATTATACTTCCTTCTTCTGTGGTTGCATCTGTGTGTTTATTTAGTACCCTAAATGGAGGGGAAGTATTATACTCCACAGCCTTTTATTACTAAAATGTCGTATTTTTGCAATTATTATCCTGAAATATTCTGTATAATGGCAATATCTGTCTTTTAGTTTCAGTTAGTGAAATCCAGCAGGTGTCACTCTGGGGATTAAATAAGAAATATTACACAAACACAGATGAGCTTTTCTAGGAGAATTTAGAAGTATTTATTCTAATACATTTTTCCAGAATAATTTTTTGACCAGGCATGCCTCCTTAAGTCTGAAAATTGGGGTTTTTTTTTATATGATTTAATAGATGTATTCATCTTTCTGTGTGTCCCCTTGAACATGAAAAAGGACAGTCATTGGTATGGGATTATACAGTCAGAACTTTTACTCATTGGTGACGTGACTGAAACATAAAAAGCTGTGATTCAGTTCAATATTGCCTTGATGAAATTAAAAAATATTTTTATCATCTTCTTTGGGGACCAAAATTGTTCATTTTGTTGGTGGACATTCTCTTGCGCAAGTAATGTGTTATCAGTTGTGATGAAGTCATGGAGGTGCTTCTGCAAGTGACTTACATATCCAGACAGTCTACATAATGTTTGTTAGACTAAAACTGATATCATGCAAACTTTCACAGTGAAAAAGTTTGGAGACAAGAAACTTTGCTGTGTGTCATGGACTTGGAAATAAAACTTAACGATGAATTTTTTGGTGTGGGGAAAAAGATGTGTCTAGTTTGTTTAGTGTTTCTTTAGGGAATGGTGTATTAATGTTGTATTGTGGTGGGTTTTTACATGAGTGTGGAGCTCCATACTCTGAGAGTTTCGTATTGTGTGGAATAGGAATGCGATCGTTAAAAACTTGTGGGTTTCTAGAGGGGATTGTTGTTTATTTCCCAGACCATGTAAATGCCACCTTAAACAGAAACAAATACCTCAGCAGGCAGCTTTGGAAGGCAATCCACAAATACAAGTCTCTCTTTAAATGGAAAGAAGCTTTTTTAAGATAAATACATGCATACATTCATGTATTTTTATAGATATATATTTTATACGTTTATTTAAAAAATAATCTCATTCTAGAATTTGTAACTTCAGCCTACTTTAAACAATCCAGTTTCCTTTCTCTCACTTCTTTCTCCTGTTTAAGCCCTCATCCTGTTCCGTTTTTGATTCTGTTCAACTTCCTTTCCTGTGATGACTCTGAGTGAGTCACTTTACCAGGCATTAAGAATGTGGCTGGACAATATTTCCAAAAGCTTATCCTATACTGGCTCATGCAGATGAAATTAACCTCTGCCTTATCCTTCCTCTCAAAGAAATGTCTGTCTTCACACGTCCAGTTTCTTGGAAGGGGAAGGTGGGGGTGGGAGCCCTTTCCATAAATGACTGTGTTGAACTTCAGAGCCATCTTCCTTGCAGAGCCGTAACAAAGCGCCCGCATCGGGAACCTCTTCAACATGGATTTAGCCTGTGCTGGGGGAAAAGTTACCTTCAACAACTTCAGGAAAGCCAAATTAAGGCTCTTTCCTGTGTGCTATTCAAGTACCCTCTGCGTGGCTAGCACTGTGCATTCTTCTTTCTTTATGAAATGTGTTGTTTATTGCATTAGAATGAGTGGAAGGCCACCAGGGCTGAGCTGGGTTTGTGTGTGGCTGGCAGCAGCTGGGAAAAAAGCACATGCTAAGGAGGCACTTAAACACTGAGCTGAGTTGCAGCCTTTCTTGTGGTTATGTTCGTGCCAGCATAGTGTGGGGCTTGTGGGGGAGGGTTTATTTTTTTCCTTTGTTTTGGGTTTTTTGTTGTATTTTTTTTTTCTCTCCAGTTTTAGAAGAAGTGGGTAAAGAGGGATTTAAAAAATGTTTCTAATCTGTTAATTGTGTATGTGCATCAGGAAATGAAAGCCTTTCTGCTGAAAACAAACAGGGAAATTATGGTCTTAGAAAAGAAGAACTTTAGAAACCAATATGCAAATAACAGTAAGAATTCCCATCAAGTTAAACTCTGCTATTGCAGTCTTCTTGTCCTACAGAACCAGGCAATCTCACCCTCCATCGTTTTTCCCTAGGGGAGGTGTGAAAGATTATATCAGATGTAATTTTCTGTGTATTATGTCCTAAGTGCAATTAAGGTTGCCACAGATTATACACCAGTGAAGATAGATTTTTATTTCAGATCTATTTGCTATCACGTCATAGGCTTTCTCTAAAACAGCAGTGATGGTTGTCATTGAAAGCTCAAACAATTCTGTCTAGGGTACAGTCATATTTGTTTGAAATTATTTTTAGTTTCTCATTCTGGAAATTCTTAATTTCTGACTAAAGGAGGTGATCTTGGTCCATCTTCAACTCTTTAAAGTGTCATTATTGGGTTAATTATGGAAGTCACAGCATGATCCTTTTAAAGCCTTTTGTTCCCCCAACCCAGCTGGATGTGCTATATCAGCATTTTGAGAGTACCTAGGAAAATCACTCAGATGTTTTTAACCTTTCAGCATGATCCACTGGGATAGCTGCTGGGCCTAGGTTTTCTTTTCCTTTTTCTCTCTCAATTATTTCAGAAGAGCTTGCACGAGTAGAGCTATTTCTCTACATAAGATCCCTCTTCTGAAAGTTGCACATGGAATCCAAGGGAAGAATTCAGACAAAGTAGTTTAACTGGACACTTTTTTATTTAGGGCTGCAGGGATAAAATAGTCTGCTGACATGCTAAGCTTTTCCTAGAGTCACATTACAGACCAGTGAAGGACATGGCAGTAATTCAGGGTTTGTTGGAAGGCTGGCAGAATTCTTGTGCTGTCTCTGCAGGGGCACTGGGGCACCAGAGCATGGCAGTGGCTGCTGCCACCTCCAGGGTACACAGCTGTGGTGTGGCAGCACCAAAAGAGCCTGGCTCAAAGCAGATTTTGGGGACCAATAACCTTTCTAGGTCAGCATAGGCAAGGGAAGAGAAGTTCCTGTGGAAATTTATATTGTCCAATGAAGACAGACTGGCATGACAGAGATATTGGTGATAACTCAGCTTCCTCAGGGAATGCAGGTGTGCCAAACCAAAGTGTTCAAAAATAGTGTTGTACCATACAGGAATGCAGAACTTACTAAGCCAGAGGTTTCGTTTGGTTTGCTTTATTTTTACAATTTCTTTATCCCTTGTGTTTCATAGAATTCTGAGCTTTTATATTTTTAAACATTTACAGATTTTAAGCAGGACATTGTCCAACTCCTCCTTCCTTCAGTACTAATTAACAGTAAAACAATGAAGCCTGGTAGCAAGGAAGACAAAATGATGGGAGGAATAAGAAATGCACAAAGGAAAAAGAAGAGTCTGAACCTTAAAGTGTTGTTCCCTTAGGAAAGTCAACTGAACAAATCAGTAAACAGAATGATGTTGCCTTCAGCATAGCTCTAGTTGCAGAGACAAAGCTCAATCAGGTGCCCTGTGATCAGTCAGACTTTGACAAACAGGAAGATTCCTTTAACTGGTGAGAAACCACTACTTGCAGTTGTGTCTGTGACATGAATTCACAGTATGGTTATGAAATTAGTTGTCTGTTTAGTATTTTAATTAGATAGCAAAACTAGATGTTGGGTTTCAGTCCATGGTCTAGGTAAGGTGTCAGTAACTGCAGTGCTAAATTAGATCAATTTTCCTCATACAGAGAGCAGGTGAAATACCCAGTTGACACCCGTAGAAGATCTTTATTACCACCTTTTATATTCATCTATGGAACAGAAGGATACCTTCTTCTACCATCTATTGAATAAAACACTCCACAATCTCTCAGAATTTAAGCCTGTGATTTTTCCATTACTCATTCCTGTTGTTCCTGTAATTTGCCCTTTACAGGTAAAAGGATTCTGCTCTCTTCTCGGTTTACAAGTCATTAAGTCACATATAGCTGAATGTTTTCATTTGTCTCACTCAGGTTCTGCAGGTGTGGGGCTGTTGTGCAGATCTCCACATGCAGTGAGCATGCCAGGGCTGTCTCCTCAGCTCCAGGATGGGGCAGGATTTGTGCACGTGCAGTCCCACGTTGCGTTGGTTCCTCTGCTGCCACGCATCCGCTATTAAAAAAAAAATTGCTGAATGACACTAATAGAGAGGAACAATGGGCTATTACAGGATGTTCAGACAGGGTCATTACAGTATATTTTCTTGTGCAATCTTGTTATGAACAAGATTCATATTTACCAGCTTGTTTTATTTGTCAGCACCATATTATTAATTGGTGTTGTAAGGCTATGAACTGCTCATTTTCTAGCAAAGGTCAATTTGATGAAATGAAGTCTCTTTTTTTTTTTTTTTCTAATAGCTCTGTGGAAAGCTGCTTTTCAGTATTTATAACAAATTTATGGATTTTTTAAAGTATTGGGTATTTATTTATCATCATTGGAAATGGCACCAAAAAATAAAGTCAGGAAGTTTTTTCACCGTCAAACCGCAAATTAGCCTTAATGTGCTTAGCAAAATGAAATCACGGAATCCTGTGATGGGGCTGTTGTGTTGGAAAATTTAGGTAGATCATTTAAAAGAAAAATATGTCGCTTTTGAATTTTGAAAAGAAAGCAGCTTATTTGCAGTGGTGCTTTTTGACATACAGGATATTTTCCTTGGTTTGCAACACTTGGAATCCAAATGTTCAGTTTGATTTAAAAGGCAAAGATGAAAAATAGAACCTAGTTGAAGCAACAACTGTGGACTGTTTCTGTGTGCTGTTAAATTAACTTTCTGCCTGAAAGACACCTACTAATGGGCACAGTTGCAAACATTTGAGAAGGTTTCCAGCTAATGTGAAATAAGGAGTTCAAGCAAGAAAGGATTCAGTCAGATATGGGAAGACATGAATTTGGCATTGGGATCCAGAAATTAGTAAAATAGACTAGAAATCAGTCCACAGGGATTTGGGATGCTGATGAAAACTGCATTTGTTTTGGGCATTGTATGAAAATGTTTCAGTTTTTTATCAAGACACATCATTTTCTTAGATGTGAAAACGGTTGTCTTTGTGTTCTTGGGATAAACACAGCCCAGTTTGGCATCCTGGGCTATATTTGTGCAAGAGAGTCTAAGGAATGGAAAACTAAGGGTACTGTAGGTCAGGGCTGAGGTTAGCAGGACTGAGGGGAAGTCTGGCAGGATCCCTCTGCGCGTCTGTGGCTGCGTCCTTTGCACATGAGCTGGCCAGGCAGGGACGTTCCTCTGAGTCCCAGGGACACTTCCATGGACACCAGGTGACAGTGGGTGAGGTTGGAATTAATGCTGCTCCTTGGTAGCTTTTGTAAGCTGCACAGCTTTTGTCCAGTTTGA
Source organism: Toxostoma redivivum (assembly GCA_013397375.1). NCBI lineage: Eukaryota > Metazoa > Chordata > Aves > Passeriformes > Mimidae > Toxostoma > Toxostoma redivivum. The sequence continues at coordinate 974,868 of VXBI01009545.1, forward strand.
CAAATGGCTCATTAGAGACCAATCGTTTTTCCTCAGCTCCCTGACTCCTTTTGGCTTTTGAGTCTCCTACAAAATCCTTGAAGTTACAAGGAGCACACTTACAAAGTCCACATGCTTATTGAGACTGGATGGATGATGCTCAGAGCACAAAGCAAGGTCAAAGGTTTGAAAATCCAGCAACAATTTAAAAGCAGTTAAAAGCTAGAGATGAGCAGGAAATATTGAAGAGTAAGTATGTGATGCTTAAAATGTTGTGTGCACTGGGTCCACAGCACTCTTGAAAGGTGAGATACGGAGGGTGCTCAGTAGTTATTTACCACATCTAATGTTACGTGTGTCTGTTTAAAAAAATTACTGTATCACTTGGTATAGGAAGGGCCGTGTACACTGCTTAGTGTAAAAAAAAGCAATTAATGCCACTCAACAGTACTTCTGTCTCAATTAACTGCAGCACAACAGTTAAGGTGTCCCTCCTAAAACACCACATGATCTTATGTGAATGAATGCAAACAGTTTTATTGAACTTTAAAAGCTCCAAGAAATATATCTGGATTTCCAAAATCCATTTGTGACTTTTTAAAGCAAAAATTTAAATACTCAGAGCATTGAACATGACAAAGGGATTGCAAGTGATGATTTTTTACATCAGCTGATTTTTCCTAGAGGGTGACCATTTCAAAGGGCACTACATTTTTTTGGGTGAATATCATTCCAGTAAGGGGATCACAAAGCAGGTTAAAATCAATTTCTTTAGGATTTCTAGAGGGGTACAAGTGACTGCTGAAAATGCTTCTTTTGATGACAGAGAGAGAAAGAAAGATTGTAAGCATACTTTGATAGAAAATAAATTAGTTCCAGTCCTATAGAGAGGGAAGAACTCAGTTTATCACAGACAGTTATTTCCTGACACTGGGCATTTGGTTAACAACTTCCAGTGTTAGATGATGTCATGGGTAGTATGGATTCTGTGTGCTTGGGGCCCTTTGGGCTTAACAGGAAGGTCACCAAGTTATCTAGCAACTTCTCTGTTTGAAGACATTCAGCTGTCCTTCCTGCCTCACTTTGCAGAACCTGAGCTTTCAAAGACAAACCAGTGCTTCTCCTGGGAATTTACCAGTATCTAGAGCTTTTTTTCCCAGCTGAAAAGGTAAATATCCCAAGAGATGGAAGTAATTCTTTTCATTCTGCTTTGTGTTCCTTGGATCCTATTGACGCTTCAACTACAGAATCTCTGTGTAGTAACCAAATGTGTCTTCATTCCTTTTCTTATGCTCCAAGAGTCTTGGACTTTCCAAAGCTGTCTGTATCCACAAATGTCTAGATAAAGGATTTCCACTTTTCTGCAACCCTCTGGAAGAACTTGCTGTTCTCTCCCCATAAAACCAGAGAGTATATGTTGTAATAAAACAAAGCATAGAAGCAAACCTATGTCAATAACACAAAAAGTGGTTGAGCCAGGAACTTCCTCCCCCAGAAGATCTTTTAACTTATTTTTGTCTTGACTGCACGAGAGCGTGGTTTTCAGAACACCTGTTTCTAAGTTGCATCTCTTGCAAAGAATTTGTACAAGACATTTTGTGGAAGTTGTGGTTATATCATTGTTTTCAGGAATGAAACTGCTTCTAGTTTTGTTGTCAGCATTAAGGAGTAACAGAAAATCATTTGTTGTGTTTTTTTCCTGCCTTCCAAAATGTAGCAAGCATGTTGTTGTTGATGATGGAAGATCTTTTTTCACAGTCTTCCAATGATTTCAATATTTTCCTTGTTTTGTGTAAGAAGGGTAACCTTTGTAACATCCTGTTTTATTTACCAGCCATATCCATAAGCTGCAGGAATCCTTCCTGTTCAACTCACAACATAGTGCTCAAGACAGACAGAAATCCTTGATCTTCATCAGAAAACCATTTGGTAACACATTGAATAGCACTGTCAGGTGTTTGTTTTAAATAGCACCAATTAATACTTCTTTCAAAAGGTAGAAAAGGCTGAAGTGAGTGGAATGAAATTAGAGTTCTGTTGCGTCTTCCCCAGAATTCAGCTCCATCATATTGTGAACTGCTCAGGAATGGGGACAGTTTTTTGTGGCTGATCCCTCTCTAAATTTACACATCTCTTTCACATTACGCAGTTCCTCCTCTTTTGTTGGAGCTGGAATCCAAGTACAAAACTACTTTGGAAAAAGGCTGCTCTTGCATTTTTTCTGGCAGCCTTATAACCTGGGAGTATCTAAAATATCATCAGAAAGCCTGTTCTCATGAGAGTCCTGTCCAGATTTCCAACAAATCTGGAACATTATCCAAGGAAGTGTAGAAACCTACACAATCACACAGTTACAGCAGAGCTTATGGTTGAGTTTCTTTGATGTGGTGTGGTTTTGTTGGGTGTGTGATTTCAATGGTTTTCTTTTTTGGCTTTCAGGTAGAAATTTTTGTTGTTGTTGCTATTCTTTTGTCACTTTGTAGAAAAAGACTTTTGTCTAATTTTAGCTTGTTTCTTTGTCCTTTCCCTCATTACTGTTTTTTGGGGTTTTTTTTAAATTCAGATTGATCATTTTTCATTCTCTTAGAAAAAAGTGTCATCTTTTTATGAACAAGAGTCTGTTAAATTGGAGGGCAATAGGAGTTTTGCAGAATGAACTATAGAACCAGTTCATACTAATTGGATCGCTAATGAAGATTCACTCAAATTAGTGGGTCGATATTATTTAATAAAATGGGTTTTATTGCTTAGTTTCAGGTAGCTTTAGTACAGAGTTTTATGCTAGTGGTATATCAAATTGTCCTTGTCCACAAATCTTTTCTAGACATACACATTTCATGATGTGTCATGGTTTCATGAGAATTCATTTCATGGGTTGACATGGTCCACTCCTGAGTTCTGGAGATGTGCAGTGCATGCAAAGCCAATTCCAGAGAGGCTGTGCATGGGGGCAGTGAGCCCCATGAGCAGAGCAGGCTGTGTGCTGGGCCAGGTGAAGCAGCTGTCAGTGCTGTGGCTGTGCTCCTACTCACCAGGAATTATTTCCATGGCCCGAGCAGGAGCTCTGAGGCCGTGCTGTGGTTCCAGCACAGCCCTGCCAAGCAGCTGGTGCTGCTCCTTGTTCTTGTTTTTTTTCTCAGGGAAGTAGGGTTGAGCTCACTGGAAATATTTCTCATCTTTCACTGATATAAATCAGTAAATATAATCATTCAAAGAAAAACACATTTGCCGTATATTACCTGTGTGGACAAATACATGTTTTCCAATAGTGACTCCTATTTATGGTTCCTGTATTCTGTAATACGTAAACTAATAAAATATATGTGGTCTAAATTTTATTTATTTATTTATTAGCATCCATATTCTCCTTAAATAAAGCTTTATAATCTGATAAGTTTAAATTAATTAGCCTTTTAGGAGGAAAGTCTTTATCTGTGTGATGAATGTGAGAGGGAAAAGCATTGATCAATATAACTTGTGGCTACAAAATGGTTTAGGGTGCTCTTATAGAATTTATCATTATTTACTTACAGGTATTTTGCTGGGGAAAAAAAGTACTTTTGTAGTACCTATGTACTGTTGCAGCAGCTCATGAAGAAATGTTAATATTCCTGCATTGGGTGAGAGACAGGAAAATACATTCACTTCTGAGGGGAAAATCCAGTCTTGCTAGACTGTTAAGTGTTTTTGCATTGAGACCTGTACTAGCATCTTCTGATCAGCCTTAATTCAGCAAATATCAGTAAGCTTAGTTTCAAATTGTTCTAATTAGATAAATTATTGTGCCTCTGTGCACTCTGTTCATAATGTGAAGGGGCTTGGAAGAACACTAAATATACAGAAGGCTGCTTGATTTATCCAACTGTGCAGCTTCTTATTTGAGGAACTGAATTTGTTCATCAGTTCCCAGTCTTTGGGCATCAAACTCAGTGCCATCTCACCCCACCTACTATAAATTTGTACAGAATTTTTATGTCCTAATGTGCACATCTGCAACAGTAGAAACAACATATGGAAACCACCTGTCTCCATAATAAGTCAGGTCAGAGAGGACTCACTCCTAATAATCTGGTCTCAGGTCAAAGATGGTTATATTTGCTGATAAACTTGATTTTGTTTTCCTGTGCACCTAATTTGTGAGTTGTCTCCTGGCTATTGCATCTAAGTACGTAATTTAGCTTTTACAAATTTTAAGTGATTGTTAGGTAACTTTTATAACATAAGGACCAGAAATTTTCAGGCTTAAATGGTTCCAAGGGGTCTGTATATGATCATACTCTATGTTCATACCATGTCCTGTACATATTTGTACCATGCAGCTGTAGCTTGAGCACCTTGTAGAACTGACAAATGTGCCAGGTTTCCAACGAGCTGAAGAAAATGTGCCAGTTTGTTTCCAGATACTGGGACTGAGCTCTTTCCCCTTTGTTACTTTCTGACCCATCCTGACGGTTTTTTTTTTTTTCTTAAGTTTTTAAAATTTGTCTCCACAACAAATTGCTCTTAAGGCCAATTAATGTTGTGGAAACAGATGTTTTTGATTTGTTAGCAGTGACATGTTGTTTTCAGGGATCAGAATATTTCAGGGGTCAGGATATTTTATTTTTTGTAATGCAATTCATGCTTTTCATTTATTTTAGAATACTTAATGTTGTTTCACAGGTGTAATTGAATCGGAATCTTTATATTCAAGACATAGGATTTTCCATCTTGAATCAGCCTGTGAGCTTTAGTATCCTTTTAATTTCTGTATTTACCTTGTGCATAGTGCTTCCTGAAATGAAAAAAATATATATGTCACCTTAAAAAATAGAATTTATTTTTTCAATGACTTGTCTACAGAAAAAATAATTTCTCCTTAATGGCCTTGGGAACTACTTAGTACTGTGAGACTCACATATCTTTAATCTAACTATACATTTCACTAACAAAGATGGTATATATTATCCAGGTCTTGACTGAAAGGAGTTGAATGAAGCATCTTTAGTGTTTATGAAAGCCATATGCTGTACTATATAAAGTAACACAATATTTTTATAATTATCAGCCATTTAATTGTGTTTACTTCCTTCTCCTTCTAGAATTAGCACAGAAAGGAAGGCATGCTTGTGTTTTGTTTGAAACGTTGATCAGCAACAACTCCTTAACATTCTTTTTTACTTTACTAAACTTGTGGCTCAAACAGAGTCAGATTTTGTCAAATCTGACAATTTTTTGTTGGACAAAATTTTATCCAAGTGACAAAATTCTCATTTGCCTGCTCAGCAGTTGCTAAGAGTACAACTTCACTTCTCCAGGCATGGTGAGGAACTGTGCACAAAGACCATTTGAGCATCTGCACATCAATAATTTGTACATTATTGAGGGCAGGATCAATACTCATCACCTACTCTAACCTTGCCTCTTCCTTCATCAAGCTGTGAGAAGCAGCACAGGGAGAATGATACATGTTTGAAGATTCACATTTGTGGTTGTCTCAACAAGTCCATCTCTGCAGTTAAAAGACCCTAATTCAAATTAACTGCCAGGTGCAACAAAAAATGAGAGAACTTAGAGATTTCCACAGTTTTAAACAGTTTGTAGCTCTTTGACTGTTGCATGGGACATAAATTTGTCTTAAAGAGTGCAAAGATGTGCCTTTAGAAATTTTAGAGTTCTATAACCTAGGCAGTTCTGCTTTCTTATTTTTATGAGCTTCAGTACAAATAGGAAGTAATGTGCAATAACACAAAAGTTATTGAAGTATTTCATCCCTTGGACATAAATGCAGCTAATTCTGAAATCCACAGCTCAGATGCTTTCTGGAATAACTCCTCAGTTGTTCCTCTGGGGTGCAGATCCAGCTAGGACAAGGAATGCTAACAAACCTTAGGATGTAGCAGCAAATACGTCATAACCACTTTTGCCAAGAATCTAATCCAGTCCCACAGTGATCATCTCCACCTATGTCACAGTCCTGCAGGAGAGAGGATGTTGCTGGGAGAAATGCATTTGAACTATTTTATGGTAGAAAACAGCAGGAGATGCATAGGTTTTCAATGAGAGTTTAGTACAAACTGGGTGAGGTTTTTGTCTTGTTTTGTTTGAATTTTGGTTTGGGTTTGGAATTTTTTTTTTCTCTTGAAGACTAGAACAGATTGTCATAAAGAAAATTTCAAGTTACACTGGTCAGAGATCAAGTACAAATGAAAGTAAAGCTACAAATAGACTTTCCTCAGCCTAAATAGTGCAAATTGTAAAAACTGGTTTTCCCAATGAATATATTAGAATTACATGGTGTACCTTTTACAGCTTACTACCTGAATATATTGAGAAATAAAAATTAAAATTCACAGATTGATTTTTATAGAGTAGGAACCTGTTGCTTAAAGTGTAGTATCTCTCATAAATAGAACATTTTTAATAGCTGAAGTGGAATTATAAGAAGACTCTGTGAGCGCACAGGGCGGTAATGAGTGATGTTCCTAACACAATCCACACAGTCCTGGCTGTTGGAAGCTGCATTGTTAGGCTGCTGGCTGGGACTCAGGATATCCCTTTCTGCTTTCACAAAAACCTCTTGGGCCCTTAATTTCCAGCTGAACAGTCACCAAAGGTCCATGGAAGAGACCTTGAGCAAAACTTAGACCTCACAGCGCAATGCGGATGCACTTTATTTATTTATTTGTTTTTAGTGCCTGTTCTGTTTGGGCTTTTCAGCTCTTCCAGATGTGGTGAAAATACTTGAGAGGACTTACTAATTTTTCAAGGGGCTATCCAGGTTCACAACCTGGTCTTATTTCAATGCAGAATAGCATCTCTCCTTGAGTATATAAATCTCTTTGTCAAATATTGTCTCTACAAAGATACATTTCTTTGGGCTCCTTTGGGAAGGGTTCTAGTGTAGTGCTTTTGTAAGGTTATACCTTCAGAGCTGCCAGTTTTAGGGCTGTTTGGCAGAGCTCATCAGTGTCAATTACAGTCTCAGGAACAAGAGTCTAAGCTCAACAGAGAATGATATTTAAGTAAAAATGATCTTTGATGGGAAGGAATACCACCCTTTCCTCCACCTCCTCTCTGCACTTCAAGATCACTTGACTCTTTTGGTCCCTTAAACTCCGGGAGGAGCCGTTTCCTGCAAAAAGAGCTGTGTAAACAGGATGAATGAAGGGCAGCCCCCAGTGCTCATCTGTCCTGCTGCCTGGGACACTGCAGTCACTGGGACACTGCTCAAGCTGTGTTTGCAGGTTCTGGATGCTGGCAGCCCTGCTGAGGTGAGCTTTCAGCTCTGCACTGGGATCTCACCAAAAATGTTCATCGTGCTCTCCTGGCTCTTGCTGGTGTTTCTCTAAAAGTTGTACTTAGCAACGTGCCCTTTATTGGCAGTCCTTGAGGGTGGCCCAGTGTGTGTGACTCCCTTTTCTCAGGACCTTTGTTTCTGAGTTGTTTGACTCTGCTCTGGGCACACTATGACTCAGTGACATCAGTGAAACTGAACAGAACACAAACATGCTATGTGGTGTTTTTATTCTTCATCAAATTTTAATTTTTTTTCCTTTTTTTTTTTTTTAATGTGGGTTTGCTTTGGAGAGACTCTTTTAATTTATTTTTTTATTATATTATTATTATTCCTGTTCCTTCATCTCAGCTGAGGGAAGCCACTAATAGGGGAAGGATTTGTAGTGTTCCATGTTTGGGGTGGGATGACCCAGCACTCAGGCACCTGCTGCTTCCTTGCTCAGTCCATCAGGATACAGCAGATCCATCGAAGCCAGGCTTGGCAAGTGTCTCTTACACCCTCAAGGCATCTCAGAGGGCACAGGGAGCTCTGTGAGAGGCAGGGAATTTAATTTACCCTTTGGTCTTGCTCTGTCTCCTGACCCACACAGGTGAGGGGCAGCATTGCCAAGATGTGTGCAGTTACAGCTGGGTGCAAGTGTGGTGTAAATGGAGGCTGTACTGATTACCCCCCCAGCAGTTTGGAGAAAGCAAAATGAGAGGCAGAGGTTTATTTCTAATGGTTTTGTACTTTCTGCAATATTTGTATGTGTTGTTCACCTTTTGCTATTGTAAAAGGTCAATCAAAAATAAAAAGGATGATCCTGATTAGCTGGGCAGGTCCATTTCCACTGCACCAGCATGTGTTGTGGGTGTCCCTGGGGTATTTTTTGGACAGAAAAATAGTTGATAGTACTGGTATTTAAAAAGCTCAAGTTAGCTTCTGAAGTTAACACCCATTCAGTTCCTTTGTTTTGTTTGGTGTGTGGAGATTTGAGAAATTCCTTGGTGTTCTTTGAACACTGTGAATAAATTTCTCCAGCTAAAAGGACCATAGGGTTTTTCAAAATCCCTTTTAGTTTGAGTGTTTCAAAATCTAAATGAAGGCTTGACACTTAGATTGACTCTGCAGATTTTTTAATTGATCCTTAGTAATGAAAATTATCAGGTACTGGATTTTGAACGTCCTGTGGTGTTAAATGGATACCTAGTGCTAGCATATTAAGCATGCTATTTTAATGTAACTTGTATTCTATTTCACACTGTAGTGTTTTTCACATTTTTGTCTAGAAATACATTCTCTGACAAGTAATTTTCTCATGGTTCCTCTCCTTCCTTAACATTCTTGTCTTCTGTCTGGATGGCTTGCTTAAGAGCTGTGGTGGCTTTGTGAATTATGTGTAAAAGAGATTTCCAATTCCTCTTAGGTCTTTATAGGAGTAATGAAGGAATTAGGAAAATCAAATGTGACCAATGAGCAGATTGCCAGAATCAGACATTTCAGTCACCTTTATCAATGCCTGTCTGTTGCAGGGCACTGTTACTTAGTGGGATGTGGCACTGGAGTTTCACTACACCAAGTAGGTAATCTCCAGTTTCCAGCTGGGAATTGCAGGTAGAACATGATGTGAAGCTGTCTCTGTTTGATTATTGAGGTGGGTAAGAAAACTGACATCCACAATGCTGCTAAATGCAATTCAGTCTGTGGGGTGAGTTGGGCAGTAAGAAAGGGATTAGAAAGGGATAGAGCTGGAGGCAGGAGGTCACCTTAGGTAATGATTCCTTCTCAGCATGGGAAGAGTCTCCTTTGTGTTCCTTAGGAGTAAAGAGAATGTTCATGTAGTTGTCTCACTTGAGTAACACTTAGCACTGGGAATTCCTTGTGGAGATGTTCCTCTAAACTCACTAGTGAGAGGCATGAACATCCAAACCACAGCCTTAAAAGGGAATTTCTGTCCTGAGACCATCTCAGAGGCAGGTAAGTGCAACTCCAGGTGAAAAACTGGTGTAGATGATAAATGACTGATAATTTTTTAGCAGAAATACTGATTTATATTTTCCTGACTTTTCATTTCTCTGGGTTTTCTCTTAACCCAAGGAATTTTACTCTCTATTTGCAGTCCTTCTGATGACAATCCCAACAGAAATGAATGATAAATCCATTTCTAATTGCTGAATGGACATTTAAACCTCAGTTGTGACACAATACTCGAAGTAGTGGCGGGCAAATCTCTTAAATTAATTTCTTTTTTTTTTGTCCAACACATTAAAGGTTTTATTACTTATGACCTTTAAAAACTGTCAGTTTTTGTAGGCTTCTCAAAAACTGTAAATCCAAATGGACTGATTCTAAACACTGCACTTTCTCACCGGTATTCACTCCTACAGAGAAGGAAAATTATATCTGTATTAGAAGCTGAAATTTATTTATATTCCACAGACTGTCTGTCAGACATGAAGCTGGTTAAAATACCTCCCACAATAGCTATGTCTGTAAGAGCCACACATGGCTTAAGAATTCTTTCATAAAGCCCTGACTGAATATATCAACTGACTCTCAACTCTTTGATTTAGGATCAAGTTTTTTTTTAATTCTCTTGCTCTGGTCTTCTCTTTATATTTTTTTCTGGTGCTTCTCTGTGACCTTACAGGAAAAACTGCATTGAAGGACTATTTTTTATGGTTTTCTTGCTAGAACTGAAACAATTTTCATCACAGAGTAATGATTCTACATTTGGTAGCATTATATATTTTCAGTAGCAGACTTGGCTCCCACATTTGGATTAGACTGACTGTCCCATCAGTTTGGTAGTCTGATTTCCAACAGATGCTTTAGGGTCATATTTCATGTAATGTCTGACCCTCAGAGAGCATCAGCCAAGTGGGGTTCAGAGTTCAGATCTCTGGGTGATGGCCACTTCAGATTTAAAGTTCTCTGTTCCTTAAAAGCACTCTTCAGAAGTCTCTTTCTGTTCTCCAGAGCTTTGTAAAGTAGTGTAATGAAGCAGCCTGAGGATCAATAATGGCTTCAAATATAGAAGTTGTCTGGTGGCAATGACATGAGAGTGGATTTATTAATTCTGGTGGTTGCAAATGATGCTTTCTGATATCTCAACATCTTACTGAAATAATATTTGGGAAATTATGTCTTTTAGAGTAGAAAACCCAAATACATGTCAAGTTGTCAGTGCCCTTCTTGATCAGAGTCTGTATCTAATCCATTCTATGCTTGGCTTGGACAAAGCTAAAAGGACTTTGCTCCCTGGTCTATAAAACATTTATATGTTATCTAGAATAACTGATGCCATCCATCAAATGCCACTAGTTTTGGAATGATGTACAGGAAGTGTTTAGCTCTGCACAGTCAGTAAAGGCTTGGGATATCACAAGGAAACACCAAGAATAAAAATGATTTTGTGGTTTCGGTGCACTCTACTCATCATTGAGCAGTAATAAAATAGATTTGTGCAGTACTTGTTTTCTAATACTCTCTTGAGAAGGGGAAATTTATTTACTGACTGGAGAGGAAACCAACCAGGCTTTATTCCTGAAAATTTGTATTTCTTTTGGAATCCTGGAGGAGTTCTTGCAATGAGAAGTTACCTCATGAAATGTTACCTGTTCTTTGTGTGGTATAGGCCTGTATCAATTGCCAGACATTTTTGCTTCCATAAAATCACTGACAGGGTCAGTAAGACATAACCTATTATGGAATTCACCTGCCAGCAAGACTTTCATCCAGTTAGAATTTAGTACAGAAATCCTATGTCTATTACCTTAATTTAGCTCCTTTGGAAAAACACAGCCAATTGTTAGAGCTTCAGAAAAGAACACAATTCTCTCTCCAGTATATATGCTGATTAATTCAGAATATCTCATTCATTACCTGCTTGTTTCAGCAAATATCCTGCTCTATCAACAGCAGGAGGAAGCCAATGGAGGAGAAATCTGGATTTCACCAAAGGAAGTTTGGCATAAGCTACCACAATACAAATAAATGCAGGAGATTTTTTATTTGTGTCCGAATGGTTCCCTCGCATGGAGTCACTTGGGTGATGTTGTTTCCGTTGGCTCCAGCAATGTCAAGGCCATTGATGATGAAAGTTCTGTGCTGTTTTCCCCACTGCTTGGAAAATTCTCTCTCCCTCCTCCCTCCCCTCCCTCCCCAACCAAATCTCTGCCAAGCAAGCAGCTGTGAACAAAATTTCTCAGCAAGATGAATTTGAATTTTCACATGCTCTGTGGAACAGGCTGCACAAATGCAGCTTTTGAGAGGGTCACAGTTGAGGGGTGCAAGTCCAGAATCTCTGTAGGTGCCTGAAATGGATGAGCCTTTTGAGGTGTCTTATTAAGTTAAAGAATACGGGGAAAAAATTGAAAGGCATGCCAAGTGCATTTCTTAGTGAGTTTTGGTACGTCAGTCTGAGGGAATAATGCCTCCAAGTTTGATGTCCAAGCTGTGTATCAAAGCCAAACTAATGCCTATGAGCTCTGCACTGGTGTCTGAGACACTGATCAAACAATGGCAGGATCTGCTCTGTACAAATACAAACTCAAATGGGTACTGTTTAACTTAATTTGGGTAGACATCCTTATAAAAGCTTCCCATCATATTCCATGCATTTTGATTCTGCCAAGGACTTTTCTTCTGGAGTGTGAAATCAGTCTGAGACTTCTGTGAGGTTTATTTTTCTCAAGGAAAATAAATGCAGGATGTGAGTATACAGAAAATATGGGCACCTATATTAAAGCCATATAATATACTTTTCATGCTTGCAGTGGAAATTTTCATTTGCTTGCCATTTTGACAAGCTTTAAACTGAGATTTTTCCATTACATTTCCTGCCTTTATATTATCGTTAATGTTACGTCTGGAGGGGAGATAATGTGTTTAAATGTACAAATTATGTGCAAATGAAATTTGTATGCCATTCATGACCAGGATAGCTGTGCTTGATGCACATTCCTCTGCTGTAGCTGTAGTGCTTGTAATGTTTTATTACATTTCACATGTAATAGTTCATCTTCATGGCTTATCTTGTCCAAGGGAAACTCCAGTTTATCAAGGCAGAGATTTTTGTGTCCAATTTATGTAGTATTTTTAATGTTTGTAGTATTTTATTTGGTTTTCATTCAGGTAAGAGAGGGCGGAATACTGCAAAAGGATATGGAAAAGTCTGTTTGCAATTAAAGGAACACTAATTGGACTTTAGGGACTGTGTGTAAGATACACTGGTCTTTCCCACGGCCACACCCTGAGCATATGATCTTCAACTGAATTCATGGAAACATTCACACTGCTTCCTACAGATTGCAGCTGGCACTGTCAGTAAATCCCTGCCTGCTGGAGAGCAGAGGGGTTGATGTGCTGATGTGCGGAGCCGCTTCCATTCTGCAGCTCGGCGGAGCGCACGGATGTGCCGTGAGCAGTGAAACATGCCAAGGGGTGCTGGATGTGGCACTGCTGCTGGGGGGCTGCACTCAGGGCCCCCCTGCTGACCCTCAGAAATGTGTGTGGCTCTCAGACTGCGTGCCAGCCAAATTGTCGGCTCCCCCACCAGCTGCTCTTGCTATTTCAAACTTTTCACGTCTTTCACGGCAGCAGAAGCTCTGCGAGCAGAATTTTTTCAGTGGCACAGAATCCTTTCTGTGTTAACAGCATGAAAATGTAACAGGGTGTCAACTGAAATATAAGGCCAGCTAGACTTGTGCCTGTCCAGTTTTCAGCATTGTTACTCTCTGGTATTTCAAAGTGTGAATTAAGACTTCAAGATGCAATTGCTGGACAAATTTGAAAATCAGAAAAGGTTTAGCTTCTTACTTTGAGGTAAGGATTATATATAATTTCAGGTAGAAGAAATTTTGCCTAAGTGGTATTTCAGAAAAGATATAAAAATGTATTATTTGTGTTAGTGCCACAGATTTCTACTTAGCTACTCTTATTCAGACTAAAAGACTGAGCTCAGGTAAAAAAGAAATTGCTCTTTTACAAAAGTGCACGTTGACAGTGATGGTTCATAAAGATTAACACTCAGATATGTTCTAGGTGGTTGAAAATGGCATTGCCTGTCCAAAGAGTCATAAGTACCCTTTGGGGGATTGTATGTAACAAAATAAGTTGAGACTCTGAAGTTTATACTGGTGCCAGTTATTTTTTGCCCTCTGTGTCCAGATCAGAATGAGGAATGCATTGGGCAAATACTGACAGGGGTTATTGCAGCCACTGGGTAGCAGCTTGCCTCTGTTCCAAGGATCTCATTTTGTTAAGCTGATTAGTTAATTGCTTTGATCCTCTAATTGACTTTTAAACTGACAACATCTCTAGCAAAGTGTTTCTTTCCCATGGGTGTTCTGGCCCCGTCAGATTTTTGCTTATGTCGATATTCCTGTGAGTGTGGCAGGGCATGGATGCAGTTGAAGGTAATTCCCATTTCGAAGACTTAGAAACAACCACAGGTAATACTTACCTCACTTTGGCAAAACTAATGTTAACTCAGAGTCTCACAGAGTCCTTTACAGCCAGCATGCCCTGTGTGAGCCCAGCTTAAACCATCTGCTGTTGAAGTGCCACTTTAGTAATGCAGCAGATGCAAAAGCATGGGAGAGATGGGGAATATCTGTAGCTAATTAAGGCAAAGGAGACAAGCTGCAGACCACTAGAATTCAAAAAGTTAGTTTTGGCTGCTGCTTGTTCTTGGCTTTTCTACAGGATGGATTAGTAGTTTTGATAATTTAGCACAGTATAACATGTATTGTCTAATATTCACAGGGTGAAATATTCCAGAGCTTGCACTTTTGACTTCTGGCATGTGAAATTTTAAATTTAAGAGGAAATGTTCTGAACTGTGGTGACTTAGGTTGACCTGGTAAAGGCTTTGAAGTAGCTGGTGGTTTATTTTGTTTTAAATAAGTATACAAGCTGAATTTTTCTAAAGCTGCCTTAAATTTACCTGAAGTTTTTTGGACTAGTAAATGCATCAGAAATATCTCATGAGAGAAAATGTTAATATTTGGCATGAACTTTCCATTTCATCCTTAGCCAGACTAAAACTATTGCCAGTGAAAGCTGCCTTAGGGATATTTTAGTTCTCTGTACTGCATTTTGGGGTTTTGTTAGGTTGTTGTTGTTTGGGGTGCTTTTTAAGTAAAAGAAAGAAACGTAACACAAATCAGAAGACTATAGTCCTTCTGACATATCCATGAAGAGTTTATTTCTACACTTTGTTCATCAATTCTGGTCAAGTGATTGACCAAAGATGAACCCAAAGTTGGGACACTGATTCTGATGCAGTGGCTGCACCAGCACATTGTTTATCCTGGCAAAAGCAATTCCCTTTCCTGGCCACCTGCTCCCTCCCCATCCTGCTCTGAGCTGCTGCTGTGCCGCAGGCCACATGAAAATTAACAATTTCATTTTAAAAAAATCACATTTTGAAACTTATTGCTTTATTTAGAACTGAATGAGAATATATTTGTGCATAAATATTCACACTTCTAAATGTGAATCTAAAGGAAACTGGTGTAAAACCTGTAAGTGTCATAGAATATGCTCAGCTGCCAAACTGGGCTGGGGCCAATGAGAAAAAGCCTGAGTGGTAAACTCTGAAAAAAACAAAAGTCCTGGTACATTTTGCTTAACCCATTTTCCCATTGCCTTGTTCTGACCTTGAGAAAAGTCTTTGAACGGTGGAAATACTGTTCTTGTAAAATTAGCATGTGTCAATGAAGAAATAACAAAAAACTTTTAAAACTCAGCCAGTTGAGAAAATTACTTCATGTCGTAAACATTTTCACAAAGAAACCTTTGGATCTCTTTTGGATCATTACTTGGTAAACAGCATCAAATAGAGTCATTCAAATAAAAAAACACTGCCTGAAAGGGGCACACAGAGCAAGAGTACACTCTGCAGCTTTTAAACAGCAGTGGCTGGGAAAAAAATCCCACTTCAGCATCTCAACAAGGGGTGTTACACAAGTCCTAAGGTCCATTTGATTAATTCATAAATTCATACTGTTTTTGCTTTAATTCAAAACAAATAATTTTGCTTGAAGGTGGAGAATTTTCTTAGGAGGACTGTACTGTATTTTTCACATATATCATAGGACTTCTGAAGTTGAAAGGGGCCATGAGGCACATTGAGTGCATCTCTCTGCTCCTGGCAGGACTACCTAAAATGAAATTCTATGGCTAAGGGTATCATCCATATAGAAATGTATCTAGGTAACCATACTTATATACCTAGTAACAATGTGGGAGCTCTCCAACTTGTTAAAGTGTGAAATCCATTAAAAAGGATGAATAAATACCATGAGCAATTCCCTTTTATTTAAACTAGTATGTTAATTGGAACCTCCTTGCCACATCACAGCAGTTGTTTTGGAAGAAGTAAAATTTCAGGGAAGTTCACTGGATAAATTTCAATCCATTTTTTAAAATTACTGTAATAGGAATATGATACAGTTTAAAAAAAAATTAAAAGGGAATTACCAAAACTAAATCACTTTGATCCATAAGCTATCAGAATTTAATCATTCACTAGTTTGCCATCGTGTTCCTTTATGTTAATAGGTGTTTTTAGGATGTCTGATAGTGGATTTTTTCAGGTACTTTTGCTCAGCAGAGCAGCCTCCCTGCAAAGTTGCTTTGTGCTTGAGTGATTGCTCTGGAATTTCAGTGCCATGGCTTACAGAACTTGGAACTGAACGTGGTGAGATATGCCTGGCAGCATGTGTAGCTATGCTGATGGATTTTAGGCATCAAGATACAGCTGGGTTAGGGCTGTGGAGTGGAAAAGGGTTAAGCTTGTAAAATAAGCATAACAATGTGCTTACACAATAGTAGTCAAATAGTATTCACTGGAAACTCTGGAGGCATTAAGAACTATAATCTGTTAGAAGTCACATTTGCATCTCTTTAGAGTAAAGCCCCAGCAATCTCTTGGTAAAGATTTTATTTTGCCAGAATCTCTGTTGCCTTCCTTTAACAACTAGTTCCTCAGGAGAGACAAATAATTTTACTTTGTTTCAATATTTTTTAAAATTCCTATGCTGCATTTCTTTGGCAGGGTTAGACTTGTAACTATAACCTCTACTGAGTCCTTGCCATTCTTCCACATGGCATTGCACCTCTGTACTGCTGGCTTTGTGTGTCCAGAAGTCAGTAGGAAGTTCATCATATTGGACAAGGAGGGGCAGAGCCTTCATAATTTATAGGGAAAGCATGGGAAGCACAAGGGCCAAGAGAAGACTTTTCAATGTAAAATCAAGGAGGAAATACTCTTACCATTTTTATCAGTGGAAATCCTGTTTTAAAGAGCCAAAATTGGTGTGATGGACAAAAAATCTGCTCTGCAGTCTGTTTTGTGGAAAGGAGTGATGTTGACCAAAGGCAGAAATTGTAGAATATGGCAGGAGAAGAATCTTGTAGATATTCCCTCCTCCAAAATGTTATTTGGAGAGCTTTGTTGTGTTGGCATTTTTGCTCAGTTTTTTTGGTTGGTTTGGATTTTAACTGGATCTCCTCAGAATAACTTGCAATGACATCCATACCTGTGAACTGATCAAAAGAAGTGTTGGAAAATAGAGGGGAAAAACTAGCACCTCTATCACTCTCTCATAGGTTCTTGTAACTTTAGGTGTTATTGAAACTGGCCATGAGTGTTGCCAATTACTGCTAGTAATTTCTGTTGGGTGCAGGTGACAAAACTTACCTGAATGGTTGCCAAAAGTTATTAATGGGAAGAAGCACCCAGGAGTAATTTAATCTGTGTAATCTCATATGCAGATGGTGCTGCAATCTCTACGAGGCCTCTGACATGCAGCCAGAGTGATGCAGAAACAAAAGCAAAAAGTGTGCTAATAAAGAGAATACAAGATGTGAAACACCTTAGTGAGCCAGTCCCAATTTCCTACCTGCACAGACCTGTACCATGAGACCAGCACACAGCCCAGGAAATGAGCAGTGAGGACTTTCTCTTACTGAGCTGAACTACCATCTGCACAAGGAAGGTGCTGTAGAATAACTTTGGGATAAATTGAGATATGCCACTGTGTTTCTTTATTTCTTTTAATCCTTAAGAAGACAGCAAATGCCATTGTGCCACAACTTCTTCCTAGGAGAAACTCCTGGAAAAAAAGGTAGAGGGAGAATGTTTGTGTAGAATTATTTTGTTTATCTTTACTTTCAAACTCTGTAATCTTTAGGAGGATGGAGTAATTCCCACACATACAGCTGTGAACAGTTATGGGATATCATTGAGCAGTTTGTTCAAATCCTGGCAGAACTGATTCCCACAGAAAAAAAGGCAAATCCTCCTACCCAAATAGAAAGATTTCCAAACTGCTTCTCACTGTTCTCTAATACAAGTGTGGAGATTTTGCAGTCTGCAGTTTGTCCAGGACTCAGTGAATCTGGTGTGTATTTTTGTTTGGCTGGTGCTGCCTACTTGCAAAGCCCTTTTAGCCAGAGAAGTACTTCCCAGAAAGTTTATGTGAGTGAAGATACAAGTGGAGGCTCTATCTGTAATTCCATTTGAGGCTACTGGTTTTGTTGGTTTGGGGGAGTTTTTTATTAATAGTGCAACTTGAACAGCTATTCAAAATAGGGACACTTTGAAAAGTATTGGGTATTTTTCAACTTGTTACTTTTGCCTTTATCTTAGGCTGAAACAACCAGGTTTTAAATACTGCAAGTTGTATGCCTCCCTCCAAAAAGAACCAGAAGTTACAAAAGGGTCAAGAAAATACCCATTCTGACCCCATTTTCAGGTACAGGTTATGTCTGTATGCAAACTTGTTTAAGTTCAGTGTTACAAGGTTGCAGCACACTGCAAGATGTATAATTTACTCTGCACAAATTTTGTGGCTTTCTCTTTGTTGTCATTAAAAAAAAGGTTGTTTTGTTGGCTTCTGGGCAAATCAGAGATGACTAATTAGTGAAAAATATTCAGGCATTTATGGATGGGACTGCAGTGCCATATGTAGGCTCTCCTCCTGTCCCACTCCCACAGAGTTGCATTCTCACTTGAAGTCAGATTTGAGAACTGCTTGAGGTGGAAGCTGCCTGTGTTTTTTGTTTTGTACTAAATGTGGTTTTCAAGTTAAAAAAAATTATTTTTTTTTTCTTTTTAATGACTGCTTCTTTTTAACCCTTTTACTATATGGTTGAAACGGGAAGTGTCTGAGGCTCATCAAGGGTGCCACTTGCTCCTGGGAGGATGGGGAAAAGTTAAAAGTAGAAACAGCTGATGAGGCAGGCTGGCTCTGTAGAGAAAGCAGGAGGAAGAGAAATGGGAACATCTGTTAAAGCTATACCAGTGACTATTTTAGCTAAGTCCAGCTTGCAGTTCCTTTTTAATTCCTCATTCTTCAGTAGGTGTCACTGCTATCAGTGACAAACACAACTTGGCCATCGTTAATGGCAGCTCCTTTTTTGTTGTTGTCTTGTTTTGTTTAAGATATTCCAGTCTTCACTAAATGCACGAACATGCACCAGAAATAAAAATGATATTTCAAAGATCTGATTTACTGTTATAATTCCCCATTCTTTTCATACTGATGTTCCCTCTTAGTGGGAAAATACTTCAGCCAGAGGACTGCCAGTAGCTGTAGAGTTGTCTATACCACCTCAGTTTCAGTCAATACCTGCCATGGAAATCCCAGCCCCACTGACTTTTGTGCAGATTCCCACTGTAACAGAGTGGAGTCAAGGGATTCATTCAAGACACTCAGATTAATCTCAATCCAGTACAGTTCTTTTCTCTGCCCCACAGTGGACTTGTCAGATTTACAATAGCAGAACAGCTTGGGAAGCATCATTATTTAAGAAAAACTAAGAATGGTCTCTTTTCACTCTTAATTTCTTATGGGCCTAATACCTCCCAGCTTTGAGAGGGGAAGAACTTCCAGGGCATTAGGTTTGGTTTGTATCTCATCAGAGCAGATGATTAATAAAAGCAGCCTCACTTTCTTAGCAGTACTGGCTTGCTGCCTCAGTCAATGGAATATATTACTGTCCATCCCTAAGAAAGTTCTTAATTTTCCTTGGAAAGGTCTTGTCCAGATAAACTGGAATAAATGTTGAGTGAATGAATTCATGCAGTGATGCAAGAAATGCTTTCCTGCAGTCCAAACAGACATCTGAATGACCTTCATCCTGTGTTTTGTAATTAAGTTGATAAGTAATGATGTTTAGAAAAAGGCAGTGGTTGGGGTTTTTTTTCTCTCTGTATGTTAGCAGCTGAGAGGAATGAGTGGAAAGCATAGAGTGCATTATAAGCTTGACTTAACATTTTATCTTCTGAGAAGACTTAAAATTTTAGCAGCAGATACTGGCGCAGTTGATAGGAAATGTCTACAAAACCACTAGGTATGAAAAGACTTGGACCATTAAAAGAACTGAGCTAAGGGATGACTTTTGATATTGGGAAACAGAAATAAACTTGGACTCTGAATCAAAGCAGATAATTTCTGCCTTTGTTTATATGATGCTGTATCTTTTAGATAAATTAAAATAAGCAAGGCTAAGTGAAAGCAATATAAAAACATGCATTTTAAATTTTTCATCCAACATTTGTGTTAGCTTAAGGATTTTTGGAACTACTGTGGGGAAAATTATTTTAAACTGTTGTGTACATGTATAGAAAAACATGCACTAAATTATGGTTGCTATTTTCTACTTGGTTCATCTCTTGGCTTGTCCTGTGCACATCATTTGTGGATTTTAACCCTGCACAGATGTGCTTTGTCATACTTGGGAGATAAAATATTATTGACTTACTTTACAATAAGTTATTAATTCCAATTTCCTTAGAAGGTCAGGGTTTTTTCCCCTAGGAAAACAGACACAGCTGCAAATGAGTGAAACATGATAGGTTTGAATTAATCACACTTGCCCCAAGTTGTCATGCAGAACTGAGCTCATATTGCCCTTCTGTTAATTTAGATATACTTCAGATATCTGGTTTTAGTCAAGCCCTAGTCACTGTACAAAGATATTTTGATTTCTCTTTAGTTAACAGATCAGGGTCTTTAAAGTTATCTATTCACTTTAGTTCTTATCATGTGGATTTTCCAGGGAATTAGTAGCTCAAACCAAGGATACATTTCATATATGCTAATTTGTCTTCCTCTAAGTGTTTTAGGAGCCTTCAGATTTGAATTTCAGAGCCTCACCTGTGCAATTTGCAGCAATCAGTGTTCCAGGATTGCCTGCCACTGGTAAAAATAGAAGGAAGATTATGGATATGACTTAAGTCTGGCTTAAACAGGCACAGCTGATTTTACAACACATTTCTTGTCTTTGCATCAGTCTGTGCAATAAACAGCGGATATTTAATATTTAGTAGTTAATAATAAGATAATAAAATAATAATAAAAATTAATAAAATAAAAAATAATAAAACAAGATATTGTTTATTGTACTGTTGTTGTATTAGGAGGACCCAGTCCCAGTGTAAAAGCAGAAAAGTAGCAATGTTGAATACTTGCTTTTTGTGACTGAGACAGGGCTGGGGTTTGGATTGGTTTGGTTTTTTTTTAAGTAAGCTTTTTGTACCATTATCTCTGCTGGCCAATGTACAGCCAATTGTTTGTCATCCTCCATTCTCTCATAGCACCTCACTGCTGAGTAAGAAAAGCTTCCAAAGACGAGAGCAAGTGTGATGTGAGGGGGAATGTGCTTGGGTCAGGACCCAGGTCTGTGTGTGGGTACAGCACCCACAGCCCTCTGAGGTCTCTGAGCTGGATGAGCTGTGTCAGGGACTTTGGGTATGCAAAGGCTGTGTCTTAAATCACAGTGTGAGAGTTGGAGTGAAGTCATCTGTACCAGGGAGCTAAACTCACACACATTGTTGCTTTTATTTTAGCTGAGAATAACTTTAGTAATGCTGCTGCAGTGAGATACTTGGATTTTTTCAATGAGGTTTAGTTGTAATGACTAAACTGAGTATGCAGAGATCTTTTTCCATGATGCAATCAGAAGAAAAGCTCTTTTCTCAGTTCCAGGCCCAGTTTTGTGATCTTCTCAGGATACTTCAGGACACTGAAATACTAAAAGACAAAACTCTTTGACATTTCCTTTCCTTTTGAGGCAGTTGTCACAGCAGGGTTACACTAGATAGATGGTCTGCGTGCTTCATAAATAATGGCGTATATTTTATGCTTTGGGGGAATTTTTCACTTCAAGAATCAATTTCAAGAAGAGTATTCAGGGTAAGGTGGTCATAGCTGGCTTGGGTATTTGTGTTTTCTCCAAATGACGGATAAAGAAACTACAGGTACTGCAGATACAGAAACTATTTTACAGCTCACAGTCAATTCTTGCATTGCTACTATCATCCTTATCAAGCTGGAAGTTCAGGATGAAGTGGGTTCTCACTAGATCAGTTATTCCAGAAATGGCAAAATTAAATATCCGGAGTTATGAAGAAAATGGGAAATAAACGTGTGTTTTAGAAAGTCTGAGTGTATGTGAGGGAACCAAGCTGCAGTTTGGTGGGGTCTCCCAAAGGCAGAGATGGCCCCAAGTGCAATTTGTGTCTCAGGGCTGTTTGCTGTGGGGCCGGTACCAGGCACCTGCCTGGGAAAAACCCTCTGAAGGTGTTGGTGGAGGCAGCAGTGCAGGAAACCTCTGCTGCTGGAGTTCAGTGCTGAGGAACTGAGTGCCTTGTTTTGGTGCCATATTGTGCATCCCTGTGTGTTTCACGTGGCATCACTGTGCATGAGAAGGAACAGAGAGTACCTCCATCAATTTCCTTTAGTTCAGAAATAAAATATTATATCAGTTTTTATTTTCATTAATTGCTCAATTTCTTTCTTTTTTTTTTTCTCTATTGCAGTTCGAGTTCATTCAGCTACAACATAAAATTGACTGCACCAGATATAAAAATGACAAAAATCTGGATCACATTTTTGCTGCTCTTCTTATCGGTTACTATGGTGAGTCTTATGAATTTTTAAATCACTTCCAGTTTTAACAACCCTGTAGAGAGTACCACAGAAATTATTAATATGGAAGCTCAGAAAGAGTGAATCTTGTGCTCAAATGTAACTTCTGCACAGCGAGATCTTTATCTACCTTCTGATGTACATTAAATTCCTTTGGCAAAGGAACAGAAATGGTATTTACCTCTGCTGTGTCCAGTCTATTCTGTGCTGGCTCAGAACAGTAGCAGTGGACAAGTGACACAGAGGCAGTACCCTGCAGACCCCAGGAAGAGCAGGAGACAATTGGCTGAGATTCAGAGACATCCTCAGAAATTTTAATTTCATCTCTTCTACAACAGTGGTACAGTATTTCAATTTGCAGCTTTGTTTTTCTGTGAAGCTTAGTAGCTTCCCATAAAATATTTAATTCCTATTAAAAATGCACTTAAAAGGTTCAGGTTTTGGTCAAGATCAACTTTCCTAAGATTTTTTAATTTTAATAACTATCAAAGTGGATGTCTTGTCTTTTGAATAACATTCTTTATTCTGAAGGTTGACTTTATGGTTCACCAGACTACAGGGAAACCAAATAGCTCTGGACAAGCTAAATGCTTCAGTGCATAAAATGTATGGAAGGTCTTTTTTCATAAAGGATCATTTTGGGCCTGGCTGAAATGTCTTTTAGACTAAACTTTGATATATTTCACTGGGTTTTACAGAAGCTGTTCATATGCTTCTGACTGTCTCAGTGCTTTCTATGCATGTTGCCATTCTTATTTACAAATCTTGCCAGTTGTTCCTACCCCGCACTCATTCAGGAGACAGTTATCAAGATTCAATAGTAAGAATTGCTAAATTAACCAGAAAAACATAAAATCATGTTGTCAGTAATAAGATTTGAAGATCACTATCTTTCAGAAAATAATATTTTAAGTACAATATTTGAAAAGATTGATGTTGAAAAAGTTTCTATTGGAGCTTGTACGTGATTTTCTAAAAGGAGTGTTTTTCTCTTAGTTCTTTGCCAGTGCTACTCCAGCTGAGGGACATCAGAACACCACAATGGACTTTGTCCAGCTGAGTGTCACACGGAATAAAATCATGACAGCACAGTATGAATGCTACCAGAAGATTATGCAAGACCCTATTCACAAGAAAGAAGGTAGAGATTGTTTTCCCATGAGGTTTTACTAATGCAAGTAGTCAACAGAATTATTACAGTAATTCAGGGTCCTTTAGTTACATTAATTTCTTATCTTGCAATTATTTTTCATGTTGTAACAATATTTTTCCAATTTTTTATTAACATTACTTCGGGATGCATGAAATAATATGTTATACTATCTGCCTATAGCACCACTTTTGATATAACACAAAGCTTTTCTTTCTGATGAAATAAGAAAATATTAATTTAAATAGATATCTATATTAAAAAATCATAACTAATTAATCTTACCACCTTATTTCATTTCATTCTCTTATACTTCTATCTGCCTGGTCACATCTGCCTTTACAAATTGTAAGTATCTTAATCCACACAGTTTCCCTGCCCTGAGGGTTGTGCTGGTGCCATTATTGCTTTTCCTAAGAAGTCACTCAGAGCTGACTCCACCTGGATTCACTTGGTAGCTTCTGGAAATACTGAGTGGCTTTTGAGGCAAGGAAAGGTGATTGTGTTCTTCTACAAAGAGATTCTTCTCTTCTGATATGATTCTTTGGAGGTCAGAAATGGATGTAGATATGGTAGTGTCAGCTTATGCCCAAGCATAAGGGGGCCTCACAGCCTCAGGAGAATCTGCATAAATGGGAGAATATTCAGATGAGGAGGAATTACATGATGTTTGAGAACAGCAGCCTTTGAAATGGGGACATTATTAAGTCTTTGAAAGAAAACTGAAGCACGATAATAAAAACATCTTGAAATGTGTGGAGGCACACAGTCATTCTGTGTGCCTTTTGGGAAAGAAGTTGTTTATAAAATGCCAGCTCATTCTCAAGGGAGGTTTATTTTAGATGTTGAAATGTGTGTGAGCAATGAGGCATTGGAACAGCTCTTGAGGGACACCGAATTCCCTGTTCCTGGGACACTTAGGGAAGTGTTTGTCCGCAGTGACCGCCGCAGGCTCAGCCCAGCCTGAGGCAGAGCAGCTGGGGCTGCCTCCCAGCCAGGCTTTCTCCTGGCTTCTGGGATGCCACTGTGTTTTTTATGAATGGGCAAACATAGGTACAGGCTTGGTATACATCCAAAATAGAAATAAATTCAGTAAAGCCATCTTTGAAAGCGTGGGGCTCTTTGCTAAGGTACGTTATTGAGTGTTAATTGATTCAGAGGTTCTTGGGCACCACGTTCTAGATCTGAGGTTTGCAAATTATTGATGTAGGCCATTTCAAGGTGAACGAGAAAGATTTTAAAATGTGTTCAAATAAATTTATGTATAAGGAACTATCTCTATTAAATGAATTTTTAATCAATCACTGCTAAATCTTTTCTCTTTTTTCCCCATTGCTGCAAACCTACCTTATCCAGTCCTACATCTTACCTTTGGAAGACTATTCTGAAGCAGGAGTTATTTTATTCCCTGGTCTCTATCTGTTTGCAGGTCCTTACTGCAACAGGACCTGGGATGGCTGGTTGTGCTGGAGTGATGTTGCTGCTGGAACCGTGTCAGTGCAGCGCTGTCCTGACTACTTTCAGGATTTCAACCCATCAGGTATGAGTGCATTGCCTTCTACATCAACGTATTTCTCACTGAAATGAGAGTCTGGGGCTTTGATGTCTCTTGTTTGCCTCACTCAAGTCATTAATGCTCCAGGATTTCAGAAACTCAAGATCCATTATTTGCATTTTCCTCTTATCACATAGAAAACTGACAAGTTACTTATTTTCTTTTCTGAACTGTGTCCCTGAGGGATTCTCTAGATTAGGGAGTAGGAATTGAAGTTAAATCACTCTTCTTTCCTCTTAGAGATGAGCTTTTCTGACAGACAAGCAGAAATATGACTTACTCCTTTACCTCAATTTAACAGTTGAAGTTGACAAAGAGTTTCTCCCACTTTGAATCGCTTCCTGTTTCTGTGGGCTAAGCTTTGTAAACATGTGGAAAATGTCATGGATTTCTTTGTATTTCCCAGGGTCTTTTCATGCCTCTATTTGATGATAGAAATCAAAGTGCTTTCAGCAAATTTCCAGTTTGGTTCTTGAGCAGCTTTGCTATTTATGTTTTTCTACCTTTCCAATACTAATTTATAGTGGTAGGATGTTAGGCTTCAGATTCCATCTTGGATGTTAAGCAAGCCATTTAAATATTCTTGTCACTTCATCTAGTAGTTCTCTAACAGTTAGTTCAATGTATTTTGGTAGTTAATGGACTGGAGAGGGAAAATGTATTTGTTTTCTTAAGGAAAATCACATCATCGGTTGCCCTTGCCAAGCAAAAGCAACGGCCTCAAGTTTCTCAGAATTCATAGTAACAAGCAAAGTCTCTCTAGTCATATTAATAAAGCTGTCATTTTTTTGCCAATCTTTATTAAATACTTGGCATCAGGAAAGAGAATTTCAGTGCTGATTGTTGTGCTTTTCTTTCACTTTTCTTCTTTTGTTTTTTCATTCTGTCAACTTTGATTGCAGAAAAAGTTACAAAGATCTGTGATCCAAATGGGAATTGGTTTAGACACCCAGAAAGCAACAGGACGTGGACAAACTACACCCAGTGCAATATCTATACACATGAAAAAGTGAAGGTAGGAGAGGAATCAGTGCATGGTACCCATGTCAAGAAACTGAACTGAGAATCTTTACAAGTTTCCAAACTCAAAAGGCAGCAGAGTTGATGCAACAATGCTTTGAGCAGTTTTCTATATATCAAAAGTAGGCTCTGTACTTGTGTGGGTCTATGTATAGATGGTATTTTTATAGACTCAGTTTATCTTGAACATGCTCATCCATTAAAAGATTTAGAAAAAGAAAAACAAAATCTCTAAATGACCTCTTACAGGTACTTTGTGATATGTGAGGATACAGTGGGCAAAATTGCTTATTATTTCCCTGTTCCCCAGCTCCATGCCCGCTAATATTCCTTATGTTTATGAAATATTCAGTCATGGGAAGAAGCAATAAATTGAAACTCTAAATTCCCAAGAACCAGGAATACAAACCACAGATCAGGACAGGCTGTAAATTAATTTGGTTCTTGTGTTAAAGGGTCCAATAGTAGCAGACTGTGTCAAGAAATCTGACCTGTAATAGAGTGTCTAACTGCCTGCACCATTGCTGTTGAATGCCTTATCTAAAAACCATATTGGGTAAAAGATGGTTACAGATGATAAAGCACTTTATTATTGCTTTTTCTTAAATAATGAGACTTTGATTTTGCTAATGGCAGTTTAATTCTATTAGCAGAATTGCCATAATTCATTGATTCTTGCTAATATTGGGCTAGGAATAGAGGATATTATTCAGAAAGGAGCAGATCTATGATGATCCCTGTTTATGAATAATGAGGTAGTTTCCCTCAGGCTGTTTTGCCAGCCTATTTCAACTCTTGTCACAAATCTGAAGCCATTGTATGGAATAAGGGCTCCAAAGAAAGCCTTGCTGCAGTTGTGTGTTGTGCTCAGCAGCATTATCTCCTCACGGTGCTGGGAGGGTGGGTGAGACTCTGCACAGTAACTCTGCTGTTGTGCAGTGTTCATTCTCATTGTTACTGCCCTCAGCAGTGCTTCCTGCTGTACCACGCTTCTGTGCCCATTCTAAATTGTGGGGAAATCTCTTAAATCCTTAAAATGCGCCTCTGCCCAGATTGGTCATGGATTGAGGGAGGGATATAGGAAATGGACCTGTCATAGAATGGCTGTTGTCATTTATACATCTCAGATTTGAGCATTTTGGGGTAACACTTGATTTTTCTCACGCATGAATGTTTCACTTTCCAAATTTCACAATAAATTCCACTTAGACCTATTGCATTGCTGTTTAGGTTTTTTTTTAAAGGAGTTAACTCGTTTAAAATATAATTATAATTTGAAAATTTCTAGTACACATCAAGTTACCCTTGTGCCATCTTACAACCAACTTAAAGCTTTACCTGTAATCTTTCTATATTACCCCAAAAGTCTGTATATATAGCAAGCTGCAATTACTCTGTCCTAACTTGGAGTGATAAGTTCAGGGGATACACACAGTTTGTGAGCATTTGGATGTGTGCTCAAACTCTCCCTATGGAACCCAAATAGTTGTGCTTTATTGTGACAGTATAAGGTTCAACCTTAAAATCTTCATTTCCTTATGTGCAAAATGATAACCTTACACTTAATGCAGCAAGGTTTTTTTGCAAGACAGATTCCATGACTGAAAGCAGAGGTTTATTACTTTCTGATAAAACTAATTGTTATTTACTATATTAGCTACAAGAATTAGTGATAACATGAACATATTCCAAATATTAAAACACCAGTTCCTTTTTTTTTTTGCCTTTTGTGTCTACCCAGATTTTCATAATTCCATAATTGGCAGTAGGCTTATTTAACACAACATAATATTGAAACATAATTATGACTACTTAACATAGTAGTCTTCACAATTTTTGAGTCATTGTTAATTTTTTTCATGCCCTTCTTGAAATGCTCAATAAAAACTGAATTTCCAGTACCATAATCATAGCTCATTTTGAAGGAAGGATCTTTAAATGCTGAGAAAAAAGTTGTGGGGAAAAAATTATATAAATTCATGCAGGAAGCATGTGCTTTACTTAGGAGTTATGTTAAGAGAGGGCTCCAGCCTCAGACAGCAATGCACCCAGTACAGGAACTTAAATAGATTTATATAAATACTCAGAGAAAACCATAGCACTGTATGTTGGAAACTTGGTGTTTTAACTGGTAAATTTTAGTGATTTCTTCAATTAATCTGCTGTGTTCCCTATGGAGGGAGATTTTAGTAGGATGTTGTTTGGCAGGATTCTGGACTTGTTCCATCTTTACCTGAAATGGCTTTGGGGTTTTTTTCTTATTAATATTATAGTCACTTTAACTGCAGGAGGAGATGTATAAATGTGCTTTATCAGCAGTAGCTCTGTCTGACTCACTTGGCTTTGTTTTTGTGTTGCAGACTGCTCTGAACTTGTATTACTTGGCCATCATCGGACACGGGCTTTCAATTGTATCCCTTCTGATTTCTCTTGGCATATTCTTTTATTTTAAGTAAGTATGTTTAAATCCTTCATCAAATCCCAGTGGTGGCCACAGTCCTGGTTTCAGTACTTTGGAA
Source organism: Toxostoma redivivum (assembly GCA_013397375.1). NCBI lineage: Eukaryota > Metazoa > Chordata > Aves > Passeriformes > Mimidae > Toxostoma > Toxostoma redivivum. Next base: position 1,003,294 of record VXBI01009545.1, read on the forward strand.
CACCAGCCATCTAAATGACATTAGAGGAGAAGGGAGGTGAAGAAAGCCAGTATATATGTTTGCTGTTGGACTTTATATTGTAAAAAAAATTGAGGTTTCTTTTCTCAGAAACCTAAAATCAAAAACCTGCAACCCAAAAACTGTAGAATATATTGAAAATAGGAGATGAGAAAATGTTTCTGCATTTTGGGTTTGTGATGTCTGGATTTTTTTAGTGATAAGTTACAGTAGGGATACTAGGAATTGGACTCTATCCTTTTGGGTCTCTTCCAAGTCTGGGTGTTCTATGATTCTGTGTTATGCCAAGCATCAACTGAACTAAATTGCAAGTCAAACCAAAATAGTGATGACATTTGATAGGTACAGTAACATTCCAAAGTGGAATTTCACAAAATATGACAACTGTAAGGGAAGTAAGGCTAAGAGCTACAGTAAGATAATAAAAGCAATCCCATTTTTTAATTCACAGTATTATGTATGGCAGGTTTGTCATCTGCTGACTAACAGTTATAATGTCACCTTCTTGAAAGGAAGTTTCAGCAGTGTGTCACCACTGTCCCTAAAGCTCATAATAGAACACACAGGCCTTTTAAAATTAGTCTTATTACTTCATATTTGGTGAACTTTCTTTCCTTCCCCATGAAAGGCTCCTTTTCTTTTTCTTGTCCTTTGAGAAGCTGCTGAGGCCTGGTGCTAAGGTGAACCCAGGAGTGTTGCCACATGAGCAGAGCTGAGAAGGACGAGCTGTTCCCTGTGCCAGCTGCTGCCGTGCCCGTGTGGGCTCCCCTTGCCAGCCTGCTTTAATCATTCCATGAACACCTTCTCCTTGGCAAAGCACATCTGCTCCTCACACTCACCTACTCCTGTGCCCTGCTGCCTCACTCCAGCTTCCATTTCCTCCTGACATTTGAATAGGAATAGCAGATACACTGGCAGTGGATGCTGCTTTTCTCATGCTGTGGGCTTTGATTAGGTGGAGGCAGCTGAGAGCTGATTTCAAAAAAGTTCTTTTTAGTCACATCTGGCTGAAAGCAATGCTTCCACTTCAGCTGTGCATTATTTCCCCAGGGTTCTACAGCATTTCTGCAAATCTCCAACAAACAGGAGGGTTTCAACTTTGTAGCCCTTCTTTTGAAATCCACTATTGAAGATGACATTTCAGCTTGTTCTGATCTTGTTTCATAAAGGAAAACTCATATAATTGTTTTACAATCAATTTATTTTTGTATAATCTGTAAAAAAAAAAATGGTTTCCTTTCCAAATTAGTTTCCTTCCACAAACTCAATGTGTGAAGTGGCTCTGAGTCCTTATAAGAACTTTAATTTTGCATAAAAAAGGTCGGTGCTGTTGCAATAAATGTCACAAAGTTTCACAGACTAAATATTTAATGTGATAGGAAAAATGCTTTAACACAGGGGGAAAGAAAAAGATTTGCAGTAGGATATGATTTTATAAGTTCCCAGACAGTAAAACATGCTTTTTCTATGCCATAATATGGAAATCAAAGTAATTTCACCTTTGTTGGTGGGACTGCAAAAGAAGGTGATCTGCTGTGCTGCCATCCTGTGTCATGTTTGTCTAACCATCCAGAGATTTTCTTCTCTGGGAGCAGGATCATCCTTCCTCAGAGAACTGCATGGAATAAATCCAGACCCACAAACCACATTTTCTGGACTGTGGTTATGTTGGGATATAAAAGGAAATTACAAAATTTAAAAAAAAGCTAAAGAAAGTCCTCTGCAAGCTGTTCTCTTGGGATGTACAGTTCCTCTAAAGTATTTTTAGTAGCAGAAGGGTATTTAAGGCCCTAGATTAATACCAGGATGTATTATGTATCAGCTAAGGCTTGGATAATTATTCATAGCTTTAACAGGTGGACTTTTTTTTTTTTCTATTGTGGGGGGTGTCTTTGAATTTGTCATTTCCAAAACTTTTATTCTGTAAGTCGACTGACTTACAAGTTCCAGACAACATTTGCTGGGTTTCTGATCATTAGGATATGTTTAGATTTGACTAGAAATTTGGAACTTTCTCCAAAGGAAATATCAACTGTTTGGGATTTGAATTATTTTTTAGGACTAAAATTTTTCAGCATTTTATGTTTGCATTTTAAATTTTGTTTTTTCTTCAGAAAATTTCTCCTTGGAAATACTTGTCCAGCTTGTGACTTGTGTTCCACAAGTGCACTGGAGTTCTTGGTTTAACAGAATGAAATGTGTCATAAACTTGGAACTCTGAATGTCTCTGGAAACTCATCTGTGAGACATAAAAGTAACTTCTTGCAGTGTCTCTGCCTTCTCATTTTGTTACATACTCGAGATCATGCACGTGTTGCAAATGTTAAAATAATTGTATGGTTTTCATAAAGAATGAAAATCAAGGCAAGAGAATACTTTAAAAAGCAGTGATTTAGGATAAAGGGGAGCTAGTTTCTAAGATGTCCCCAGCCCTCCCAACAAAATTCAAAGCAGCCAAAAAAAACCAAACAAACCCACCTGAAATAAAGGAGCAAATCTCATGACAGCATTCATAGAGGAGAGCAGCACTGTGTTAAAGACAGAGTGGGCAAAGCCCTGATTATTGGATTGTTATGGAGACAGGAGCTACCTAAGTCACTCAGTTAATGTCATCTGAACAGATAATTCCCTTTAGGTGCATGCTTGAGTTTTGCAGTATTGAAATTCCTTAAAAACTTAGCTCTAAAACCCATTTAGGGGCTTTTGAAAATGTCACCCTATTTTCTTTTGGAGAAATACTGGAGAAATTAATTTTTCCCTAATTCCCAGGATATACAGGAGTCAAAAAATGGGAAATAGTAATTTAGTAGGAAGTCTGTTCTTATTTTACTACACATGGTTTAATTGAGGGGTTGTTCATTCAAATGTACTTAGATCATAAATATGAGAATTAAGTGATTAAAGGATATTATGTCATTAAGAAAAACAGTCAGAAAAAAAGGACTATAGGAAGGATAACAGAAGAGGGATGGTGAGGAAGCTTAGGAAAAATCTTTTTATTTCCAAAAACAGTCTTGGTTGTTAAATGTCATCAGTCTTGCTTTCTTGTCCGGTGATCCTTTCAGTCCTTTCATGCATGGGTGGAGGTGGGTGTGGATGGGTGTGTTTGAATATTCAACAGGAACAGCTGTGGGATGACCCGGAGAGATGGCCCCATTAGCTGTACGTGCTCTTCCTTGCCTAAGCCTTGAGTCTTAACAATAAGCAGACAGAATTCCAGAGTTTTTCAGGACTTGTTTACACAAAGCCCTTTGCTGGAATCCAGTATTGTCTCTCTCTCTTCATATATAAACCATACAGGGGAAAAAACATATAAAAATATATTTTCAAAGAATGTAAGACTCTGCATGTTGTAACAATTAAAGTTTATCCATTTGGGGCATTAAAACAAGACTCAAATAAAATTTTAAAGAGCCTAATGGAATATTTTTTTCCTCAAATTCATATGCAACCCTGTTTTCCATATTTTGGAAACTTTTTCTTTTGTATTTTCTTCAGCCAAATGACACGTGGCAACCAAAGTTTCCTCTAGGTCCCTTTCAGTGGCAGCACTGGTTTCTAGAGGGGTTTCCTTCCCCTGTTTTTAGTGCCTTGGGCTCAGACTGTCTCAAGGCTTGCACAGTGTGTGCTGTGAGCTCAGGGATCTGTGGGTGCTTTGTACACTGCCCTTGTGAGAGTTCCAAAGGATGCAGCCAATGTCTGCCCTATGGCCAGGCTTATGGGGCTGCCCTTTTATTTCTTTGGGTCACCTTGGTTATTGTTTCATCTGTCAGCAGTTTTCAGTACACTCCTCCAGCCTTTGTAAAGATTCCATGTTTGCATTTCTCTGAAAAAATGCAAAGGTCTCCCTTCTATCCTCTCAAATTAAAAATGAATCGCCGATGTGCCTCCTTTATCTTTTCTTCCAGGCGTGCTATTTGAAGAGGCCAGAAAACTTGATTTATTTTTTTTTCCCCCTTGGGTGATAGTTTAGACATGTCCCCTGCTGCTCTTTAGAATATGTTTCTGATTTCTCTCAATGACACGTGTGTAAATGATAGATGTTGGGAGATATTAGCATTATTTTGCTTATTTAGATATTTCTCTAGCTTTAGGCTGAAGGAAGAAAGATGAAAATTATATGAGTAACAGGAATTACCCTCAAAAGATCTGAACAGATTTGGGTAAATGGAAAACAGGATAAGACAGCTTCATCAGGCACAGGTGTGATAGGTGCCTGGCAAAGGTAAATCCATAGTATAGGTAATTGGAAAATTCTTCAGGTACTAACCAAAAAAAATTAAATCTTCTGAAAATTATTATCAGCATTTAAATAATTTTCAGCTGTCCACTACAAAGCAGGTCCTTCACTATAAACATATTGGATCTGAACGTTCATGCTTTCTTCCTTTTGGTGTGTTAAATTTGCTCTGGACCTGAAGAAAGAGTTGATGTAAGACTTGTTAGTAAAATCAAGAGCTCTAGCATTTCAAAATGTCAGAGTTGTCCCCAAGTACACATAGTTGTGCTCCCATGTACTCATTTGTTCTTGTTTCTCTTTTCTAGGAGCTTGAGTTGCCAAAGGATTACCCTGCACAAAAATCTGTTTTTCTCTTTTGTTTGCAACTCTGTTGTAACAATAATTTCACTGACTGCTGTTGCCAACAACCAGGAGTTAGTTGCAACTAACCCAGTAAGTGAAAGTGCGTTGGCCAGCCGTGTTTGTTTGTTTGTTTGAATGTCCTGGGTGGCTCAGCAGAGGTGGGAGCTGCACAGCTGATGGAATGCTGTGTGTGGCAAGGTTACAGCGTGCCTGACGCCGTGTCCGTGTGACAAAGCACAGCAGATGTCTCACAGTGCCTGGGACATTGCACACTCGAGGTTGTGAAATAGTAAAAGTGTTCTGAGGGACTGAGCGCCTCTTCCCTGCTCCACAGAATTGCTTCTGCCCTGAAACAACTGCAGGAAAGACTATTTAGGTGGTGTCAGGGAGGTGAGAGCTGAATTCACCAAGGAAGGGCAGGAAAAAAGGTTTTGCAAGGTATTTTAGATCTGTCTGCTAGTTTCTTATGGCTCTACCGTGGCCATCTTCAGTTAAAATAAGAACAATTTACTTTTGCAACACAAGAGTCTAAAGATGAAGTATACAAACAAACAAATCCCTAGTTCTGCCTTTATTGTTATTTAGACATGGAAGATAAATCTTAATTCTGTGAAAGTTAAGAAGCTAAATCGAGTAAAAAGATTGTTTCCTTTTCTCCCATAGAAGCAGTCATCAATGTGCTGGAAAACACACCTCAGATAGCTGCTAATAATCATCATCAAGTGAGTTAGGTAGCAGAAAATGGTAAAACAATATTGGGTTTTGATTTGTTTTAAGCCAAATGGGAGAAATAGAACAATCAAACAGGCAGCAATACTGGAAGGAGTGAAAAAAAGGATTTAATGTGACCAAATCTGCAAGTTAGCTGTTTCTTCTTGTTCACAACCTCACATTTTAGATTTCTCAATAAATTATATTATAGCATTTGAACTGTAGAACGTATTTTAAATGAAGCTAAATACAAATAAATGCCAGGCTTCTCCAGAACCTACTGCAAGCTCTTGGTTCCTAGGTGCAGGTTATGACTAGGTTAAAACTGGAAGTACTGTAAGCATTTTAAAAACATGAATTGTTCTCTGGAGTAGTTAAAAGTTGTGAGGAGTAGAACTGAGAGGGGATTATCCACATCAAAGTGCATTTATTGTGGGGTTACTATCAGATAATTCAAGGATTTGGAATGGTTAAGTGTGGCAAGGTTTGTGATAAGGCAAAATATCATAAGAGCATTCTCCCATGCTTGAGGATCTCAGGGTCCTCATGTATGAATAATAAAAATCCAGACTCAGTTATTAGTTTTATGTCACCATAAAGTATGGGATTTTAATGCCATAAAAGTTCTATTTTAGAAAGTAAATAAATATGTAATTGTAGTGGAAAACAGGATAAACATTACCTCGAGTGATATTTTTTCCACTTTGCAAATAAAGCTCTGAGATTTCTGCAAATATTTATATTATACTCTGCTCTTTTTTCCTGCAGGTTAGTTGCAAAGTGTCACAGTTCATCTACCTGTACCTGATGGGTTGCAACTACTTCTGGATGCTGTGTGAAGGCATTTACCTGCACACTCTGATTGTGGTGGCTGTTTTTGCTGAGAAGCAGCACTTGATGTGGTATTACCTTCTTGGCTGGGGTATGTGATTTCAGCTTGTGCATTTTCAGGTCAATGCAGCCTCTTCCTCCTTCACACAGCTGTACCTTTGCCTCTCTGAGCTGTAGCTTTGAGTGACAGTGGCACACCCTGATTCTTTGTCTGTAGTGTTTTAACAAGCTTAGAAATATTAATGTAGGAAGCTGTGTGTACCTCTGCTGAGAGAGAGACTATGCATTTCTGGAGTCAGGAAGTGACTCCTCCTTTCTATAGAGAAAATAGTCTCCTATTATAATAAAGACCTTAAGAAGTAATTATTCATTGTTCCTCACCTCGAAGATGTTTATTCAGGAATGAATGTTTGTTTTCAGAGAAGTCTGTCCATGCCTAGGGTGGAGGGTCAGAACTGAGTTAGAGATGGCTGAGGATTTATTTTTCCAGCAGTTCCATTTGACCTGTGCTGTTCACTAAGCAAACACAGAATAGCTGTAACTGAAGATCTCAAGTAGTATCAATATCAAAACTAATAAGCCAAGCCTGCTCACTTCAGATAGTGCACAAGGGCTTATTCACAAAGTGAAAGTGAAGGCTCTGGCAGCCTCGCTGTATTGGCACGCTCAGCTCCAATGTGACTGGGTACCTGGGTCACTGTCCCACTGCAGTGCTTAGCAGCTCCTGAAGATCAGGTAACATCAGAGTGTTAAGGGCCCCAAATGACTATTTTTCTTATTCTTTTTAAATTTTTTCATTTGGCTTTATTTCCTGAGTTTAATTTCTAAGTTGCTTTCTAAATACAGCAAAGTATTGATACTTGGTCCTCATACCAGTGAGAACATGCTCACCACTGATCATGCTGTTAAAGCTGTGCTCATGTATGCAATCACCATTTGAATATTACCTTCCTCTTTGGTGTTACTGCAGTTTGAAAACCATCTGTGTTAATGGAGATCACTTGTTAGGTTCTAAAAAGTGAAAAGTTGATTTGCCTTTCCTGTGTGTTGCTGTGGATTTCTTGGCAAGTCAGTGGGAATAAGGTTTCACACAGCCCTCAGAAAGAAATCTAAAAAAAAGGAAGTTTAAATTGGTCCATGTTAGTTTATTTTCTCTGCAGGTATATAGTTTGGGTGAGGTGAAAATACAGAAGATCCTATCAAGATATGCAAGTTTACTTAGTTATTAACCAGGTTTTACTAATGAAGAAAATACTGTTTTTTTCTCCACAGGTTTTCCACTGATCCCTGCCTGCATACATGCTGTTGCAAGAAGTTTATATTATAATGACAAGTAAGTAGCTTCAGCTTGCTTTGCAAAACTTCTATATCTTCTTTAAGATAAAAAAGAAAGCAAAGCTAATAAATGTTTTTTTTTTCCCCCTGTTTGTTTTCTGTAGTTGTTGGATCAGCTCTGATACTCATCTGCTTTACATCATCCATGGCCCTATTTGTGCTGCTCTCTTGGTAAGCATTTTTCAAATAATATTTTGTTTTCATCTTTGTTTTCTTTCTGCTCTTGGTGGGCTTACAAAGGTAAGAGCTTTAAGCTAATGTTTAGAGGTCTCTGTCACTTGTGAGTCTGCTGCTTAACCCAGCAGGTGCCTCAGATACACAAGATACAAGAAGTCTTGGCCTTTTTAAGGATATGCCTCTGGTCCTTTGAGAAACTCAGGGTTTGCAATGTTGATTATCATTCCACTCAAATCATAGTGACAAGGAAGGACTAAACCTTACCTGAGTACTGGAGGGGAATTTAAACTCCTTCCTTTAGCTGAGAATGCCTCTCGTGCCCAGAGTAATTGCCAGGTGGACTCTGCTAGAAACCTCATTGTGTACTGTGGCCAAACAGCCACCAAACTGTCTGAGGTTCAGGGAGAGAGGGTTTGGATTCCAGGACTGACTGTGAGTGGGAATATGGGATGGAGAGAAACTAGAGCCAGGCACTTTGTGAGAGAGCCAGTGCAAATGGTTCTGCCAGTACCTGTGACTGCCCCTGTTCTGATACTAATTTAGCACTGTCTGCTTTGGCCATGGGAGTATTGCAGCTCCTTTGTTTCTGGAGTGCTCATGAAATCTTAGAGCACAGTGTTCTGTCTGACACCCCAAGTTAATGCCAGCTCTACTCAGTGTTCACTACTAAATTAAATTCTAGGTGAGTAACTGAGGAAATTTCTACATAAAAATCAATCTCGTATGTCAGTTGCACTAGGACTGGATTTACCCTATGAAATTCAGTCAGTAGATTGTTGCTAAATAGAAATAGGTGTGTATTTAAACAACTGTCTACATAATGAACATAATTAGCATAGAGGCTTTCCATATGTGATTAGCCCCTGACTGGGTATGACAGTAATTTGTTTTATTGTAACAGAAACCTCTGGCTGTTCTGGCCAAACTGCTGGGTCCGTGGCTGCTGACTTTTCTGCCTGCTTTTCAGTTCACAAAAGGAAGTTGATTAAGAAGGAAAACCTTAAGTAACTTTATGGAAATAATTCTGTTAACTTGTTAAAGAATGACTGTGGAAGGCATTCTCTCAGAAGACCATTGCATAAATCCTGGGATTCTTGTGACTCCCTTTTCATTCACAGTGAAATTAACTAGTGAACTTAAATGTTGAAGACTGTGATGATACCATGACACACCTGAGCCCCTCTGTGTGGGCAGCCAGAGCAATGCCCATGTAGTTATTGAGAGCTGTGCCTCTTGGTGTGTGAATTATTGCTGGTAATCTCTTGTCCTGGCAGTCAGGTCTACTGTATCTGTTCATGTAAGGATCTGCTGTGCCCTAATCTGTAAACTTAAACCCAATACTAAATCCTTTCAATTTTTTATTCTCTCTGCTTTACACGGAAGATGTAGCCCTGTTTTCACAGAAAAGTATAGGTTTTTTTTTTTTTTTTCTTTTGTGGGTTGTTACTTCTATTGTTCTGGTCTCTTCACAGATATATAATTTAAGTAATGCTCTTTCAAGCTGAACAATAATTTGTATTAGAATTTGTTTTAAATAGCAATGTAAAAATTTGTGTAAAATCTATAAGACTGTAGAATTTGTTTTAAATAGCAATGTAAAAATTTGTGTAAAAGCTGTAAGACTGTACTATCTTCCATTGAGTGACCTCATTTTAGGATGTAAGGTCTTTTTTTCTCCTTCTAAGCAGTGGCCTCCACAAAATCACACTGCAAGTGGCCAGACTCCTGTGGGATTTGAATGCACTGGGTCTGTCCCAAATGATCAAGTCTTGTTTCTATTCAAGGCCACATTCAGAATGTTCTTTGATTTTACTGGAGGCATAATAATCATCTCTGTGTGGTTGGTCTGGGCAGAGTCTTTGTCCATCCTCTTTGCAATTTACAACTTTGTTCACCTTTGATATTCCTATATTTTTCATGACCCAACTGAAAGTATTTTTCTTGTGTTTTTCTTGCTTCATACAATCAGTAAATTTATTTGAAAATCATGCAGGAATCACAGATTAAACTACACATCTTGCCTGTGATGTGAAAGTACTTTAAAGGAGTTGCTTTCCTTTCTGGAAGCAGAAGAAAAAAAGGGTTTTTTTTCAATTCAGAAAAGACAAGGCAGGGCTAAAGATATTAGATTAAATGCATGTGTTTAGGCTTTGTGAACAGAACCCTCATTTGCTTAAGCAGCTTGCTTGCCAGATACAATTTCCACACTTTACTAAGCATGACCTGCTTTAGTAGACATTTAAGCAACAACATTAAACAGCAAATTAAATAACGAGGGGGAAGACACTGTTTCTATTTGCAGGAGCAGATCTCAAAGAACGTGAAGGGGAATGTCAAGTGGGTGCCAGGGAGAATTGGCAGAAATCAATGGGAATTTAACTCTTGTACATCACTGAAAATCCTACAATTACATAAAGTTTAAAACAACGCTGCTTTTATGGTCCCCGTTGTTACGTAACTGTGGTGAGTTCTTCTGCCAAAGAAACAGGAGCAGACATAGGTTGCACTTTGATTGGAATTGTCTTCAACTCACCATTAAATTACAGCTGTCTGCCTAAGCAATCACAATTAAAGAAACAGAGTGAGAATGAGACAGTAGAAAGTGATGTTAGTTTTCATGCTAGACAAATATTGATCAAAATTGAGGAGGGAAGGGAACAGGAATTGGTTTGCACTTCAGTAAAAGCAGTAGTGATTTCCGGGTAGACTTCAGATGTGCCAGTGCTCTTGTGGTTTGGTTTGTCTGGGTGCCACTGGATGATTCAATTATGCCATTGTTTAAATAAATATTGTAACAGGGATGTTCCTTTCTCCCTGTAATAATGTTATATATTGGTGTCACAGTCTGACAGACCGTTACAGACGCCAGTTCTGAGTGAAGGTGTGCTAGAAGGAAGTTCAGGTGCTCCCCACTTTGTCTTTCATGTCCTTGTGTTTAATGACTTTAAACTGAACTCGTTGTCAGGCTTAGGAGTTTAGAAGTTGAATGCTTGTGTCCAAGCAGGCAAAGATATGGAGCTGCACAACTGCATTAAAAGCCAAGCAAAGACTACCAACTCATATCTAAGGATATCTGAGTACCTCAAGTGAGAATGATATGTTCATATCATCCTAAGGAATATTTGAAAGAGAATTTAAACCTACAAGGATTATTATACTACTTAGTGCAAACTCAGCATGTAGAAATATCATCTGAGGACAGTTTAATTCAAAAACTGCAACCTCTATTGACTTAGGAACTCTGCTTCAGTTCATTGCCACTCTCAATCCAAAACCTAAATGCTCCAGTTTCCAGTATAAGTACCAACACATTTTTTTTTCGTCTAGGATTGCCTTCTCTGCCTTTGTTTCTATTTTTTGCTCAGTTGCCCTGTTCAGTTTTCAGGTCACTGTGAGGCTGTTGCTGTTTCACTCTGTGTTCATTGTGCAGTTAGCACAACAGAGCTCCTTTGGGCTTTTCCAAACCATCACAGTCAATTTGATGATAATGTGCATGCAAGGAGTTCCACTGCTCTACTTTTGCTTAAATGTAAAAATCTACTCCGCACCTTACTTAAAACCAAGACCCGTTCTCATCGCTTCAATTAAAAATTCAGTTCATCCCCATCTCACTCTTATTTCCTGACAGAAGAGATATTCATCAAAAATTGGTGCTACACACTTGTACTGACACTCATCCTGTTCTACTCAGCTCTGCCCTCTGCTTTTCCTCATCCAGCTTTCTGCTTGCCCTTTTAGCTTTTTACAAACTCTTTGCATCCTCAGTTTTGTGCATTTTAGTTTTGGTGGGTGAAACAAATAATAAAACTCTGTGCATATTGTAAAAGGAACAGCTCATTGGGTGCTGCTATTTATGCCTGGCTGCTGCAGCTTTCATCTTCAGTTAGCACTCAAGGACAGTGTTATAGGAATTGGCCATGCTACCAAAACATGAGAGGGCAGAAAATGCAGTGTTTGAGACATGTTAATGTTGAACAAGTAGATCTGAGAAGGATTAAATTTAGAAATGGAGGAAGGACTCATTGTCTGCACGTACTATAGGAAGTTGGATAGAGATTGTGGGCTACATAAAATCTAAATAAATCCCTCGAGAAAGAATCAGAAGACCTTGGCTGTTTAAACAAAGCTTAAAGGTAGCTGGAGGCTTTCAGGAGAAATTCATGCAGTAGTTTCCTATGTAAAACAACTTCCTGTTAGAATTATTTAAATAGCATGTAAGTAGAATATAAATAACATCCCATATCTGTAAAGGACCGTGTTGCTATAATAGCACACAGCTATTTATCCTGAAAGCCTGAACTGACAGAAAGAATTCTGCTGGGGCTGTGGAGGCAGCATGACACCCATGGTCTGAAATGCCTTCCCTTGCAAATGCTTGCACTTATGCTACAGCAAGACAAAACCTTTTCCTAGACCAGGAATTCTGAGGCATTTTAGAAGGGGGTTCTGTCTGTCTGCCAGCTTCTTCCCCTACCTCCCTTTTGTCTCTAGTTGTTGGCAAGGCAGACAATCCTCGGGAAGCTGAGACAGGAGCAGAGTCTGTCTCTGCTTTCCATAGTGGCTCCCCAGATATCTCTGTCCTGTCTCTGTGCCTTGGATGAGGGGATGGACTGGCTGAGCTCTCAGGGTCTCATCCACCTGCAGCTTCCTCCAGGGGCTGCACAGGAGATGTGCGTGGGGTGGGATCATCCCTAAGGCTGCGCCTGCTCTGCTTACTCATCCTTGAGGGATGTGTGTGTGCATCCATGCACATTCCTGTGTGTGTGTATCGGGTTTGTGCTTCCTCACAGTGACAGTTTGGGATGTTTTTTCTGGTCAAACTGAAGGAGCAGAGATAGACTATTTCTAACAAAAAAAACAAAAAGCCTTAGTAACTATGGAAATAAACAAGTTCAGTAGTGCAAGAGAATGGCATAGAGCATCATCTCAGGGCTTGCCCCATTGGCAGCTCTGCTGTAAGAATAAAAGATCCAACCATTAGCTACTGTGAGAATGCCAAATCCACTGTTTGTCTAGAGGAATATATAGTTCCTTGTACCAGCATTTTACCTTTTTTTAATTATTATTATTCTGATTTTTTCTTTATAAATTTATGAAATTCATGTCTGAAAAATGAAAAGTAGCTTTTTGAAGAACCATATTTTGATACAAGAAGGGAAAAGCATCATCCTCTCTCTTGACCAGCCTGAAAAGAATCAATCCTTCACCTATGCACTGTTACTGACAGCAGAGAGAAAGATGCGTGGATTGTTACCACTTGCTTAGAGAGTTTGAGGAATGGGTGTGGATACTGGAAGTTAGAGCCACATCTCAGTTACTTGAAGGCATTTTCAAAGATGTTTATCTTATCTCTCTTGTACAAACACAGTGCTAGCCAGGCAGTGTGAAATTGTGTTGTCTGGTTTCCAGTCTCACAGACCAGTGTGTAGGATTATTTTTCAGACCTCCTTCTCAGTGTCATTTCCTTTTCTGACAGGTGAACCTTTTCTTCCTGCTGAATATCGTCCGTGTTCTCATAACCAAGCTGAAAGACACCCACAAGGCTGAGTCCAACCTGTACATGAAAGCAGTGAGAGCCACCCTGATTCTGGTGCCGCTCCTTGGCATCGAGTTTGTGCTGTTCCCATGGCGACCCGAGGGCCGGATCGCTGAGGAGGTGTACGACTACGTGATGCACATCCTCATGCACTACCAGGTGGGCAGCAGCACGAGCCCTGCTCACCTGGGCTCACAGCAGCTGCCATGGCAAGCAAATTCAAGAGAAATGATCACGTTATTGCAATTTTTAAAGATCTTCATCCAGTACTCTTTGACTTCTCAATATGCTGAATTTTCATTTAATTGCCTTCCAATTTTCAAAGGAAAGAAATATCATGGCAGAAAGCTGGCCCTATATTTTTAGTGATCTATTTTTAGAAATAATTCATCATGTATAGATTTGTCCTGCATTTTCTCTGCTATCTGTATCTGAATTTTATCAGGAAGGAACCTTTAATTATCTCACACCTGAAGTAACCCATATTCATATGAATTAAAGCAGAATCTTTGTTTTTATTTTACAGGGTCTACTGGTGGCTACAATTTTCTGCTTCTTTAATGGCGAGGTAAAGTAACAACTTTTACTATATCTATAATATTTTTCTTTTTATATGTTTTTGTTTCAGCAATTAAGGAGGTGGTAATTTTTTTCTTTTTTTTTAATTTTATGTCTAAATTTGTCTAAATTAAAAGAAGCAAACAAAGTATCAGGATGCCAAGAGCAGAGCTTGGAAAGGACTATGCCATCATTCATGGCACCATTAAGTGTGTTAGGACTGATTCTTGGGTGCTAAACTATACACACACATTTGTCTTGATTAAGAAATTGAAGACAGTTGTCACTTTGCTATAAAGTTCATATAAATATCTTAACACTGAAAAGCAGTTCAACACCCAGAAGGTTTATTTGTCTGTGTTGGAAACTATACAGGATGTTATCCTGGGGAATCACTGCTTGGTCCTTCTGTAGCTGGGGTATGGCTGTGCCCCACGGCAGGGGGCTGGAATTAGATGGTCACTAAAGTCTCTCCCAACCAAACTCCTTCTGTGAGTCTGGGATTGTTTTATCATGCTCTCTGGGAAAATTTTAGGCTGCAGTTTGGAAAAGTGCTTTTTAGAACAAATGAAAAGCACCATTCCAAGAGTCAGACCTTAACAGCTTGGTGCACCCAGGGCAGGAATTTGTGTGGGTTAGAAGTGCATGTTTAAGGTACCATGATCAGCCAGTTCCACGGACAAACCTTATTCTGACATTAGAGGATTGTGCCAGCTTTCAGTAATTAATAGTATTGATCCTGTTGAAGATAACAAGCTTTGCTGTTATCTTGGATAGGTCAAGGTCCCTGGAGTGCACAGGGTAACTTTCATGTAGAAACTCCTGCTCCAGGCTTTAGAGTGTACACTTCCAGGGGCTTAGTGTCAGAGATCAAAGTAGTAGGAAGCTAAAAAAATATATCTAAAATTCTTAATATTGCTCTTGCTTGCAAAAAAAAAATCCCAGCAACCCCAAAACAAGTGAACAAAACTACCCCCACCACAAAACTAACTGGTAATTTGCCAACATTTTTGGCAGAGGAACAATTACAATGCTATACTTATTCCTACACATCTGTTTGCTCATTTGTTCTACATTTAGTGTGGTTACAGTATAGGCTGTAATCAGAAGTGTGGGAGTAACCAGATGTTTTCCTAAGACTGAACCCTTAGGGTTTTTTATCAGATGTTCTAAAATTGTGTCAGTGTGTTTCTATAGTTATTGGGCAGTAATTTTTACTCACAGGTAAATATATGCCTAATGCTGGAATTGGTTCATGTAGATTGCCCTTCCTTCTCTTCCCAAGTCCAAAGCTGACAGAACTGCAATGGAACTACCATGGGCTTTGAAGGTTTATTTGTGTGTCTTTGTTGTGTGTCCCCCCCATCAAATGCATGAGTCTCACTGATTTTTTGCCAAGAAGGCAGAAAAGATGAAGATAGGCTTTCTCCAGGTTCAGTGGGCCTGGAGCAGGGATCTTGATCTCATTTACCACAGAGTAGATGCAGGTTCAAGTCCCTGCTCACGCATTTGCTTCAAAGCAAGATCGTTAGGTGTTCTGGAGTTCTGATCACTTGCCCTCACTCTGCATTGACATTTCACACATGCTTTCCCTTCTACAGAGCAGAAAGCTCAGGATGCCTTCAGAATGCCATAGTATAGTTCAGAATGCCATCTAAGAACAGGTATTTGGAAAAAAAATCTGTTTGTTCTGCTCCAGTGGAAAATTAGGGATGAGAGGTAGAAAACCTTGAAATTTCGGCAGTTTTTATGAAACATTGTCTGCTGCTCAGTTCTGTCTTCATCCTTGTGCCTCTTCCAAAGCTGTTTTTAATTTTAAATTATGATTGAGTTTGAAATCTTTTCCTATGTCTGTTAATATTTCATTGTTAAAAACTCATATTTTTTAACATATCTTCTTCTGCTGTGTAAGAAAAACCAAACCTGAGTCATCCTCTAAATTCACCATGGGCTCATCAGTGCTAAAAGATGAGCTCTTCCACAACTCCTACAAATGTTAATAAGTGAATCACTGCTTGAATATCTACTAACAGAATGATGTTTAAAGGAGGATTTAGATATTCTAACATTAATTAATTTAGGAATTCAATTTTTAGACCATAGACCTGGACGTAGTTAAACATACATGTCTTTATTTGCTCTCTAGAGAGTGGAAGTTTAGGCTTTTTAAACCACTTTTGGGTTCAGTGTTTCAGTGAGTATTTGCTTTTTAAAATTTCTTTTCAGTACACCTCATTCAAGAAGGGACTTAGTGCTTTATAAACAACTGTATCAGTAAGGAAATCCAAGAGGACAATGTAGGTGGGGAAAAATGTCAGCGCAGAAAAGATGTGTTTCCTTTGTCTCCTGAAAGGTTCTGGCCATGGCAAGTAGGGCTGCAGGCACTCCCCTGCTCCCCTGCAGGCACACCAGGGCCTGAGCAGAACCTGCAGCTGCAGCTCAGCTGGGCTGAGCAGGGGCTGCTGCTCATCCCCTTCCCAGCAACACCTCCTGAGAGATTACAGGAGCAGCACCAGGGACTGGTGACAGCACTTGGCTGCACTGAGTCTGTGTTTTAAAGGTGATGCTGATGATGGAATTGACACTTGGAATGACAGTGGGGCAGAGATTCCAGCGGGGTATTAGCAATTAAAAAATGCTAAAAGTGCTAATTTCTTTCTAAGTCTTAGCCTTTCCCAGCTGTTACTGTACGTTTTAGTGTATTCTGCACCAAATAGCAGGAGCCAAATCCTGTTCAAGCAAGACACTTCTGGTTAAAAAGTGAACAAAAGTGATCTGCTAGGATAGAACTTCAGTGAAGATAAATTAAGAAATGTAAGAAAAATAGTTGGTATGTGCTGCTGACTGTAGCCAAGGAACATCTCCAGTTTGCTGAGCAGAGCAGCCAGGAATGGCCTGTCAAATCCAGCTCTTACAGGCACTGCAGCTGTTGGTCACAAACCTCCTCCAGACAGGGTGGATGTGCAAGCCCTTCAGCTTGGATCTTCTGTGGCAGGGTTTCCCCAAGGACACTCACATTCTGCTCCTGGGCCAGCAGCCCACAGAGTAAGATGTTCTCAACACCACATTTTCCAGCTTCAGATGACCTTAGTGTGGCTTTTGGGGTCATACAGGCTGTGGTCAGAGGAGAAGCTTGCCCTGGATCTCTGATAAATCAGTAGGAATATTCCTATTGAAATTTTAATAACAGGTGCTATAATGACCTACATGATCTGTGTAAGCCATGTGGGGTTGGTTTGCTTTTCTTCTTTCATTTCACTGCTCTACAGAAATGTTGCCATGAAGATCATAGTCTCAGGTTTGCAAGGTTATACAATATGTTGTACAATAGATGAGATAGATAAGGCTGTGTTGTGGTTTGGTTTGTTGTTTTTTCCTCATGGTTGGCTACGGAGGTGTTTAATTTGTCTGATATTCAACATCAAGCTACCACTGTTAAAGGGATGACTGGAAGGAGTCCTTCCTGCAAATCTTCAAATCCAGCCATTATTATGTTATAAGGTGAGAAAGACTCTTCCAGCTGAAACCAGCATCTCTGTTAATGACTGAGAAACATAATTATATTATTACAATATTTTTCATTCAATTCTTGCCTTAATATCCTTTCTTGTAACAAAGTTACAAAGTTCTATCCTTTCTGAGCTAAATTTACAGTTCTGTGCCACTGCTCAAAGCTGAGGAGAAGGTGATAAAAGTTCTATTCTCTCTTTGTAGGCAGACACACATATTGTTAAACAGAGTGTAATTGATTTTTCCCACCTTTTTCTATAAATGATTGGAAGGTTAGAGAAGACTGAAAGACATTCACAATAGATGAAAGGATATAAGACCCTACAAGAACAGACACACAGCAGGACAGAGGTGCAGTCCTGATTCAGCAGTAACAGAGAGGTTTTGGGAAGAATGCCAGGAATACATGGCTCAGTTAGAAATGCATGGAGACAGCGTGATGGGCAGTGGGGCAGGCACAGAGGAAGTGCTGTTCTCCCATACAGGAAACCCTTTTTATAGCTCTCTGTCCCTGGCATGGGCCAGCTGGGCTGCTTTTCCCTGGCAGTAGCCCCAAGACACTTGTCTTGCAGGGATGCTGGTGGCTCTCAGGAGCTATGGAATCCTTTGGGTATCCTTTAGGACTGGTTAACAAATGTTATTAACAAGCAGAAATAAGATGAACAATTGTTACTGAAGTAAGCATGAGAAGTGTGGGAGAGGACTGGAGTGTGTAATTTGGCAAGCCTAGTTTATCTCTCAGCTCTGCCAAGACACTTTGACCTTGTTAAGTCACTTAGCTCCAGTTGCTGGCATTTTCCCCACCTCCAGCCTGTCTTGTCTAAAGTGAAAATTGCTCAATGTGTAATTTTTTGTGTGTGTGTCTACGTTGATACTCTGAGCTTGTTGAAGTAACTGACTGTGAAAGGAGAACAAATAGAGCATAGCTTAGTGATGAACACTGATTGATTGATTCCAAACTAAATTCCAAGCTTCCCTCTTGGAGAAGTTGGAATTTTGAATATGCTTCTTGTCTTGGCTTTATGATAGATTACAGGAGATGGATTCAACCTGTGCAAAGACTTAAGGTTCTGTATGGGCTCTGTTCTAAGGTTCTATGCAATGCATGTATTAATTAATAAAAAACTTCCCATGCTGAAACAAGAACTCTGCCTTAGACTCTGAAGAAATACATAATTTTTATATGAAAAGCAATAAGATCCAAAACTCAAAAGTATTAAGATAGTTGATTTCTCAGTTTGAAGATTTGTGTTTAGATATTTAGAGTGGATTAGAAAGTTTTTATAAACAGTAAGAGAGCACTTCCTTTGCCCTAAAATGCTAATGTGTTATGTTAATTGGTTGATACTTCTTTCCTTACTCTTTGACATTTCCTTGTAAATGATTTGAGAAATATGAAGTTGTTCTTTAAACAGAATTTTCTGACACCAGACTGCAGGAAGTCTAAAAACTACATCCCTTTTCTTGTATTTATTTTTATTTTTCATCATTAAAGCCAGAGTAAAATTAGACAAAAGGAGCCATTGTGTGAGGGAAATGGAAAGCAAACATAAGCCCTGAAGACATATGGAAAATCCTAAAAATATTTACCCACAATCTAAACAATTAACTGGGGCAGTCACTGCTCACTCGATAGCAGTTGGGACTGCTTTCTGTACAAAGCTTGGCTGAAAAGGAAATTAAATATTCATGACCTGTAGGCAGTTTTTTTGACATAGAAAAATGTTTGAAAAAGCAACAAGAGGAGCTAGTACCATTGTTAGCATTCCCCACTTGGCATCTTCCCTGAAAGACTAATTCCATGTGAATTTCATGAATGTGACACTGCATTACTCCACTCTGCACAGGTGTTTAACCGTACTGGAAGGGAGGAAGGCCATGACAAACATCACATCCTTTCATTGGAGACATGTCAACCAATGGGGCCTTCAGCTATTTTATCAGCTTTATTTTTAACTCTGGTAGAAATGTGGAGTTCAGGAAATTCTCTTCTAGTCATTTGCTTAAGGTACAGTCAGAAATTGGGAAAGACTGGCTTGTGCCAAAATCATGGCAAATGTAAATTATGGTTTGTTGAGAGTAAATGAATTTACAGCTGCTGAGGATGTGGCCTTTTGAAAATAAGCATGAACAGAAATTACCTTTTTCACCTCTGTTTCTGATCTGTCTACACTGGACTGCAGTTCACAGGGGGAGAAAGCACAAAATTGTTTGGCTGCTGTTCCTCCTGTAACCTGTGCTTTTTCTGAGCAGCTAGTACACTGGGATTACCATTAGGTCACACCAAATTTGCTGAAAAGCAATGCTTACCTAAGTGGTGAATAATTCTGAACATCTCAAGCGCTGAATGGCATGTAGGCAGGTGATGACTCTCAAATCACAGGTATATAGTTAAATAGAAGCGTGTGCTTTCACATGCTAAAGGGTTTTAAATTTGAGGTTTAATAGAATAGTAATGGGTATGGGACAAGATGAAGGATTTTGGGTGGTGCTTCTTTTGGTCTTCTTCCTTCTTCTTCCTTCCTTCTTCTTCCTTCCTTTTTCTTTGTGGTTTTAGGTAGTAGTTTCTGGTTGGTCAGTCAGTGTCACACTGAGGGTCACGAGAAGTTAGTTATTAGGTTAAAAGGATAAATAATACAGGTGTTAATTTTCTCTTGGACTGTTTAGCTTTAAGAGACCTTGTAGCACCTGGATCTCGCAGGAATCCTTTTCTGAGCCTTGGTGGCTCATTTGCTGAGACACCATCACGGTGTCCCTGACGCAGCAGTGTTTTACCCACACTCTGTTTGTCCGGGGTGCAGGTGCAGGCCGTGCTGAGGAGGCACTGGAACCAGTACAAGATCCAGTTTGAGCACAGCTTCAGCCACTCGGACGCCATGCGCACGGCCTCCTACACCGTGTCCACCATCAGCGACGTGCAGGGCTACGGCTACGGCCACGACTGCGCCAGCGAGCACCTCAACGGCAAGGGCTACCACGACATGGACAGCGTGGCTCTCAAGACTGAGAAGCTCTATGGCTGAGGGGCTGCTGGGCTCCTTCAGTGACTTCATGGCCAGAAGACCTTACCTACCTTGGGATGTCTTTATTCTCCTGAATGATGCAAACTAAACCAACACGTTTCTCATACATACGTGCGTGTGTATATATATCTATATATATACAGACATGCACAGATATGTGTATGTTTGTGTTTCTGTGTATCTATACAGTATGGACATCTGTACATATATATCTATATATGTATGTGCATTTATATAAGGATACAAACTTTGCCTCTTCAGTTTCTACTGTGTAGACAAAGTTGGCAAATTTTTGTACAAAGGGAATCAATGAAGGATTTCTTATTTTCTTGGAATTTTGTATAAGACTGTGCTGTGTTGAATCCACTTCATTTGCCTATAGAATCTTAGAGTGTAAATACCATACTCTGTTGTCTTAATTCAACCTAAAATAGAACAAAGCAAAATGGTTTAAGTAGGTGCAATAATAACATGAAGTTTTCCAGGTTCTTTTTTCAATCCAGCATTTGTTTGGCTGTCAAAACAGCCTGACAGGTAGTCTGAAGTAACAGATTCAAAGATAGATACTGCTGTTTTGGTTAAAGAGATTGATGTTTTGGTTTGTTCTCTTTCCACTGTTTTACACTAAGCACAGAGACACCACTTCCAGTGTTAGCCTTGATGTACTTCTGTACTGCAATGTAATATCTTGCACCAAGATCTGAGCAATTTTATCTAAGCTATTTCAGGATATTCAGAAGTGTCTCCTCCTGAATTGTATGGAAGTTTCTTCTGGGATTAACAAAGCCAAGACTGATGTGGCCTCACTGCCAGAGAGCAAAGGAGTAACCTGAGTCAATGTAAGTCCCTCCAGACACTCGTAGTAACTGCAGCTGGTGGAACTTTTCACTGGAATTTACTCAATTGGAGAAGATCATGTACAGAATTCTTTGTAGTATTGTTCTGATTTTACTTCTATGTTTTTCCCTGGCCATATGCTTGATAACTTATTCCTTCATTCTTGGGGCAAAGTTTTGATTAATTTTGTGGCTGTTTTTGTTGTCTGAGATGAGAATGCAAGACTGAACACAGTGCACATAATATACTACCTTTAAAGCCAGTATATGAGACTCAGACTCATCCAGAAAAACTAATGTTGGTAATTCTCATTATTTGGAAAATCCAATATAAACTTTGTATTATAAAGGTTCAAAATTTTATGGATTGAGAATTTCAATATTATTTTCGATTGGTTGATTCTGAATTTCTGTCTCAATTAGCTAAGAACAGTACTTTATATGTTGTTTCTTTGGTTCTGCTGGTGCATAAAGGTCTCACTGAAAACTAGGAGGTTGTCAGGAAGGTCTTGAGAAAATGTGTCTTTATAGAAATTTATATTTTTGTTAAATCTTTATGCTTTAAAGGAATAGCAGTTTTGTTAAGTGAAATGACAAAAATGCTCAAGAACGAGGGGATGCAACAAGGTGAGTTCACTGAAAAAAAAGTAAGAAAAAATTTTATACATTTCATTTGCAGCTTAGTCTACTTGAAGTGGGGAAAAACCAAAATTAAGGCAGAAGAAGTAGTGTGACAGACTGTTTTGCTAATGAGCATATTTCTGGTGCACGTAGTCCAGTCAAAAAATCGAAAGACAGTTCCCTCTGAGACCAGTTTGAGATTTGCATACAAAATTATTGTATACAGAACATCTTTAACATCTTTGACATTTAAACATTTTTGTCAGTAGCTTTTCTCTATGCTTCATTAGTGTCTAGGTAATTTTTTGGTGTTCATTAGTTTGTGATTTCATGAGGCATTAAATGCTTTGTACTTAGAAAACATTAGGAGGACATGGCAAGTTCATGCCACTTGCACCTTCCTTTAGCTTTTTTTTACAGCTCTTATATCTGGAGTTTGAATATAGAAAGCGTTTTATTAATGATTTAGCTTCACAATATAGAATCTCAGGATGCACAAATAAAGATCTCTTCTGCAGGGCTGTCTGGTCAGTTGATGGGAAGGATTTGAAGAATCTGTTGCATTGTTCAGTGTAGAGTAGTGTGATATCTGGCAATCAGATGTCACAGACTCTAAAGAGTGACAGTAACAATGTTTGTTACAACATGAGTAGAGGTTGCTTAGACTCTGCTTGCTGATCTTTGTAGTGTTATTTAAAATTTGTGCAATATTCTGAAGATATCAGTGGTGCAGAAAATCCCTGCTCTGGTGTAGCAGTTTTACATTTGTGGGACCAGATCACCAGCTGGTATAAATCTGTCTTGAGCTCCCTTTGCAGAATCTGCAGGTACCACTGAGACTCAAAGCCCACACAGGTGTCTGTCCATTGAAATGTGCTGTAAGCTATTTATGGAATATTATTAGACAATTATTTCATGGTACCTGGTGGATTGTTCTAATTTACACATGGTCGATTTAGAGTGTGATACAGTATTAGGCTTTTATTAAGCTTAATTCTCAGAGAGATAGTTTAAATTTAACAGGCTATAGATTTGATCATTTAACACATATATCTAATTGCTGTCTGTCCTCTATTAGAGAAACTTGCAACGGTAATTTAGGAGGGAAAATTGTTTTTATATAAAAGTTATCCTACTTCTAGGTGGACAATCACAGCTTCCTTTTAGGCACACATGCCCCATCTTTACTTTAGAAAAGAAACACACCCAGCTGGATATGCAAGAAAATCTTTCTGGCTGTGAAGGGTCATATGGTATAGAAGAGCTGTTTCCCCTCTCCTGCTGAAGTTAGATAATCTCATTTGCATTGGAAAATATCAATTCCTTATTTTGTCTTCCTACCTCACCTTTTTTCAGTTTCTACATAGCTAAGAGAAGGGTCTGCTTCTTAAAATGTTTTTCTGTCACCATAAGTTAAAATCAAATCATAATGCTGATTTCTTATGGTTCTCTCCTACTTTACAGAATGTTGTAGTCCATAGCTGTATTCTCTGGGATGGAAGTAAACTCTCTTGGTGGGGCTATGAGATTCCTTTGAATGTGCAGATTATTTGTTTATTACCTGTTATTATTTGCTGGGTTTTTTTGTTTTTTTTTTTTTTTAATTTAGTGAGGATTTATTGTATCAATCTACAGGGGCTACAGCAATAGTTGTCTTATATTTGTTATCTGTCACACCAGCATGTTATGATTCAATGAGAGAAAATGTCTATTTTTAATTCTACTGTCTTCAGTTAATAAATGGCTGCATTGCAGGGTCCCTCAGTTGGTTGTTTAATGTTGGCATTTATGTTATGCAGTTTTTCATGGTGGTGATCTACAAGAGTATTTGGCTGTAGAAATGCAACGTACTCCTTTTGATGTCAAGAAACATTTGGGCTGGCAACCAGGCAACATTCATTTATTGTACTATGTAAATAAGATTAATAGAAGCTATGGCATTGTATTTATTGCTTACACTAAGAACAAAATGGAAAAAATGTGAAGTTATTTTTTTTGGTTGTTCATTTTCACCTTGTTCATATGAATCATGCATTTTAATTGCTGAGAGAAGTATTGTTTCTGATCAATAAACTATTACTCCATTTATTCATCTCTCTTGTGCTGTAATATAACAAAGCTGATCAAAATTGGC
Source organism: Toxostoma redivivum (assembly GCA_013397375.1). Taxonomy (NCBI): domain Eukaryota; kingdom Metazoa; phylum Chordata; class Aves; order Passeriformes; family Mimidae; genus Toxostoma; species Toxostoma redivivum. The sequence goes on from VXBI01009545.1 coordinate 1,027,166, forward strand.
TTTCACAGATGTCTTAACTCTGTGCTAGTAAAATATTAACCCAGGGAGAAAGTAATTACATAGAATTATTAACAATTATTCTGGTTTTAAGTGTTTTTCAATACTTATATTTAATACTAGAGTGCTGAGTTTCTGGAGGAAGTTTGTACAGATATTATAAGATAACTGGACATAAAATTATTTACCTGAAAATTTCATATTCCTATTTCTTGTCTTCTGAATCCATCTTTTAATAAAAAGTTATTAATACTTACTTACATTAAGCCAAATGTCTGTTTCATCAGGAACTAACAGCAGAGTAAGACTAAACTGGGTGTATCCATCTTCTCCACCCCATCAGTCGAGGTGGAGGTAGATAAGCAAACCTGAGCTCAAATAAAGAACCCAAGAAATATTTAACCACACCAGGGGATCTTAAATACTGGGTGTTAATACTACTGTCTACCCCTATTTAAAGTGGGTTAATATCCATCCAAAAATGCAGTCTCCTGCCTCTCCTCATGAGTTCTCAGCAGGAGCCTGTACTTCCAAGTAGGTTTTTTTCATCTTTAGTTCCTAGGACCAAATGTCAGGCAGTGGAAATTGTTACAGACTCTACTCACACTAAGTCATGTCTATTCTTTCAATTCTCTACCAATACTCCCAGTAATTGATTCTTTGTATTTACAGAGTTAAAACTGTTCCATTTAACAATTATTCTATACTGTTATACAAGTAACTATAGAGAAGTGAATCCAATCCCCCAAATCCAAAAGTTGCTCCTTACAACATTTTATTATAACTCACACCCAGCAGTGGAAAAGGAACAGAAATTATATATACAGAAGCATTTTTCAATGCAGTATAGGTGCCCAAAAGTAATTAAACAGCAAAATGAAACACAGCATCCTCACCTTCTCAGACAAAAGAGTGATCTTTACATTTCCTATGTAATTTTAAAAGAGGAAATGTTCTTGTAGCACAAGTAGTCTCACAATAATTGAAACAAACATACAAATATCCCATCAATATTGACAACGAATCCCATTCCACTCTCTGCAAGTTACAAAGATTATTGCCTTTGAAAATATTCCAATTACTCCAGTAGTGTATCTTGCACACTCTTGTCATGGCAGTCACCATTGAGTCAAAGTTCTAAACAAAAGCTGTAGCTTTTGATGTGACAAGAAAATGCAAAATTCATTTTGAACTAGATGAAATCCATTCCAAAGCGAGTCTTTGAAAGTCTCTGCTAGTGCAGAGGTGACAGACCCCTGTTTATAATTACAATTATCCGTCAATCACTCTACAGCTGCAACTCTTTAACATCTTTTAAACCATACTCCCTAAATTAACAATTCCAATACATCCACATGGAGTTCAAGCTTCATTTGAGGCAAATAACATACAATATTATTTTTAAATTAAACTCATTTTTATAACTGCCCTCTGAATTTTAAAGATATTTTCAGCTACTACTTCTGATGACTACTTAGAAGTTTTCTTCCCCTCAACAAGATTCACCACCCTAAATGAAAACTCTTACAAGGGAAAATATCATATGATTATTGCTAATTCCTTTGAAGCTTAATACATTGTTTTATGTGAATTTAACAAAATACTAATACAAAAAAAAATCAAAGCCTGTTTTCTGAAAAGTGCTTACACACTCTTGTTAACTCCTGACTGTAAGATGAACAAGCTTTCCTGGAAATTCAGATTTCACAGTCAGTATCAAAATGAAAAATTGCCACAAAGGAGAAAGTGCCCAGAGGTGCTGGGGTCCCTGGTGCTGTCTGGTGAATCCAAATTTCATTGTGGATGCAGGCAATCTGTTGGAGTCTAAGACATCCCTTTGGGAGTCTAGAGTTGTTGAGACCCTGGTCAGGGGGCTCTGAGACCCTGAAATGATGCCTAAAACATCTGTGGGTTTGATTATAGCCCTTGAAACAAGTTACCAGCTTTATATGAGAACTTAAAAGTCACAGACGTTTAAGTAGTGTTATTATAAAGTGAAAATATAGATTCTAGGATTTTTGGGAATGGGAATTTTAGAACACAAGATGGAGGAAAAAGCACGTGTTTGGTCTTTCTTTGTTCTTCTTCTTCATCTCCATTTTCTATTGTGGAGTTGGCACTTTTGGATTGGTTTAGAGTAGAAGTTCACTGTCTAACATAGATGATGGTAATTGGGAAATAATTGTAAACATCATGTAGGTAGTTTTTAGTATAAAAAGATAACACCGCCCTGAGGGGCAGAGAGTGTGCCATGGCTGCCCTGCAAGACAGACCTCACTGGGCTGAGAGAAAATATTACAGATAAAAAAATATTAAACAACCTTGAGACCGAGAAAACTAAAGAGCTCAGATTTATTCCACCTCGGGCACACGAACTACCAGACAAGAACTTTTACACATCTCCGGGAAAACACCAAAATGGATTCCAAGAGCAATCTAAACTGAGTTCTTCCCTAGGAAGGAGCCAGGAGCAAATCCTTCTCTGCAGAGAACTGGTTTGGCCAGTGTTTGGGGCAGGGTCCAGCAAGGAATCCCAAAGTTGTACAGCAAATACATAATCATAAGCCACGCACAAATTATCAAAGGAGAAAACAGGCTTGAACAGAAGTATTCATGTATTTGCTTAGTTCCTTACCTTGATATTTGCAAATGAAAGGTGACAGATGTTTGCCTGTAGCAGAAAAACTCCTTCCAAAGATTCTCCATGCACTGGACAGGGATCACTGTGAAGTCCATAGACAGCTGTTCCATATTGTGACAGTCCACTGTTATCTCCAGCAGTTTTGTATATAAATATTTAAGAAAACAAAATACTGAATTAGTAAGGAAGAACAATTTTTAGATGCTACAAAAAGATTACACTAAACAGAAACAGCTATCAGAGAGTTAACACAATAAACATGACAAAAAACACTGCTGGATACAAGGGAATTAGAGCAAAGGAGCCAAAAAATAGAATAAACTGTTCTATGCCTATTTATTTCTTTAAATGTGCTATAAAAAGTTTTCAAATCAGAGTATTGCTCCCTTTCAAACCACATATTTATAGACCTAGAGAAATTATAATGCTAGAGAAGCTATAATAACTTTGTCTCTTATGCTCCCCTGGGTGTAGACCTGGAACATCAGAGAAGAGCTAGGAGCACAAATACTTAATCACATTTTCCTTAGCTAACCTTGAATAGGAGCCAGATACGTGCATTTAGTAGAGAGAGCTCCAAAGTGCATTTGGCTGGGTTTCCTGGAGGGCTCTGCAGCCATGTGTTCCTCAGAGCAGTGTCCATACCTCACTTGTTCCTGGTACTCACAGGAATTCCCATCCTGTGATACCAAATGGACTCCAGGAGTTGTCCTCAAGCTCCTTCTGTCATACTTTGGGCAGTTGATTACAGTAAGGGTTTCCTTACTCCAGGGTTTGCTTCCAGAGCCTGTAGGCAATCAGTATTTAACATAACTGGGATACTCCTTATCCAGATGATGCAATGGACTCGCTACAAGAATTTAGAAAGTTAGAATATCAATGCCTTCAAAATCTTCATAGCAAATACCTGTGGTAAAACTAGTTAAATTTCAGGTAATTTCAAGGTATGGACTCTGAGCCAAACAGTCCTTTCCAGTCCAAGTCCGTATTTGCTCTGAGGTGTAGAAATTGTTTCCTTTTCCTTTTGTCAGTGGAAAATGACAGTAGCTATTTTTCATTGAAAGCTAATTACCTCTTATTTTTCCCCACATGGACTCGTTTCTAACAGTCAGGAGTGCTCCAAAGAGCCTTCTCTAGCTGTAATTAAAAAGCTAATTAGAATGATCTGCAATTCATGTGTAAAATAATCTTAGAGAAGAAGGTTCAATCAGGAAGCTTTCACAGAAATAATGAAAATATTGAAAGGAAAAATAGACACATGCTAATGGCAAAACTCTCTAAATGTGTTTTTGTTGCAGACAATAACAGCACTATTTATAATTATGTTTTCATTATATAATGGAAAAAGATTTTATATTTAAGCCATGCAAAGGGAGGATTTTTAAGAAGCATAAGCACTAAAAGTTGTAAAATATACTTTTTATTTAAGTTTCAGCAAAGTATTTTGAGTTTTACACCTTACTGTCTGTCCCACCACCTCAGATCTCAGTATTTCTCCAGCACTGTCATGATTTTTTATTATTTCCAATAAAATCTTCCTCCCATTTCTTAGTATTCACTAAAGACCAGACCCCAGCAGTTATCTACATTCTGCAAGATGCTTTCCTTTCCACCAGCTATCTCCAAAGGTCTTGGAAAGTGGAGGTAACACTGCTCCAGCCTAGCATCTTTTCCCAGCTGTGCCAGGAACAGTGCAGGAGGGGCAGTCAGCAGCATTCCCTGAGTTTCATGGCACAGGGAGGAAGGAAGTGCAGCCTCAGAGAGTCTTTACCTCACTCATTTCCTAGGCAGAGTTGCTCTGGCACTGGGGAATAACTGGCATTGCTCCTTCCTGTGAGGAAAATGCACAGAGCTGGTTTCTGCCTGGACTCTCCTTGCTGAGCTGTGCTCTGACTTTCTTTTAAATTACTTCTTATTTTTGCCTTTTAGTGCTGTTGAAACAACTGACAGGAGCAGGAATCCCCATCAGTTCCTACATGCAGTGGTGGCTGGAAATTGAAAGCCAGACAAATCTAAGAATTCATCCTATTCCAAATCCAGCAGAAGCATAAAATAAATAAAGCATAGAATTACTAAACATACAGAGAGAGTAGGAGCACCCTGCAAGCAAACAACACCAAGGTCATGGGTTCAATCTCTGGACAGACCATTCCCTTTGGAGTTGGATCCAATGGTCCTTGTGGGTCTCTTCCAGCTCAGAACATTCTGTGATTATGGCCAGAGATAACATCAGCATGCAAAGCCTATAGAGCAGTGTTACAGAAAGGAAAACAAAAAGACAAACTGACCAAAAAAAAAAGGAAAAAAAAAAAAAAAGCACAAACTGAAGAGAAAGTGAATAAAAAAGATGCTTGTACAGATATGGACTGTCTCTGATTTAAGAATTCCAAAAACAGTCTCTCTTCTGTCCTTGCAATAGAATTGCACTTTAGAACAAAGAAAAATTGCACATCCATTTGCAGACATTCCTTACTGGTTTTCCAGACACATACATGCTGATGAGAGGAAAATTTCAGAGGGGCCTGGGGTTTCCTCCATTAGCATCAGTGGGCACAGCCCATACACGTAGCAGAAAGGAAGGAGTAGCAACTCCACACGTCTCTTTTGCCTTTTCTTTCTTCATTTCCCTTCTTGTATGCACAACATAATATCATCTGGCCCTATCTACAATGATTCTACACAATGAATTCCTTAGCCATCCAGCCCAGTTCCCAACAATGACTGCCAAGACAAAAAAAAAATTCTTATTTCTCTTAAAGCAATACTTACTGTCAAAGGTATTTACCACAGAATTAAATACTATATCGTTTGTCTAGGCTAGATGGGAAAGTTCCCACAGACTTAAGTAGTTTGGACAAGACATCCAGACCATCCTAACAGCTTTGAAGTGAGCATGACCTTTTTAAAGGTTGAAAATACTTTCTTTCTTAATAATGTCTCCCTTGCTTGCATCTGAAAAAAACAATCTATAGAATGATTAGCCTAGTAGTGATTCCATCTGAACTGTAACTAAATTGTACAGGACTAGTGTGAGTCTGAGTTAAATACAGGTGAGTGTGCACTATTAAATAAATAAAACTTAAGAAGTAAGTTTTCCCTGCTTGCTTCCACCTACTCCTTGAACTAGCATTGATATCATATTCACAAACCAGAAGCATCCATGCAGTCTGCCCATGGAATACTTTTTTGGCATGTTCCATTTACCAACTTCTTAACAACCACTATGAGACCACAGATTCCCACTCATTTTGCATTTACCAGCTGGCTCTGTGCTCATTTTAACTCTCCTATTTTCAGGGTCCATTGGGTTTTTGCTGCCCCGAGATTTGTAGGGGATCTTGTTTTTCAGCCCATGCGTCCAAAGAATGAGTCAAAGCTCTTCAATATTCGGTCTCAAGATAATTTATTCTTCATTATCTAAAACATTTTTCTTTTTGCCCAGCTGAGATCTATCTAGCACGGGAGCCAGCAGCACTCTCTGTCTCTTCAGGGTGTTGTTATGACTATCATCTATGTTAGACAGTGAACTTCTACTCTAAACCAATCCCAGAGTGCCAGCACCACAACAGAAAATGAAGACCAAGAAGAAGAAGGACTAAACATACCCCTTTTCTTCCATCTTGTCCCCATAACCCCCATTCCCAAAAATCCTAAAATCTACATTTTTACTTTGTGATAACACTACTTAAACTTTATGGCTTTCAGGTTCTCAGATAAAGCTGGTAACTTGCCCCACGGGCTATAATCAAATCTGCAGGTGTTCTGGGCATCATGTCAGGGTTTCTGAGCCCCCTGACTGGGGTCCTGAGAACTCTGGGCACCCAGAGGAATGTCCTGAGTTCCAACATCCTATATGGGCTCTGTGCTATCTTTGGTGAAGTCCTATACATTTCTTTTACAGCACCTATTTGAAGCAGCCTCTGAAAATGCATTATCACCTACAGGCAGGAAAAACATAAGGTTTTAAAACTCTTGATAGGGGGGTGTCCTCTAATCAAGAGCAAGGTAGCTGTGAATTCTGATGGACATGCTGCGTTTTAACAAGGTACACTTAGAGAATCAAAATTTCCTTCAAGTCACAAATGATTGGCATCTACTGGAGAATGTAAGTTACCACAAAGGGAGAAAATATGCTCAGAAGTACATTAAAATACACAACAAAAAAAATCAAGTTAATGGTTTTCATAAAACTGACACTGAAATTATTACCTTTTCCTGTCCTTTTGTGTTATGGTTTCAGGCCCACAATAGCAAAAATGGGTTCCCTTGTTGCTAAGATTAGAGTGTTTTTATCACTGCTGCCTCATTGCCATCATCATCAGGGTACAGCAGTGAATCTCCATTTCAATGTGATTTTGACCACTGCAGACAATGCATTGGCTTGATAATTACAGGTCCAAAATTACACTTCCTTGCATAAGAGAGATGTTTAAATTTGAAGAAGGATGCTGGCAGGTCTTCTGTATCACCATTTTCATACTCCTTCTTTCAAACAATGCGGCTCATGGGACATACTAAAGACCCATGAAATATGATCTAGTATGTTCTTTTGAATGTAGAGAAAGGCCCAACAGACCTGTCCTTATGTGATGTGTAAATAACAGTTTGAAAATTGAGAACAGGAGATCCTTTCACTAACAAACACATGGTGAGAGCAACATGTTCTCATCATAGTGATGACAGAAAATTCAGCAAAAAGAACTTTGCTTCTTCCCATTTGCTTTGAACTTGTCACTATATTTTTGCAAGCTCCCTTCCTCATCTGTAAATACTCAGCTTGGTCATGTGATAGGAAATTACAATATTTTAGCCTCTCCAACTATGTGTCATTAAAATCATTGCACTCTACTTTGAGGCTCAGAGTTAATTCATCTGCAGATGAGTCTGAGTGCCTCTGAAGGCTGTTCTGAAGGCAGCAAGGAGCTGTGAGCCCCAGACCCAGGCAGCCTTGCAGAGTGCATCTGCCCTGCCAGAGCCCAGAGAGCCGTGGGCAGGACCTGATCTCTCAACCATAAACAGTCATGACAAGAGCCATTTTTACCTGTCAGTTCAGTGAAGGTCTCTGACCACCCAGACATCCTGGAAGCAAACTTGTTCAGGGATCCTTTTTTAGCTGACACTGGATTATTCTCTTCTTTCCTGTAAGCCATATAGGAACATTTGCAAGAGAAAAGCTCCTTGAGACCTTCACATCTCCTGTGAATTTGAACAGAGTCAATCATATTCTGATCTTTTATTGTTGAAATATTTCGTTTATTTAGCTATCTTGCCTCCTTTGAGTCTATCTTGGCTCTATTCTAAGATATCCTTTTCAACATCTAATATAATTTTTAATATTTTGGGTTTTTTTTAAATCTTTTTCAGTACCCATCAACAAGTGCTCCCTTCATACACTGGCAGTTTACCACAATAGCTACTCCAGACTAGCTATTCCAGAACTCCCATTATGAACACTATTCCTCCAGAATAAAAACAGGTTTGTGGAGTTTTTTACTTAAATTGCTTTATTTATGTTGGAAGAAAATATGTGAAAACATGAAGTGTTTTTTCTGGAATATCTACTCTGGCAGTTGCCTAAGCACAGTTGTCCCATCAGTAGCAAATGGGGAAGTAAAGCAAAGCTCTCCAGCAAGTCAGGGCATATTCTGGATCTGTAAATCAGCATCTTCTATATTATCTCTTGTTTAATAACTTTGTGGTAAAAATTACTGTTCTTGTCCACTTGCCATGTGCCTCCATATCTGGTATGGCCCACCATTCAGCAAAGATAATTTTTCTAGGCAAAGAAAGTAAAGATATCTGGGTTGCTTGAAAGAATGAAAAAAAAAAGTGCTACAGAAAACTTATAATCCTTCAAGAACTGTGTCACTCAAAATCTGTGTGTGAGTGAAGGTGTATTTTACAAATGCACAAAAGCATAGACATTAACAATAAAACAAATGTTACAGACTAAACTCCAATTCCCCCATGGAATACAGTAACTATACTCCACTTTAAGAAAATCAATCTACTACTTTTCTTTAAAAATTATTTACTGAATTATAGTTTCCTTATATCAAGGTAATAGTGAAGGAAATAATTGTTTACTTTTAGAACAAGTTAAAGTTATTAATAAAAAAAAATTTGTAAGGAAAAAGTCCATTATTTTTAAAAGGATATGATAAAATACAGAAAAGAAAAATATTTTATACATACAAATATAGAATATGAAAAGCAAAACTTGCCACAGCTTCTCTGGGTAACCTGTTCCTGTGCCTCACCACCCACACAGTGCAGGATTTCTTCCTAATATCTAATCTAAGCTTGCCCTCTCTCAGTTTAAACACCCTCCAAGAGATAACAGCACGCTGCCTTAAGAGCTTTAATGTTATTTTGTATCTTCTTACCTTGAACAGCAATCCTAGATTTTTAAAAAATTCATGAATATGGCATTCATATTTGAGGCAAAATAAGAAAGCTGAACGTGTTTCTCACGTTTTCTGATGTCACTCAAAGCAAAGAGATGCTCTGGGCTTTGTCCTCTTAGCCAGTACATTAAAATCCTTAAAACATTCCAGGTTTATATTCAATTTATGAGTCATGCTTTATATCTAAAACACTCATCTGTCTACTATTGGAAATGAGAAGAATTTGCCAAGATAATTTTTGCAAAAGAATTTTTTTCCTTTTCAGTTTCAAACAATGTGGCCTGCCCACAACTCCAGACTCATTCCCGCAGCCCAACCCAATTAGATTACAAATATTTTTCTTCATCTGATCACAAGAGCACTGAGATCTGTTGGTGTCTGTGATGCACAAGCTGCACAAGCACAGTTTTGCTCACAGCTGCACTGTGCCAGTACTCTCCCTGGAAAGGTCTCCACACAGCTGAAGTTTACCCCTGTTGTCCCAGTAACCAAAGCACTCAGCCTGCTCACCGGGAGCTCAGCCCAGCTCTCAGCCCTCCAAAGCAGCAGTGGCAGATTGCTGATTCACAGGCAGAACATCTCCACCGGGGCTCCCTTCCAAGGGAATCCATACCTGGGACCCACTAGGAAATCTGCCTGCTCACCTCCTTCCCGAGATCCTTATCCCCACTATCACCAATTGCATTTCCTTTAGCTACAAGCTGACATTCCTGTTTCTTTCCAATATTGCCCTGAGCCTCTGCCATGATCTGTTTCCTCTTTTAGGTTCCTAAATAAATCCCTACACTCTCGTGGTGCTGAACACAGGGCAAGTGTGAAGTGGTGAAAGGTTGGCAAATCATAGCCTGCTGCAAGAGAAAGTCCAAAAGGCCACAAGCTGGTATTCTGTTTCTTTAAGTTAGTACAGAAAAACACCAACTGTTGGAAAGATATCTGACATAGCATCTTCCAAATTGTATTTTTAAAGAAGTGAAAATATTCCCCTTTTTACTTGCTTAATTATTTTGAGTCTGTTCATACAATACAGCCTTTTAAATGAATTTGTTCTCTCCTACAGCTAACTGCCTGTTCATGTTTCTCTGCATTTCTCCCCAGAATGATAAATGTCCAGCTGTGGACACAGGAGTTCTAGGCTCAGCTTTCTTCATATTACCTGCAGCATGGCTACTTCATACATCTTGCTGGTCCATTGCTGAGCACACATGAAAAGCATATTGGAAAGGTCATGTATTCTTAGACACAAAAACCACTAGAGGGTCCCTCTACTATAAGTTGGTATTAAAAAAATAAGAAGTTCTTTCCAACTTCCACAATATATATGGTGAGTTTCCATCAGGTAGCTGCATATTGAAGCCATGCATAACACTCAAAGTGGAGTGAAGATGTTTTGTCTTCCTGACTAGAAATAAAAACACAGCTGAATTTGACACTGGTCTTTTCCAACCCAAAGTATGGATAGTTATTTTTTGTGAATTTATATGTGTGAAATAAAGACAGTAAAAACTATCCAAAAATTACTCATAGATGTCTGAAGTTTTCTCCAAAGCTAGATTTTCTCTTAGGAGTGATAATTCTGTTGCCTGTCATGCAATGTTGCGAATTTAGTCTAACATTAATTTTTTCCTTCTCACTGAGAGCAATGGAGTGTGAACTTTGACCAGTGACTGTGCAATGCTCTGAACACTCTCCAATTCTTATCATTATTTCAGTTTCTTAAAATATATTAACAATAATATTCAGAGGACACATTACAATTCCAGAAATCCAAATTCAGTTTTTCACAAGGATCAGGAGCTGCCCTGGAGACAATATGCTTCTCAAGCTGGAGATTTTCTAGTTGCTTCTCTCCAGGTGATGAGGAACAAAGGGTACAAGGCCCTGGAGCTGGAGGAATTTCCTCCAAACAATTAACTGAGTTATTTCTCCTGGAAATGGTATCACTGCCTACAAGGCAATGATATATTTTAGGTGGTGTAGGAATTTTTCATTCTCCTCCTCCCATCCTCCATGACAGATAAGCATTCTGGGGTGAATCATAATGTGTGTAACATAATGAGTTGTCAAAGACAAGAAGCTGCAAATAAATGTTTTTCTTACATTGCATTCATATGCATTTTCTTGGAAGGGTAAGAAAAGAAGTGCTTGATAATTGAATTACTGTGCTTCCTTACTGAAGTCACTTCCTGATAAGCAGCCAAAGTAATTGGCTAAAATGAATGAGGGAGCTTGAATAACCCAGTCATGACTGGTCACAACTGGTACAGTATTATGCTAAGACAAACTATGTTATTTACTTCTAAACAATATGTACCAGCCCAATAAAACCATTATGAAATTCTTGTAGCATTTATATTTCTATATTCAAAAAGGTAAAGCCATTTACAAGAAACCACCGTCAAAGATCTTAACACTATCTCTAACCTCAGCCTTTGTTTTTATTTTCTTTCCTAAAATCAAGTGCTAACATGAGCAGCTTTTACTCTGTATTTTCACAAAATATGTTTTAAACCACATGTATATATAAGAAAACCCCAAGAAACACAAACTTTCATCTGAAACTCACAATGAAATAAGCATAAGGTTATTCCCATGGAAATTAAAGAGTTCTATGTTATGCTATCTATAGACTATAAGGCTAAATAACACTGAATATATTTGCAGAAGCTTTTAATATACCTTAAGTCAAGAGAACATGCAAATTCCAAATATCTCAAAAAGCGTTTTTGAAAGTTCTAGTAAAGTTGTTCCAGCTGTGCTATTGAAAGTAGCTCCAATCCTTAATGCTGTTCTTCCATGTTCTGTCATCATGTCAATAACTGTTTGCAATCAATGCTTTGTCTACTATAAGAAACCATGCCAGAGAAAGTAGCTTTTTTTCCCCCACTTTTCTAGTTAAAACTACTTTTTCAATATTATGACCTTAATTCAGAACACTTGGTTGCATTTTAAAAATGCTCATTTAATTTAGAGCAATAAGCTTGAAAACTTTCTCAAAAGTTCTGCTGACTGTTCTGTTTCTGCCTATTACAGTTCTTAGCTACACAATTAGGACTGATACTTAATCTAATGCTTAAAAGTAATTAATCCTTTATTGGGAGCACCCTTAGATTAACAACTTCTGTGCTACTAGAATTCATGAATTCTAGAGACAAAGTAATAATATTTACAAATGTTATTTACCAAACTTCCACCCACTTGGCCCTCTCCTGCTGAAAAGAGACATAATGGCCTTTCTGTGCTTACCTGGGTCACTTTGGCACAAAGTCTGAGCCTGGTTACACAAATTAAACTTCTTTAAATTTACCTTTGTTCTCTCCTACAGGGAACCAGACTTTGTCATTAAGTTCTTGAAGAGGCATCCACATGAGAATTCTCCATGGAGGGGCTGCAACAGCAGCAAGAGTGTGTTTGAGACAGTACAGTCGTGTGTTTGTGCTCAACATATTTCATTCTCATTGCAATCTGTTGGAATTCTTCACAGTGTAAATTTAGGACTTTGTTAATGAAGATACAAACATGAGAGGGGCCTCTCCATGGCAGCAGGCACAGTGGCCAGGCTCAGTGAAAACAATTAGGGGTCATCAGTCACTGAAGCCCCTAAACAATTGACTCAACAGTTTTTATACAAATTATTCACTACTAAACAAGCATTTTCCTGAACTATAAAACTGATGCTCCATGAAGGAGCTGGTCTCAATAACATAAAATATTTTGGGTATGAAACTCTTTTAAAACCTAAAATATTCTTGCTATTTGGTGTAGTGGACCTGATATCAAACTGTGCATGGAAACAAACACAGGCACCAAGTTTGGTACTGGAAGCTGAACTATGAAAGAAGCAGCAGTATCCAAAGTCAAGTTGTTAAACCTTATCTTAAAATAGCACTTTTGGTGATTACTTTGAAAGATGGAAAGGCTGTTTCCAGCTTCTTCATGGGCTGTATCCTGGACCTGACCAACTTTGTACTGGAAGCAGAGGCTTTGAATGCAGAAATATCTCTGCCTTTAGCACTAATTTCAGGTCATCCGCAGCTGACTTGTACTGGCTGTGTCTCAGGGAAGTTTGTAATGGTTGGGGAAATGGTGTCAATGGAGTTTTAGAGAGGAAGACCCTGTTAGGATGCTGCAAAGTAATAAAGCATATTTCAGAGAACATAAGGGAATGAACAAACCCACCAATAGATTTCATGTACCAACCTCTGCAGAAAGTATTTCTTTCCTAACCACATGTGGAAGTGTTAGTGATTTCACTGTGTATGGAACAATGGGATAATGCCAGTTATGAAATAGGATATAAAAAAAAATCTATTAATGAAGACCAACAACTTGCATTAATGGCAGTCAAGGTGCACGGGGAATTCTAAATCATTAAAAGTTGAAATATTCAGCAACCAAGTTCATGCTTTAAAGAAGATAAGCACTTAACATCGCTGGGCAGAAAAGTGATTACCCTTAAATACCCTTCTCATCTAAATTTTAGACCACTCTAAAACAGCTTCACAAACCCTATGAATCTAATTTATTAACACTTCAAAGTATATTTTAACATATAGAAAGTCCAGACTCCTTCTGGCAAATTTTAAATGATTTTTCCATTCACTTGAAAGTACAGGGTGTAAATATCTGTTTATAGAATGCAATTTGATCTATGACATCATTAATAGTCTAGTGACCACTCTGTCACACTGTGTACTGTGACTAAGAAAAAGGAACCAACCCAAAAATGATACAAACATGCAGTGGCAATTTTCAAAATTACACCTACATGTTGTATCTGAATTGCTCTGAGAGTATTTTGATGAATATTATACACATTTGCCTGAGCAAAAAAATAATTGCAAGGTAATACTGTGCGATAAGTAATAATTACTAAGCATTTCCTGTACTTTCTCGTCTTTCCTTTACCCTCTTTCTTCCTAGGGCAAAAGTTCACAAACACAGGACTGTCCCATCTGTTTGCAAGATGACTGTAACCACTCACACTCTCAGCAACTTCAGTTTACAAATATTTGGCTGCAGTAAGAGATGATGTGCTTTTCATTGTTCCATCTTTTTTCACCCAGACTGAACTCACACAAAACTCCACCTTAAGAGTGATAATCAGTGCCTAAATAAGTAGATTATTTAATATAATGAATTATTTTTATTCTGCAATGTTTAAAACTTCATAAAGAATCAGGACTTAACTGCTAGAGCAATCTGGAGAGGCACTGCTGCTATGCTGAAAGGTAAACAAACTTCTCCCAAACACCACCCTCTCTAAAAATAAAAAAAAAAAATTTAAAAAAAAGGAAGAAAATAATGAAAATAAAATAAAAAAACAAAACAAAACAAAACAAAACAAACACCTAAAAAACCAAAGAAATTAAAAAATACTAACTCTGAAAAATTCTACCTGATAATAATAACTGGTTTTGTTACCCTAGTGAAGCAATATCTGATATCTTGCCCTCGGGGAAAAGCCTGTAGGTATGTAGCCAAATATACAGAAAAGCAGGGTAATTTGAGAGGTTAGAGGCAAAGGAGGAGGATGCTGTCTGCCTGATGGGCACAGTAAATGTTGTTTCCAGCAAGACTGTGCCCCCCTGGAGCTGGGGTGGGCAGGGCAGAGCAATCTGTCCCTGGGGTTGCACAGCCAGTGTGTCCTGGAGCCTTGGAGCACCCCAGCAGCACAGAGCAGCAGCACTGAGCGCTGGGGAGATGCTCCAGCTGGAGAGGGAGAAAAGACTGCTCTCAGCTAGGATGCTCAACACTCAGCAATTGGATTTCTTGATGGAATACTCCAAATGAGGATGTATCAGAGCATAAATTACTTTCACAATTAGTGGAAACATCATTTGTGGCCGAAATTACAATGTGTATAAACACCATGATCTGAAACACACCAAAATTCCTTCCTCAATATAGAATGTAAGTGCAAAAATAGGTTGCTTTGGAATGTTCAGGGAAGTGTCTTTAAAAAGTTTGGATCAAAGATACTGATCAGTGGATCTTATCAACTGACATGTGAAAGGCCAGTCAATGCCTTTACATGAACCTTGGTATATTTACATGGGGATTCCAAAGGATTTCATTCAAAATATATGTAGTGCTCAATATGTCATGACACCCAAAATAAGCATGAACTGCTCCTGTCAGAGAAGGACCAAGAATGTACACATAACTGTGAGCATCATTTCAAATCCATCTCCCTTGCTGTAACCTTGTGGATGAAGCTACTGAACATTCATGGGCTTTTAGTGACTGTGGGAAACTCACCAAGTTATCCCATGGAAAAATAGGGCTCCACATGCCACATAAAACTCTCAGCCCATTTTTTGACAAAAGGCATTAGAGTTTGCTAGATGAACTTTTTAACAACTGAGTCATGGATTTTTATAGACCAAGTGCTTTAGGTGATTTTTTTCCCTAGGCATTAGTCTAACTGAACAAAAGTCAAGGGGAATTTTTATTTGCTATCCTACTTCAAGAGGAAAATGTAATTTTATGTGATCAAGACTGATCTTCCACCATCTGACAATTCCCAAGTCTTTCTTCAGAATTCATTTAGAAATATGCTTGATGTGAAATACTAAACCAAGTGGAAGCCAGCTGTAAAGAAAAAGAGAAGCTGGGAATGCTGTGAAAAAACCCCATGCTTTCTAAACTCCAATTTCACCACTTGCTTTGACAGCAAAATTGTTTTGTTAAAAATATGCACTTTTCAAATATTGCAATTTAACTTAGGGACTCATTTGTCTCTGTCAAAAGTATTTTTATCTTGTGCAAACTTTGCCTATTTGCTGAAGAAGAAATTTGCAAGGCTTCAAGATTTTTTCCAGGAACCAGATGATACTTACGTTTGTGGAAATTCTTTGTCCAACAAAGAATTCTCAGGAAAAAAAAAATCTTTTCCCTGATTCTCCTGAGTATTTATTAAGCAACAAATTCCCCAAATAAATTGATTTTTCCTGATAACAATCAAAGAAGTATTTAAAATCTTAGTTGATCAAATTAATAAAAATTAAGGGAAAAAAGAAGTAAGGTACAACAAAAGAATTACAAGATCTCTGCAGGATGCACTGTTATCCAGGCATGTAATCCATTAACATATGTGTTAATTTACTGTTTAAATAGTTACTATAGATGTGGGGAGAATAGGACTCAGATGAGTAATCTGAGTGTTGGAGCAGCTAATGAAAGTGGCATCAAATGCTGGAAGAGAAGGTTTGTTAGGAAAACCCCCAGTGAAAAACAAGAGATTTTTGAGAGTTGGTCAGCAGTTGTGCTATCAAATACACCCAAAAAAGGTACAGTGGGTTATGTCTTGTATTGCTGTTTATGCTACCCATTGTCAGACATTTTGACACACCAGAATGAGAATATTGGTAACAATATCACCTCCAAAATTCTGAGAATTAATCATTGTGGTTTTGAATTATAAGCACAATGATTCCCTTTGAGTCATTCACCAAAAAGACTGGGAATTCTATGGCTGTTGTGATTTCTTCAGTTCTTTAACTTTTACAGCAGCTGCTCAAAGTCCAACTGCATGAGTTGTGTATATCCAGAAGACTTTTCAAATAATCTCCAAGAAAAATTAAAATTATAAAATTTATAGGAATTTACATGCTGCTGAAAGTGAGAGGATTGTATAAAAAAAAAAAAAANTTGAACCCTGAAGTTTCATTTGTGTCATTTTTATAATTTTCAAGTCATATAAATCAACATAAGTTTTTAGTGAATAATACTAAACAATGCAAACATCTATTCTTAAATAACAGAGAAGGAGCTGATGCAACAGGGGAGAAATTGAACACAAGCAACTTCATCAAAGTTCAATTACTGCAAATAGATTCCCACTGTGGTCTAATTTCTACTCAGCAGGCGTGCAGGAGGGAGGGCTCCTAACTGGCAATGCCCTGGCTAAAACCATAGAAAGTGGTTCTCAAAATAGTCTTTACATCTGTTTTTCAAAGAGATATCCCACATCTTCCCTCTCCAGTGCATGAGGACAAACCAGCCAGCACAGCAAGGACTCAGCTTTACCCTGATTGTCTTCTCCCTCCTGTTACCTGGTTGAGAGCCCTGTTGCACATCTCCTTTTTCCATTGGTTCCACAACCAAGTCTCCAACTCAGCACTGAGTGGAACTCCTGCTGCTACAGGATGTCTTCTCCTCTCTCAGGGCCAGCCAGCACCATGGGATAGCCAGAAGTGTGTTTGAAGCAAATTGTTCCATGGCAATAACATTAAACAGCACAGAAAAATGTCTCTTCTATTCCTTACCCTCATGGTGCAGGAAAACCTTCAGAGCCATAATTAAGTGGTCAGATTTGTACCCACCTGCAAAAGTACACACAGTGTTCAGTCAGCAGTGCTTGGCTGAGAGCAGCTGATGAACCAGACTCTTAAAAAAAAAAAGAGAACATTTGAAACAGATTTAGGTACACATGGCCAAGACAAGAGCTTCCTTACATATTAAACATTAAAATATCAGTTTACTATCCATAGGCTTATTACACTTGGATATTAAACTAATGACATTAAACCTGAGTTGTACCAATGTCACTTTTTTTTTTATTTGGGTTTTTTTTTAGATATAAAGAGCTATGCAATTAAGGATACAGTTCCAGTACAATATTAAATTTTAGATTATTTATATTAGACAAACATGGTCATACAAAGCTGGACTAGAATCCAGATTTACTGAAATTCAGTTATTTTACCTCACACAATATTTTAATTGAACTCTTTTTCCTGGTTTATTATAAAAACAAACTCCAGTATTATGGGGATTTTTCCTGTTTTAAAACCAAAGAAAATCCAGAGTTGTTCTAATTTTAAACATTTTTAAAGGGGTCACTACACCATTGATTTTGAAGCACAGTGGCAGAAATCCAGATGTTACATGTTCACACCACTTATTATAAGGCTGCCTTCTGCTAAAATATTTCAAAATGAGGAATTAAATAATTTCTCTACAACTTTGGCATAAAATGCCACAAAAGCAAAGCCAGCTAAATTCAGCTTCCATAGAGGTAGAAGTTCTAATCTTCAATACACAATGCTTTGGAGCAAAGTCCAGTAAAGGAAAAGGTTTTATGGTTTTGTATTGAAGACTCTGAACTTCCCTACATCTAAAAGTTTTTACAGAAAAATATATTAACATGAGCTGCTTTACAATGCTGGGTCACTCTCACATATCTGCTAACATGGAAATTAGAGGTAACTGACAGAAAACTCAGAATTGAATCCAGGGAAAAGTATCCAAATGAATGAGAAGTTACCCTCTGCACAAAGCTAAGTTTTGGATGGCAGGTGTCCTGGCTACAAATATGGAAAGTTCCTAAATTCACCAGCAGAAGAAAGAAGGAATTTTTCTCCTTTGTTATAATGCCCTTGAAATTATGTATAACCTTCATTCATGTTATAGTCTCCCCAATGTTCTTCCTAGTGAATTACTGTGGTCCCCCAACTTAGTGCTCCAGAACTTTGTTATCCTTAGTGCTGAGCAAGTAGAAAACAAAAGAAGAGCTCCTTCCCCAAAAGCTTTAATTACCATGAAGATGAAATCTCTGCTGGAAGACAGTAGGCCTTAGGAAAAGAAATTTATAGTTCTTCAAACCCACATTCACTTTCCTTCTCTAAAGAGCAGTATTTTCTCTTTTCTTCTCCTACCCCCCTCCCCAGTGCTGTTAAATGCATCTCTGAAAACTCATATCTCTGTCCTGAATTTAATGATGTATAGTTCTGCTACTTCATGTGGAATAACCAGAGAGCCTGCTTCTAAATTAAGAACTTCTTCAATTATCTCATTGCTAGCTGCATGTTAGCAGCATTTAAATTAATGAGAAGAGCATTCATTAAAGATAGCTTAGGGACATGTCTGGGAATACATAATGTGCAAGCTCCAGCTTTTGTCATAGTTACTGTACTAAGGAAAGTTCCACTTTAACCCCCATTTCTACAGATCATATACTGGTCACCCTTCTATACACCTTCTGTGAGGTTCAACAACATATTTCTTTACATTTTTGAGTTCTAGTTCGCTCTAAACATTGATTAGTTTAATTTTATGTAATTTGCTTTTACCAAGTTGTGTATCTCTCAGGCTAAAGTCTACCCAATTCAGCCTCCAGCAGGGCTGGGATTCTAATTTATAAATGAAGAATGTATTTTATAGAGGCAAACTATAAGAACGTTTCTTTAGGACATGTATATCACCATGGTGATACACATGTCTCAAAGAAATCTGCTCCATCACCATGGCTGGTTTTAAAAGAGTATTCTGCAGTGCACAATAGATAATACTAAGTCAAAAAATATAAACTTTTGCATATATATTTAAAACCATTTTCGAGGCAACAGATTTATTTTGCTCCTTCAGACTTAGACCATGTGTTGCAGGGTTAAATGTTAACAAGGGCTGCTTACAAAGAACAGAAATCCTGTGCAGCATTTTCTGGTGCTTATTCCCTGAAAGATAAACACCAGTGTCTTCTGACATGATACAGTCACTTTGATTAGCAAGAAGTATCATTAAGGTAGTGACACATTAAACCTATAAATGATTTGTAATTAGGGAGTTTCACAAAAGATTCTTTTAGAAAATACCATCATCGTGATAAAAGAAAATTCACTCAATCAAATATACAGTGTATATTTCATCAAATCCAGGCTGCTAAACAGGTAGCCCTCACTTATTTCTCAAGGAGGAGAGAAAGGCAATCTGTTTAATGCTCTGCCTGGGGAGTCAGGCAGTCTGGATTCTGTTCCCAGCTCAGACCTACACCATTAGTCAAGTCACATCATTGCTCTGTTCTTCATCCCACATTCTTAAATGAGATAATAACATTTCTCTTATTATTTGGTCCCTTCCAAGCAGAAGTTCACCATGACAGAAGCCCATTCTTACTATATATGTCTAACTCCTCTGCATCTTGGATTTTTTTTTGGGTTTTCTAAATGATTCCTTGTTTTATTAATGACAGTAGAATTCATTGCAGTGTTCATTTTTAAGGCTAAAACTTACAATAAAGTCCCTAAAGCTGCCTAAATAAGGAAGAAATAGACATGCATAAAAAATAGGTAAAGAAAAAGGAATTCCAACTTAGAGGAAAATTTCCCTCTCATCAGCAAAATTATTCACTTTCTGTTGCAACTTGGCAGTCAAAAGCATTGAAGAGGACAGTAAATCAGTGTAATTATGCTCTGGTTCTTCAGAAAAATGAGGAAACAGATATACTTTCAAAATTTAAAATGTTTAAATAAACTTTTTTTTCTTGTTCTGCACCTGCTTACCCTTTGTTTCTTAGTTTGTTTTGGTTCTTTAGTTGTTTTTTCCTATTCTGCAGTGAGTTTTGCTTTTACTAACAATAGCTCTCATTCAGGCTCTTTTTTTTTTAATCCCTTCATGGTTACACATATTAAAAACAAACACAAAGTTGCATTCAATTCAAGAACACATTCTCAGAATTGCCTTCATCATCTGGTTTTCTTCAGAGCATGTCTACTTTTGCTTCATATGAGCCCTAGAGAGGCCTTCCTGACTATGCTGAGAATCTGCATAGAATTGAGGACCACTCAAGGTACACAGGAATACTAATTCTGCTTGCTGTTCATGTATCTCCATTATGGATCTTGTCAGTATCTTTAAGGAACATCAGACTGAGCACACAAAAAATGCTGATGTTTTCATGGGCTAACATTCCCAAGGGGAAATCTAATTAAAATTAATGGCAACTCCAATTAGCATATTTCATTACAGCCTTGTTCAGGGGATTAGTGGAGGTGTATACATCAGCCCTTTTTACAGCTGACACACTGCTCACAGCCAAAGCCAAAGCAGTGGAGCAGCACCTAATCTGTATTCTGGGCCAGATATTGCCATTGAGGATTAGCCCTGCAAGGCTTCAGCACAAAGCGACTCTCACAGATTGTGCCTTTCAGGCACATGTTGGTCCCTCTGTGTTGAGAGAATATTCACTCAGTTTCTCAGACTGCACAAGCTCGTAGGCAAGAGTTTTACTTCTGATTAAGAAAAAATAGGGTCAGTCCACCTTCACAACTGAGATTTCCAGGCTGCAGTTGGACTGACTTTAGCACATATTTACTGCTTGCTCTGCTTTTTTACCTGCACCTCTAAGACTGAAGAAGGTTCCTGCCTCACAGGGCACAAACCTCCTATCTTTAGGGACTACAACTTGGAAGAGGGATGATTTGACTTTTGCCAATGCAACTTCACTCCCAGGCATAAAACATCAAATAGAAACTGAGATGAGATCAGCACAGAAAATGACAAGACACAGCCCAGGGTAGGAACAAGTCAACTGGCCTGCTAGAAACTGGTTTTAAATATAAGCACAAAAATTTTCTTTGTGCAATATCAATCCAGGAGAAGAAGGTTTTTGTCTATCAGGATACTGTGTTTATCCCTTATTACCCCTGCCTTCCCTGGGATTTGCAGTTATAGCTTACTGTATAGTATGTGTCCCACACTGTGGAAATTCAATGAGAAAAGGAAAAATGACAAAAGCTAAAATCAGACACAAATCCAAAAACAGTGGTTGCATTAAAATTGTAGACATTTGTTTTCTGTAACAATTAAATCATTAGTTCCTCTTCCAAAACTTTAGATACAAACAAAAAACCCCACAAAAACAGAGTGCAATAAATGCTACAGAAGAAAAATCTGATTCTGGGGAAAAATAATTCATTCTACGTAATGCAATGAAGAATTTGAGAGCAGCAAATTTTCTAATAAACAGCTGTACCTCAGGATAACTTGAGTGAACTCTAGTAGAGATTCCAAATTTTATGTCTTTTTTAGTCATGACTGGTCTGCTCTAAGATGTCTCCAGAGTGAGGAAACAGAGCATGAAAAGATGGAAGTATTCCTTCCACAGATTAAATTCTATGTCTACAACTGCAGGGATTTTCCTCTCTCCCCAGCTTCTGCATTGTCTTTTCACCTGCCCTGCAATTAGACAAAAATAAATAAAGAGGAAAAAATGCCATAATATTTTAAAAATTAAAGAAACAAAATATATTCATAAAGCTTTGTCTGTTCTGCTTAGGAAGTTTCAGGCAATATATACAGATTGGTTTCATGTACAGCATCACTCACTTCTGCAAATTAACTTCTCCCTCCAATTCCAGTTTAAAATGTAAGTTTGTATCCATCATAAGAAAGGTGGCAATATTATTTGAATTTAAACCTAGATTATAAACTCTAATTAATTTTCTCAGCCTTCCTAATGATGGGGAAGGTGTCATTTTCTCTATAAGTGATATTTTAATGGAAAAATACACTATCTTAATATTAATCATTCTATGTTATTTTTAAAGCTGTAGAAAATGAAAAATATTTATTTCACTAACAGTAAACTATTGTATTAAGAAGTTCTGAGTGAAAAAGATTTCCCTTTAATTTGGTCACAAGTCAGACTAAGCCTGCGTCCTCTGAAAGTTGTGCTTACTTTGAATAAATTAATTCACTTAGAGAAATTTTTCTCAAATAGTAGGATTTTCACAATAGCTAAAATAAAGACAAATGTTTCTATTTTTTCACATATTTGGTTGGACATGCCGTTTTCCTAATCTTTAATGTGACAATTGCCTTTAACTTTGAAATTATGCAAATAATCAAATGAACTTCTAATAACCCTAGAAAAATTACAATGCTAGTATATGACTTAGAACAGTGGAAAGAAAGATTTTCTGAAACTCAAAAAAGAGCTCGAAGTATTTCTCTAGAGATAACAAAATTTAATGGAGGAAATATTTCTTCCTTTGTTTTTAGCACAAGATCTATGCCTACTTTGGGCAATCTCAAAAACTATCCTGTGACAACAGTTTATACTTATAGTACAAGTGGCATGGGAAACTATCCTCTTTATCTTTGTGAAGTACAGAAATTATAAAAAGCAGTTTAAGAAAGACAAGTCACATATGGGTTTGTGCTGATGGAGAAAGATAGAGAGCCTGGGGCAGCATGAAGAAGAACTTTGCTGGAGAAATAACTTGAAAAATAAGTTTTTATTAGATTAATTCCCTTGGTATATTTAAAACAGTGTAGTTCAAACTCATGCTTGTCCTGAATCAATTGCAGTTGAGGTTAACATGAATTTAAGTCCAGATGTAGTAAGAAATGCTAGAAACAGAGGAATACAAAATCCCAGAAAATGACTGAAAAATCCTAATTGTGTGCAAGCCAATAAGGGCAGGGAATTGTTAATACCACTGCAAGAGGACTGTACAATTGAAATTGCAGGAAAGGAATTGGCACAAGAGGAAAATAAATCAAAGGCTAAACAAAACCTTTACATAGAAGAAAAAGAAGAGATTAATCTAGAAGCTGTCAAGGAACTTGGAGAATGCAATGTACTGAATGAGGCAATGCCACAAGGAAACAAATGTGGGAAGAGATAAGAAAAGTGATGCGAATGCAATAGGAAAAGCGTCGAAGAGTGACATAAGTGATGGAGTAAAACAAGAAAACATGGGCAATAGGATGGGACACATGTCAGCTGTGAGATCATCAGTGAATGCTGCAGATCCTTTACATATCAAGATGGAACCTGCCCCAAAAGCAAAGATTTTCACTGCTTCTCATCCAAGTTTTAGTCACATACATTTGTATGTATTTGTCAAAATACCTGAGAAGTGCTGCTCTTCAATTACATGACAATTGTAACACCTTAATGGAAGTCTCTGCATTCTTAGTAAGTTATTAGTTATTTAGAATCAGAAATACCATCAGGGAGGAAAAGTTTAGGATCTGGTTTGGGATGAAGAGCTGACACTGATGTTCTATAAAGCCAGAACAAACTAAATAACATCAAAAACATATCAGTTTCAATGCTATTTAAAAATAGCTCTGTGAACCCTGTGGAAGAACTGTATGGAGTCAAGTCATTCAAATTTCAAGCTGATGTAGGAAATAGTCCTTTTTGTTGCTGAAACCAGAGGGGTTTGTACATTGACACAGGTGACAGATTTCTGTGTCCAGCTCCAGAGCAGCTTCCTCTTCACTTCCAATGCAGTTCTCACCTAACCAGGAAAACTAGGAATCAGAAATTATATGTTTGTTCTCTAAGTTCTGACATTTGGCTTTCATTCTGTTACTTCCTCAAGATGTTTGTATTTTGTGGTTAGAGTCTACTTTGAGAACTTAATTCTCAGGCAGAACTAGTGCCATGATCACTTTAGCCCTGACAAATGTAAGCAAGTGCTAAAAGCAGGTCTAAGTCTTTATATCTTCTCAGAAATACCATTGTAATTTTTTTACTTTGAGCTAAAAGGCTAATTCAGAGATGTGAAGACTTACTTCTGCTTGTTTTATTTCCAGTAAGATTAACTTTGATGTGCATATGCATCCCCACAATCCTGTGGAATAGAGCTCCAGATAAGTCCTGAAGTTTTGTTAATACATACCATTTGTCATACAATAAATACAATGGTGTTTTGGAAGGAGAAAGGCTACTGCTTGGCTTTGTTTAAAAGTCAGAAGTAATACCAGACAATTGCAATTGTCTTTAAAGCAAGCAGAGTTCCTTCAGACAAGAGTTATGAACTGTAGATGAAAAAGACAGTGGAATTGGAAGTCAGTAAAAAGGGCAGAGTAATGACAACCATATTTAATTTGCAGAACAGCAAATTATTTCAAGTCACAAACTTGAAATATTTTTATTACTTTTTTAATAATTAGTATTTTATACATTAAAAATGTATTAAAATAGTACAATTCATTAAAAATGATTGGCTGAATTGAATTTAATAAAACATTATATTATTTTCTTTTAGTGGAACTATGCCTTGACATTGTCTTGACAACACATGCAAATGATATGTATGTTCAGGTTGTCTGGTTTACTGACGAAAACAACACAATCCATGACTTCCAACTCTGCAAGCACCCCAAGATCTGAAACTCCAGCTTTGTGCAGCCTCATGTCTTTCAGCACTAGTAAAGGTGCTGAAGAAAAAAAAATGTTTTTCATGGAAATATACCCAGATATCCCCAGTGTGTTCTGATTGGCCTGTCACTTGCTAACACTGTAAATTCCAATAAAAATAACAAAATCTGAAGAACAGCAATCAGCTGAAATTCGGCACTAGAGTGAGATACACTAGAACAAACCACATTTGCTCCATCCTACATTACCTTGGATATACATGACACACACTGATCTGTGTAACAGCATTATTTTGCATGGAAGTAGATAATGGGTAAATTTGAAGGCCTGAGATGGGAAGTAAATTCTTTTAAAGTATAATTATTCTTATTCTCTGGTCTGTGATATGTGTAGGAGCTCCCAGTATTAGACAGACATTAAAGCACCGGCCTAAAATTAAGTTTCACAAAAATGCTTTTATTTCAAAGACATACTATAAGTATGTATCCTTTGAATAGAATATATCTTTACTAACTATTAAAAAAATTATTTTAGTGCATTTATCATCATTTATGCTAGAGAATAAATACTTATACAAAAGCATGTGCTACTGGTGAAGATAAAGCTGAAAAATCTTAGTAAAGATTCTTAGCAAAGGTACGTTTAAAGAAAAAAGGGCTTTAAAACTTTCCATCTACAGACTCATTTAAGTAATTTTCACCAAGTTAAATGTACAATTTAATGTACAAAATCAATATGATGGGAAAGGTACTGAATAATAGTACATATAAAAAATGAAATAATATTCTCATATTCCTCACACACAATTACATGGAAAGCTGAACTGAAATTTCCTGTAAAACCCCCCACGTTATAATTGCAAACTGAATCATAAAGACTTAATTTTATTACAATGGGTATAATAAATAAAATCCACTTAGTATCTAATTTTCTAGCAAGCTTCAGTGTGCAATAATGAAATAAAATGCTAAGACAACCAAAGGAATCTGTAAGAATTCCAATTTCAAGATTCCCATCAGCAATTTGAGGGCTTTTTGCAGTTTATTGTCTCAGCAAGAACTCTTCCTGCTCTAACAACAGCTGTACTGGTAAGTTACAAAGCGTGTCTTTCTATGTGCCTTTTCCATCCTCCCTCTCACATGCTCAAAATAGTTTTTTTTCAAGTCACAGTCAAATCATCATTTGCAAACTTAAGGACATGAAGAGAGTATCTGATCACTGTATATTAAGGACTGCATCATTGCTTTTCACGGTGTAGATTCCAGAATCACACAGGAATCATCAAAGTTTGGAAGAGCCTTTCATTACCACGCAGTCCCAACCATCAACCAAACCCAGCCCACCACAGGCACCCCTAAGCCATATCCCCCAGATGGCTCCTGAGTACCTTATTCCAAATCCTGACCACTCTTCCAGTGAAAATGTTTTTCTAATATTTAGTCAGAACTCCTGCTGGCAAACCTTTAGGCCACTTTAGCTGGAACCAAGTAATCAGGGCATAACATTCTATTGTGACTAGAGCCAAAGCAACTTCGAACAAGGAATTATTAAAGAAAAATGTACTACCTACAAGACACTTGGGGGATTTATTTCTGTAATGCATAACATAATACATTACTTTGAGTTAAGTTGAACAATTAATTATTTTTGATTTCCAATGGCATTCAAACCCTCTCTTCATTTTCTAGAAAACAAATTTCAAATATTTGGTCAGTTTTCCTCATTAGGAATATATTGCAATTACTATCAGAGAATTTTTTTATTTTCTACCCATATGAACTACTAAAGGTGGTTTCCATCAAAAAAAAGGTTTCCTAATAATTGCATTATGTCAACCACTTTGGTGATTCTAAGATTAGGACGAGGCTATCAGCAGCTCTGAATTTAAGACCGTATGATATTAGCTTTTTCATCAGAGACATAACTTAGTTATCTATCTGGAAAGAAATATGGATCTTCTGACTGGGATCTGGTTCCAGACAAAATCTGCAATTTCCTCTTCACTTTAACAAAATAAGTACACTATAATATTTCCTAGGTGTGCCCCACAGGGAAAACAGAGCAATAAAATACATTCTTTTCTTGTCCTTAAGTTTACATCTGAAAAAATAAAATTGCTCTTGTATTCATTGTCCCATTGTATCTCTGCTAGATGAGATAAAGTGGGTATGTTCTTTTTCCCTTTGAAGTTCTACCACCCATCTCAGTGATAGAGGGATTTGAACTGTGTATTTAGACAGCATCTAAACAAAAAGCTTGAAAGGCATTGTATGTAGTTTATGCAGTAATATCCACCCTTCATTTGTAAGTACAAGATATCTTGTTCTGTTATGAAAGTACATGAATTATTAGAATGATCATTGAAAAGCCCACAATCACAAGATCTTTACCATTAGACTACATTGTTTCTTATCAGGAGTTTTTCCTGTCCCTTGGGAACACTGTTTAAATTTAAACAACTAGCCATTGAATAATCATGGCAAGGGTTTTTAAGATACGTTAGAATTCCTTTTCTTCCTAAAGGCGTTAAAATTTTGCTGAGACACAGCATCCTGGAAAAAAAATCTGATGTATTTTATTAAAGAAAAGGCAAAGTGGCTCAGTAAGTTATCTAAGCCTGGTATCAACTGATCCTTTAGGGTACTTAAAAATGTAACACAAGTCTGGCCAAAATTAATGTGTGGGAACTCACTCATTTAACAAATATAAGGAAATTAACTACTTTGCTATACACTTCCTACAGTTCCCCCTTTCTTAGTCCCATTTGAGTCTCCACCTTCTGCACCACTGCCTAAAGTGACTTTCCTATCTCTGCACACACATTCTCTTGAAAATTCAATGATGGAAAAACTGGAGGGCTCACCCATCAGGTGTTGATGCTATCAGGATGTGGAAAAAAATTATTGCACAGCCTGGTGAAGAAAAGTGGTGGAAATGTTCCTTGGCTAGAGCAAGTTAAAATGTTCTGTCAAATCTACTTCTGAACAGTATGAAGAGTCCTTATGTACACAAACTGAACTCAATATCCTCACCAAACTCCAATTTTATTAAATTAAGATTTAGATGAAAGTCCTGAGTATTTAGAATGCTCCTGTTTAAATTACACTCCAGGATTTATTGTATTAAGGACAAGTTTGTTCACACTAATGGGAAGTTTAAAAATGGAAAGAAATTTATCAGTGTAACTGCATATATACTCTCTCCTGATATGAAGTATGTTAGGGATTATTATGTTTCTTTGCTTTAATAATCTTTATTACTCTAACTTGAAATAGGTTTGGGCTCCCAAAGCACCTGAAATGCTGAACTTTGATCATGTGCATGTGAGTACCTTCCAAATATAAATCTGAATTGCTGTTGAAGGAGGGAAGAAGGGAGAGAAAATCTCCTCTGACAATTATAACATTAACCAATTAAAAAAAAAATAAAAAATTGTAACCTGCTTTGAAATTCTCAGGTAGCCAACAAACCATCCACAAAGGAAAAGGAAACTCTTTACAGAGTTTGAGATAATTTGAAACAGCACCAGTTCCCAATTTTATTTACCTGTGTTTATTGTCACTACAAGCATGGCTATGCTCGTTAGAAGGAAACTTAAGCTGCCTCTCTGGGTTTCGTCCTCCTCTCACTTGGACTTCTGTGAGCAGAAATATATGTAGCACAGCCCACCTGCTCCAGAGCAATGAAGTCTCTCAATCAATTTCCACCTCATCTTAGACTAAAGATGCTATTTCAATAAAAAACAAGACTTCTCTTGGTTAATAATTACATAGAGATCTCAGGAAAGAAAGTGTTGGGCGGGGGAAAAAAAAAATTGCTTTTTCCTCCCTTTTCCTTTGATATATTGGAAAATCATGGCATAATCAGAGTGAAGTATACACGGTTTGTTATCAAGGACTATCTATGCTTTTTTCTCTATTAGTAAAGCAATTTAAAGTAATAAATGAGCAGCTGTAGACTGTAACAGAAAAGAAAATTCAGAGACACACTTTAGCAGCCTGATATCTTGCAACATGTATTTTACCCCATGTGAATGTGTGTTAGGGAAGAAGCACTGCCTGAACATTCTTAGACCATTCAAGAGGCCTTTGCTTTGAGGTATTAACAAGCCAAACTGGTCTCAGATATGAATATAAAAGCACTACCCTGCTGTAAATACAATTCCTGCTTGCCCCAGTGCACTGCCAAACCCAAAGTCACTGTGAAGTTCTGGTTTTGTGTGTCTGAGCTGTGCTGGCTACCAGGACAGATGTGGTGGCCGGTTTGTGTCACTGCCCAGCCCCAGTGACTGGACAGAGCTGGGGCTCTGTACTGCCTTTGCACAATACACTGCCGAAGTTATTTTGATTTCTTTTCACCTTTCACAGTTTTACGTGGAATACAAGCATAATGACCCGCTCCACCCGAGCCAGGTATTTCCTGGTAATTAATTAATGGCAGTTAAGGGATTTTAGATTTTCTGTTGGCACTCGACTTAATGAATTATCCATTATCAGGAAATACCCTCCCTACTTGTCCTATCTGCCAAATCACTAATTAAGCATCTAAGGTTGAAAAGCAAACAACATTTTTATGTTGCTTGTTTCATGCATTTCAATTAAATTAATCAATTAAATCTTGTAGTACCTAAAATCTGAACAATAGACAATTTGCATTGTGTAGCAGTGACCACTTTTATTGGTGGAAATAGACTATAAAATAGCATAAAGAAAAATATAAATGAAGTAATAAAAGAGGCAATTCTGCCTACAACGCCCATCTTTATTAAATTAACTATTCACTATGGGTATGTATAATATACTCATAAATATTACTTACATCCACAATAAATTTACAGCTGAGTAAAAATGCCAAAAAGTCAAAAATTTAACTGAAAATATTCACGTGTTTGATTTTTATTTGCTGAAAATGGAGAAAGATGTAAAGAAAATAAGAGAGAAGAAAGAAAAGAGGGAAGAAGGGAGAGAAGGTGTGAGAGGAAAGTGTTGAAATGCATCTGATTTTGAGGAACTAAATTCACAAAACTATTTTAAAAAATGAAAGCAAATTTTGCTGTTCACCTTGCACATTACAATTCAAAGATCAAATGGCACAGCCAGGATGTTTGGGACTTCAGGTCAGTGCCTCTTGGCACATCAGTCAGAACAAATATTTCAATAAAATAATCCTCTTGAGCTGTTGGCCTCCTACAGGATATTCTTATACTCTACAGTACACACTAAAAGAAGCAATCCCTCCTGCAGAAACTATTCTATTTTCGATAAAATGCAAATACATGCATTAGATCAAAGAATGAAAGCATGAGCAGACACCAAATCTCAGGCACCCCAACCATCCCATCAGCCTCTTGTGTACCACGTTGAAGACAGAAGGAAGTGTCCCTGACTGCTTGGTTTTGAGCAGCTTCTTCATTTCTATTGCAGCTGGCTGAACTGGGTAGTAAAAAATATGGAAACTTGAGCAAAACATTAACATTTTATGGGAAATAAATTTGCTTCTTTTTGGTAGCTATTAAAATAAATTGCTTTCATAAAAAATAAAATCAATCTATGTAGAAGTAAGTAATATTTCTGCAGCCCACTCACTTAAAGGAAATTACTCTCAGGTCTTACTGTTGTTAATGTCCAGCCCACTTTACTTAGGCTCTGTATTTATGTCTTCTGCAGAGATCAAACCTAGTCTTTATTCTGAATGCCCAAGAGATGTGCTCAGCCATGCTGGGGACTGGGTGAGAAAACACTCAAAACTTCTTTTGATTTTCTTATGACCTTGCAGTCTCTTTCCCAAATGTGGGACTCTTGAAAATGTTTAGCATGACAAGCATTAGTGCCAATTACTACCTTCCATCAGCAGCAGCAGCCAGAGGAAGAACAATGGGAGCAGTTTCCAGGAATGATGAGGAAGCCTTTGTTTGGATTATCCCTTGCTGCAGTCACTGCCATTGTGCAGCATCTCAAGCAGCAGGTAATTACTCATTTTTACCTTCTGTTTCTACAATGTCATTACAAGAAGTGAGGCTTTCATAGTCTTAAAACAGACACCATCTCTTGCTTCAACATAAACTTGGCTTACACCAAATCAAGTGTTATAGAAGAAAGACATATATTTTTCACATTCTTTTTGCAAAAATAGAAAGAATTAGCTTTGTCAAATATTACTCACTTCCCTTTGTTATCCAACATTTCAAAAAGCGAGATCTCCTGCTAGAAAAATTGCACTTTTTTATTAGATTGCCTTAATTAATTGCAAAAAATACTTTCTAACCACAAATCACGTGCTCTTTACATGCTTAATTAGTAGGAGCCTGCAACAGTGCCTAGGCAGTCAGTGAAAGATCTTGAGCTGAAGGCTCTTAATGAACCAAAGCTTTTGTTGTTTTTCATCAAGTTCAATAGGTTTTTCAAATTACAAAGGAAAAAATGAAGGGTTGAGAGAATATACAATTCCATTTATTTTAAATACTTTTCATCTTCTCATAGAGATATTCAAAAGCTGTAGACGTGACACTTTATACATTTCAGCTGAAATAGAAGACAAACTTCCTTACAGCTTCAGTACCAGTATATCTTTATTAACCCTAAATTCTCTTCAATATTCTGCCTGCAATTTTTCTTTTTTTTTTTAAAAAAAGGACCACGTCCTTCTAGATAACGTTTCACCTTTACAACCACCTCATGAAAGTAAAGCTATGATTAACAGAAGCCAAGTTTTAAATTATGATAGAACTCTACACGCTTCTAAATGAAAGTTCTTACTTTAAAATATAATAAAATTAACTTTTGGGGATTTTTTTATGCACACTGAGCAGCAAGGTTTTATTCAAAGCACTTTTACTATTAGGTACTCTACTACACATGTTATGATTCAAAGTATTGTCATTATGACTAGAAAGTGGAGCCACACACAGAAGAAAACAAATCTCTGCATCCCTATTTCACATGACTATTGGAACCCTGGAAACAGGGAGTTTTGAACTTTCTGTGCTGTTAGGCACTGACCCCCAAAAGAACACTGCTTTTGATCTGAGGCCTTGGAGAAGGCTTCCAAAATTGAATGATAGAACTAGAATTGCTGGTGTGTAGTTTGAATAGAAGTGTGTAATATCACATAGTGAAGGGTTTGGAATTTGGGGTTATGGAATATAGCAGGTAAAGAGCAAGATGGAGGGTTTAGGGCAGAGGTTTTCTTTCTTCTCATCCCTCTTCTTCTTGGGTATAGGTAGTACTTGTTAATTAAATAGAAAATGCTGCACTGCGGGTCACAGGTGTTTGGTCATTGGGTCAAAAGTAAAAATAATTTAGGTGCTAGTTTTTAATTGGACAATTAAGCCTTAAAAGACCTTGTAACAAGTGAGATAGATCACCATTTCTTCATTTTTAGCTTGTTAGCTGGAAGTGCTGTAGCACTCACTGTAACATATATAGGAGTTAATTAACAACTAAGTCCGAACATGAAACTCCGTCTCTCGTGCATTCAATCTCAACTCTGACTAAAGAGAAAAAAGAAAATAAAAAGTAATACATGACCACTGTCTTTCTACTTCAATCCAGAGACTACTGTGATTTACAGCAGCAGTCAAAGGCTCCAAAGAACTGAAACTGCAGCAAAAGGGGAAGAAACATCCTGGCCAATTTCCTTCTAAAGATCAGCAAGGCAATCAAGAGAGTATAGGGAAAGGGGCACCATTGATAAGGTACAAACAAGTGCAACTTGTCTCTGAGGCACGGATACCAAAAAAAGAAGACATTTAGCTCCAGAAATCCTCCCATTTACATCAAGGCTGTACCTGCCTCTGCATTTAGTACAGGATTTAATCATAAAATACATCAACGTCAGAACTGAAAGATTTAAATTCTTATGTTAAAACAATTTATGTCTAAGTGTAGGCATGTGGATGAATCCAGGTTTTGGTTTTCCTTTCCCAGCTTTAAAGAGAGCTGTCAGGACCCAGTGCATGCAAGCAGCACATACCTAAAGGTATCCCACACTAGGTACCAACATTAAATACTGTGTCCTACAGACAATGCTTTGATGAGGCTTGCACTGCATGCTCCAAGCTCAGCCTCCAGCCTTTGCAGGGAGCATCAAGTGCATGTTACCAGGACTGAGTGTGGATGATTGTGTATCCACCCCATCCAGCCCATGGGCTCTGAGAGGGCTCCTGTGGGAAGCAGCATTCCCTGGATGCTGAGGGGCTCGGTGCCACACGAGTGAGGTTACGCAACTCAGGCCAGAAGTGCCTCACATCCGGCCTGTGAGTACACGGGGAGGGCACATCTATAACTATTTGTTCTGGTACTCTCATACAGGTGCACCATTTCATGTTTTCTCAAAACACTGCATATAACTTCCATATCTCTTCAGGCTCTGAATCTGATAGGAAGGTGATCCTAGGCAGGGAGGAATTAGTTTTAATGAGCAATAATCCACCTTGTCTTCAATAAGGGATCACAACATTTGTTCAACTACTTGAGTATCCACTGAAAATTTGCATAGGAAACCTGTGAATCAAACATTAAACAAACCCAACAATCGAAATGAAACATCTATTCAAAGGCATCTAAATGTAGTAAAACACATCAAAACACATATATGTATATTTTCAATTCAGTTATTTGCCCATAGCATAAGTTCAACGCATGATCTATTGTGGCAGGTGTGAGTTCTAAGCCACTACAATTGCATGATTTTTAGATAGGCAGAAATACACAAAGTCAATACAGAAATAAGCATTAAAGCAGTGGGACTGAAAACCTGTGAAATAAAGACAGATATTCCCACAATATCAGTTGATTATCCACCTCTTTTATAAACATATACCAAAGAGAATATGTTTGTAAACAAGAATCATGTTTGTAAAACATGTTTGTAAAACATGTTTGTAAACAACAGAATTCATGAAGGTACTAGTGGGCTGCAAAACCAGTCTACAGCACTGAGCCAAATATTACATTATAAAATAGTAAAAAATACACAAGTGTACACATACACACAAACTTCTTTGCTGAAAAATGTCCTCGTGTTCCCAGCCTTTCCAGAAAATAACTTAAAAACACAGTCCCAGATCTTTTGGATCGGCCTGTAGGACTTCAAGGTCAGAGAAACAAGTTGCAATTGGAAAGGGTGTAATGAGGTAAGGTCATGAAAAATGAATAGGAGCATGACCCAGCACCACAGAGCAGTGAGGTACAAAAACAAACGGGATGGGAAGGCGCCAGCCAGCAGGCTTTCCTATCTAATCAGCTGTGGCTCTGATAAAGGAGGAAGTAAGTTAAGGGAGGGAGTCTTCAGCACTTAAAACAATCCCCAAGATTCCATTTCTGCACTGGTAATGTAGTGTCTTTAGGATGCAGGCCAAAAGCATAAGTAAAAGGAAGCTTAGCAATCACAAATTGTCAGCTATGTATTTGTCCATGGATAATAATGACCTGTTTGAACCAGGACAGCAGATATGGCTTTTTCCAAGTTGCTCAGCACTGCCAACAGTGCTGCAGTCTCTGAAGCCTCACAAAACAACATGATACCCATCTCTACCCTGGCAGGGGTGGGCAGGTGCATCAGAGCACCCACTCCTGTGCTGACTTTCACACTTCTCCTTGAACATCCAATGACATCTCAAGCATGCTGTTCTCATTTGTCACTTTTGGTAACATTCACACAGTCACTCTGTTCTAGGAAAAATCTGGCTGAATCCGAGTTGTGAAGAAGTAATGTTTCTTCAGATTTCTCCAAATGCTGTGAAGAGATCTCAGATTTAATTAACTTAAGAGGGGATGAAACCAGTTTACTGCAGCTATGCAGGTTAATTAAGACCTGCACAAGGATGCACAGGCAACAGAGGCCTACAAGAACCAGATTACATTTGCTATTCTCTGTGGGCTAGCATTTAAGGCAAATTGGTCAGTAACACATTTCCATGGCTGACTACCTGTCATTTTACTTTTGTAATAAGAAAAAGTGAGTTCCAACAGGAAAAAATCCCATCAAGTCTTGAACTGTACAGACAAGTGAATTGAGAAATCATTACTTATATCATAAGCTATTTCATTGTTCCTTGCTGTTCCTAGTTTGCATTTAAATTTGCTGTTAATTTTTCCCTTGTCAGGTACCAGATGTCATGTTTTGCTATACTTATCTCTTATTTTAGTGTCTTTACCGTCCTGTGTTCCAGACAATCCCTGGTGTTATTACTTGCATACTGAAACCCAGGATAGTTACTATTGCCTTCACTGGGCTTTCAGCAGTAAGAATATACATTATTCAAATGATGCCAAAGGTCTTCAAGGTCATTTCTTTTTCCAATTAGGTAATAAAAAGCACGATCTACATAAGCCTGCCTATGTGTAACTGGAAAGAACTGTTTTTAGACTGCTACTATCAAAAAAAAGAGTAATGAATGGCAGAAAAAGTCTGGGTATTTCAAAGACTAAATCCTCCTTGCTTGTGAACATTCTTGCTTTTTCCTATTTAAGACTTTTTTGAGATTCATTATCTCTTTCAATATTGCTTATAAATCTGAAAATGCATGAGTTAATTGCATGTGCTGTTGTTGGGTGTCAGTTTTTGAACTAGCTGTGTACTTTGGGAGAGGCTGATTTCTGTTGTCAGAGAGCAAGTTGTTTTGTTTCTTGTATGGAAAGGCATAGCTTTCTATTGCAGTACAAATTAAACAGAGCAGTGAAAAAGAATGGTCCATCTGTGTCCTCAGCCTTCTCTTCCCATCATTTTAAAGCCATCCCTTTGCTAGAATCCTGTGCCTATTTCCTGGCTGGTTTGGAAGAGGAACAACAGCCAACTGCTTTCCATCCCTCACAGTGATGTTCTCCTGCCAAACTGTCTGCATTCAACACCTGAGATAATTTTACCTGAACAGTTGCAATTTGCTCTGCATCTCATCCAAAGAGACAGAATTATTATCTGGAATAGGCAGCAGGAAGATTTCTCTCTGCAGCCCCCCAGCATCTCTGCTTCAAGAAACCAAACGTGAAACAAAAGAAGGAGGGAACTTGCAAACAAACACAGAACTTCTGTCCAAATGTCCTTATGCCTGTAAAGATTCCCCAGGCAGGTTCCAATTGGTAAGTATATTTCAGTGCTCTGCTGCATTGATTCTGAGCAGCACTCCAGAGCAGAACTGCAACATATTTGAAACAATTGCTTTGGCTTTGATTCAATAATTACTTTAATGAGAAAAGTGAGCTGTTTATATTAAGATAGCTTGCTTACACAAGACAAGCTGCTTCACCACAGCCAGAATTCATTAATCATTATTAAAGCTGGTATACAGAAAATTACAGGCTCCAGCTTCCCAGGACTAGGCATTTTTAAAAGGCTTTAAAGTAAAGTAGCTCTTTCATTCACATGCAGAGCAAACAACATGTTCATCATCATTGATTTGAGAAATACTAATATATTTGCCTCTTCACCTCTAAAAGCAAGTGATTGAAAAAACCTATTTAAATATTTCCAAGCTAATGAGAAAGGTGGTTCAACTGAATATTCCACTAAATTCTAGATTATGTTCACATCCCAACAATTGCCCTCTGTTGTAGCCTGGATAAAAACATTCTGAGATGAGTTCTGTGGTTTGCACAGTTCCATGTGATCCATTATAATTTTATAAGTCGTGTAAAACATCTTTTGAAAAACAATGAACCTGACAGTATCCCATACTTCAAAATTACTTAAAACATGCTAGAACAACAATAAAACTAAAATCCAGACAAGAAAAAAAACCTTCAAAAGCTTATAATATGATAAATAAAAACATTAGGAGAAGACCTAAATATATTACTTTATTTCTTAATTATTTCTAAGTCTCAGTATGAATTTTAAGAAGACCCGTTGTAAATGTTTACCTAAAGTGTAAAGGCAATATTCATAAATTATTAGGCTGCATGTGAGGCTGCTCAGCCTAGCATTTCTCTTTCAGCAAATGAGCCTCTCCTTTCACAGAGAGGATTAGGAACTGGGAATTATCTTAGGAAAGGCTTAGCTCATATGTTTTTATTTGTTGCTACAATCATTTTATTTATTTTTCTTTGCCTTCCCAGCCAAGTAAATTACTGACTTTATGTTCTCTGGATCGTTTCACAACTAAAACATCTCAAAATATTTCAACAGCAGTGCTATTTTTTTCTTTTTTCTTATTATAGGGAAAGGAAGAGCCCTAATATTCCTTAGGAACAAAAGAGAAATTTCATAAACTGGAAGAGGAAATTTCAGACTGTCATGACATGTCTATACAAAGGATGTTTTGAACCAGACAAAGACTCTACTGTTCATATTCTGATGTCCTTATTTCAAACTAGGACGGAAAATGCGCAAGAAATAATAGCTTCTGTCTCTTGAAATGAGATTCCTGGAAAGTAAAAATCAGTCAGTAAAGAATGACAGCTATAATTTCCAAACTTCAAGCACATGACATAAATCAGCCAACATGCTGGAAAGCCAAGCTCTCCACTCTGGGCAAGGAGAGGGCCAGGCAGCAGAACAAAAATCAGTCACAAACTAGGAAACAGACTTGCTTTCTGCCTCTCACTACATCACAGGATGGGGTTAACTGTCATCAGAAAATCTAGGACTGTGAGGCACTTCCTCAAGGTGTAAGAAAGGGAATAAGTTGACCAAAGAGGGAAGCACAAGAATTAAGTTGCTTTCATAGCTGCTGGCTTCTAGCACATGTGAAAAAGAACCCAGCCCAAAAGAACAAAGTAGGCTGAATTAGTGATGCTGGAGAAGCCTTTTCACTCTGTCTCCTATTCACTAGAGCACCTCTTCCACAGCTCCCACTTCCCCAGAAACTACAGGGAGACACTTACTGAAAGCCTTCTTGCAGTAATCACTACAAGCTTGTAATTTTGAACACATTAATTCATATTTACCAATCAATTATTCCTTAAATGATGGCTCACCCCAAACCAACTGTGATTCTATAGTCTGCTTCTGAATACCTTCCTTGATGAGCTCCTCCTGGTTTAAAACCTTTCACCACTACAGGACCTGATGCATTTATTCCAAATGGCAGAAATAATGGCAGCTCTTGGGATTATAATCTTCAAAAACTGTGCTCAGTAACTGAGGTTTTAATGCTTGCAACCAATGCATAACTGTGCCAGTATTTCCAATGATACACAATTTATGTAATTTTTGGAAAAGAAACAAAAACTACTGTCACTCCACTTACTGCTTCCTTTGATAACCCCTTGTCTAGTCAATTAATCATCAGCCATGAAATACAACCACAAGCTACAAATAATGTGATGCAGACACTTCTCCAAGCATCTAAGTCACTTTTCTAACAGTAAGTTGTTGCTTGGTATAAAGTTTTTGGGCTTTTCTGAATTAAGATAAAGAAAAAATAGACACTTGACCTGTCAGCCAAGAGGCCATGAAACTCTTGATTAAACAAGAAAGATGCAGCTGGTCAATTCGCTCTTCATATATTTCAAAACAAATTAGTCAAAGAATTTATTATATAACAATTGTTTTGTGAGTTTTTTCTACATTATTTTTTCCACATGTGCCTTAGTTGTGGTTCCAAAATGAGGCTTTTTCCTCAGCAAGAGCACATCTGCTCCAGGGACCTGCCTATTTCTCAACCAAAATAACAGCCCGCTATAAGCAGTATCAAAATTAATTACTATGTAAATGATTCTGTTTTGACAAATATGATTTAATGAGGGGAATAAGTAGTTCTCTAAAATTAATTGCTTCTTTGTAAACAGACACAACTTTCATTCAACCGAACATAAAACGAAAGATTAAATCTGAATACCTAATTTTGATTTCACATCTAACATTTGTGCTTCTTATTTAGCTATTCTCCATCTGACTTGTATCCTTCAGGGATAAGATTTAGGCCCTCCCAAATCAAAATGATGTGTAAATGAATTTTCAAATTTTTTTAAAAGCTCTAACAGTTTTTTTACACATTTGGATCACTAAATATTGAAAGCGTGCATTTTGGCAATTATTAGCACACGAGAATGGGCATATTTTAGAAATTCAGAGGTTTGCTTACATATAGTAAATTAAACTGAAATGCTAGTGGGGTGAAGGTTTTAAATTCACCCCCTCATCACTATAAGATTTTTTTTTTTTAATTTGGATAATAATAGGAGGATGAACAAGGAGACTTTTATGTTTTCCTTCTCTTTTCATCTGTAGAATTCCAACAAATTTAATCCGAGTTGGATTCTGAACAGGCATATTCAATTTAAAGTAAAATCAAAATATATGTCAAAAGCTCTCCTAAATATACAGAGACCCAAAAATAAAGTTTCAGGTCAGAACAGCAAACATCTCTTTCCAAATATTCAGGATTTTATATTATTGATCAATCTGGAGACAGAGTCAGTTATTCTGGGACCCTTCTTAGGGCATTACACCCAGTGTGATGATCTGTGATTATAAAACTGCAATATTAAGGGTTAGATTCTGATGGAATGTTCTTGAACCATCAGAACAGAGAGGCCATTGAGGCCTCGCAGTCCTCAGAGGCTGCACTGTCCCTTCTTCT
Source organism: Toxostoma redivivum (assembly GCA_013397375.1). Taxonomy (NCBI): domain Eukaryota; kingdom Metazoa; phylum Chordata; class Aves; order Passeriformes; family Mimidae; genus Toxostoma; species Toxostoma redivivum. The sequence goes on from VXBI01009545.1 coordinate 1,066,630, forward strand.
GCTCACTACTCCTTCAAATACACCCTTTTGTCCTTCTCATTTGTAAATTATATACTGACATCATACACAACCACGTCATGAGCCTTTGTTGGCTATTACCATTAAGGGATTTTCCTCAGGGAAAGAAGAGACCAATTACTTACATATCAGATTTCTGGAATTTCTCCTCCACCAGGATGGCACAAACTGCTGGGAAATCCTTGCTTGACCTTACTACCTTAGCAACACATTTGTAACCACAAAGTACAACAGGTATTTTTCATAGTTTCACATAACACCTGCAAAACCAATAGTCAGCACATCTATCATCTGCAGCTAGAAGGCACTTGAATTTTATCTCCCAATTTTCTGTAACTGATTTATTTTGCAGGTGCCTTTTTCAAAATCATTTACCTTGAAAAAAAACCTAACCAAACAAACAACAAATCTTCTCAGTCACTGGTTTGTATATTTGCAAATCTGAGCCTTTGCAAACCTGATCTCATAGTGGCATAATTATAATATTGGTTTCATGACTCATTCAGTGATTACACGCTAAATGCTAACTGGCCACTCCTTGTCACTCACTATTTGCCAGCACAGTGTTTATCTAAACCAGAGTGTGCTGACCAAAAAGCACATGCTGTTAAAAATGCGCTTAAATTAAATCATGAAGTTGTTCTATTTTTTTATTAACAACCCCATGTAATTTTTGCACGCATAACACAAACACTGAAGTTGTGCGTCCCTTACACTGTAAAATTGAAATGGTATTCGGTTTAGTTTCAATTCTTTTCCACTGCATTTATAGCCAGACTGAAGAAACAACCATAAAAAAGACTGAGTGCCTTCAGATCTGCACTGACTTTGGAGCAATAATATCTTCCTAAGCCATCCCTGAAGCGTGTTACCACAAGGCTGACAACAAAGGGTGAGTTGCTCCCTAGAACTGACACAAAGTTCTACACACTTCCCATTTTTCTGCTGAAGGAGAAGGGAGGAATGAGAAGAGAGAGTGGAGATTTTTTTTGGGCTTTTATCACATCCCAGTCCTGTTGCTCTGCCATAATTTGACTGCTGTGTGCCAGTCCCCACAGGGTGGAGAAGTGGCTTCTCCTCACTGCTACCTGTTTTCCCCCAGGTTGTGCCAGGTGGGCTCAAATGCACAGCAACAACTCAGTGCTGTGCTTTCACCAGCACAGAGATTGCTCAAGCTGTTCTTGAGCAGAAGCTGTCCCAGGCCAAGGCGCTCCCCTGGGACATTCCAGCCTTCCTTCTGAGTGAGGCCACACAAGGGAGCCCCGCAGCACTCGCACATTACACACTTCCAACGTCCTAGCGTATCAGGCTGGAAGTATTAAAGCTTAACAAAACCAGTTCTCGTGTTTATAGTAAAACTACGTCAACTCAAGATACTTGGAAAGTTCAGATAGTGACAAAGTACAAATAAACAGCAAAATTGGGTGCTTTTGGGAAATTAAATTCAACTTCCTTTAACTAATAAAGTAAGGCCAAGCTTGAGCAGGAAGAAAAATTTTTAAAAAAACAGAAATATTGTTCAAACAATACTTAAATACTGAATTTACCATTGACACAAATGGAACAAATGGCTGCTTGTAAAACCATTTAACTTGAACCAATTCACTGGTTGCATATGGTTGTCACACACAGTTTGATCCACACCATACTGTTCAATGCAAAACTAAGAGAGCTTTGCTACAAATATATCCTGAAAGGTACAGAATCTGTATTCTTTGTCAAGAGATTCACAGAAGGCAGAACAGCTTCCAGTATTTCATTTAGGCTTAGTTCCTTCTTTTCAGCCCCCTGAACACTGGAACAGGCTGCTCAGAGAGCTGAGTAGTCTCCATCCTTGGACACAGTCGCAGTGGAGCTGGCCCTGCACAGCCTGCTCTAGTTGATGCTGCTCTGTGTGATGCCTTTCCCTGCTCTTAAAGCATTGAGAGCCAGACACAGTTACGGGATAAGGGCTTTTATCTCAGTGTTTAATAAGGATGCTTATGGTGCACCACTTCACCAAGGTGGGATGTGCTGCAATGCACACCCCCGATAGATCATGTACACCATCTATAGACCTTACAAATGAGCACATCTACCAAAGATGCCCCAATGGGAGGCCTGGATGAATGGTCTGATATTCCCCCATTTGAGGAATTCCCCTCTGGATAGGCCAAATCTAGTTTACAGGATATTTTCTAGAATGGACCTTGGTTTCCCAAGACAGAGTAGGGTTTTACAGCCTCCTGCTATAAGGTCTTTAGGATGTTTGGTCTCCTGGACTAACAGAATACTAGGATTATGCTAAATTATCAGATTTAAGAAATTACAAGTATGCATGCTATGAATACTAAGGATACATAAAAGTTATATAAAACGTATATAAAAGAAAAGGTTAAAAATCATCTTTGCATAATGAGTAGGGACACTTAACTAATTAATCTCAAGAGGTCCCTTGCAACCTCAATCACTCTAATTATAAAGAAAGGGCTCTCAGACACCAAATTCAGAACAGTGGAGACTTGTATGTTTCACTGAGTCCTAGAGATGCAAATAATATATTTTTTTTATTTTTTTCCATTTTCCTTTGGTTCTTCCTGAGCTAGAACTTGTAGACACGAGTATAACAACCCTAGTGAGACCAACCTTTATATTTGAGTTGCCTACTGTAATTGTTTTATCTTCATTTATGACCTTAAAATGACCCTGACTTGCATTTACAGTATATTTGAAAATATGTTCTTCTAAAAAGCTCCATATTGGGAAAAAACTCCCAAACTAAACAAAAAACATGAGGGAAATGGTTCCTCTTACATTTCCATTTTTAGCACTAAGCTTGATATGACCTTGAATTTCCCATGTTATAATCAGACATGAACAAACACATTTACTGATGAGATTTTACTTGTTCCTGGGGAGGGCAACTCATGTAACCTTTGTAGTCTGATTTTACTCTTACAGTTTTCTAGATGCACTTTTTTAAAAAAAAATCCTCAAAACTGATGACACATACAAATACCCCAAACTTATGAGTACTCTATGTATGTATTCAGTTTTCTCTGTGTATATATTCAGCCTGGGTTATATCTAAGATATTAAGGTCAATTTTTGTAAAAAATGTGTTCTAGATGAAGTATTAACCTAAAGAAACCCATGACATGACAGTGCTCCAGGTGGATTGACTGTCACACTGACAGAAATATTTCAGAACATATGTAACTCTGATACTGTTTTCTCCTTTGGTACATGTCAGGCAGACAATGAAACAAGCATTCTTCTCAATAGTGAGGTTTCCCCATGCTGAAGGAGCAAGCATAATTATGGCTTAAGAATATTTACCATTCAGGAAAATTAAAACAAAAGAAACATTTCCATGTGACACAGCATGCAGAGCAAAATAAGTTGTCCGTGGATACTGGTAAAATTCTGCTGCTGTTCAAAGACTATTTTTAATTTCACTACAAGCTAATAGCTGAGCTGAAGAAAAAGACATGAGTTCCTTATTATTCAGTTCAGCTGTAGGAATTTCTTAGCTTTTCATGTAAACAACCAATACAAGGAAAGGACTTGAAGGTCCAAAAATGTAAAGAACTCCCCTGATTCTTCTCCATTGTGAATATCACTCATGCATATCTTAGTTTTTTAAGTCATTAACTTTTGATCTGATTTTAAAATGTTATTTAAAAGTCCACAGAAAGCTCTGCTGCCCATCCCTGTTCACCAATAAGCAAAGGTCATTTGCCAAGGACAGCTAATCATCCAAAAGTCAAAAGCAATGCCAAACAGTTACAACAGTAAAAGCATTTAGTTATTCTCTTAAAATATTTTTAAACTCAAGTGTCTCAAGTAGAAGAAGCTCATGGATCAGCAATTCAGAACTCAGTTTAGTAGCTGATAGCCTACTTTTATTTATATAACCATAATATTTTTGACACACTAATAGCAAATAACCTACAGCTTTCTGCCTCTGGCTTGGTGTGTTCAGCTTTAGATACCTGAAGGATTCAATTTTGGTTCTTAGTAAGAGTGGCTAATTTTGCAAGCTAAGAGGTAACTGTATAAGTAACTTAAAATACTCAAAGCAGAAAACCAGTACATAAAACTATACATAAATTATCACCACTCTGTACAACAAAGCACTTCTTGAAGTTACATTTTCAGACATTCTTATTGCCCAGGAACCCAGTAAACCATTTTGTGCTATAAATTAGCACAGCTCAAAGTATAGTCCCACTGGTCTTATGGTCTATTACAAAGCAAATGAGACAGGTAATAAAAATATTCTATTCATGGAGGCTGTCTCTATACAGGAAACTTATTCATCTACATTAAGAACAAAACACTTCTGATAGTATCAAAAACAGGATGCTGGGAGAATAGAATGTAATATTTTGGACATGCGTCTGGGGATATTCACTTTCATTTGAACAACTTACCTGAAAGTAGCAAACAGAAGGATTGAGAATGTTTATAAAATATCTGTGTCTGAGGCTCAAGTTTTGACACAGGCTGGGAGAGTCATGCCACAGCATCAACAAATCAGCCATGTCTTACCTAACTAAGGCTACTTAAAACTCATACATGCTTCCTTATCAGGCACCAGAGTGAAGGCAGTCCATCCCACCACGAGCTATTACCATCAGCAATGTTGATAAATGAAAGAACTCAGCTCCATGAGTCACATTGGTGACCAGAGCAGCACCTGTACCTGAGGATTTTACTGCAGTTCAAGAGCAGAAGTTATTCAAAGTTCGCTTCTGCAATGAACCATGAGGGACTTTAGCACCAGCATAAGTGACAATGACTTCACATACAAAAATAAATAACAAAACATGATTGACAAAATGTAGAGCTTATTCGGTTCAGCTCATTCAGTTATACTTGGGAAATACCTGGATACTAGATTATGGTAGACCTGTATAACTAAAAGATGCAGAGAAATCTGATCTAAAGAACTGCTTCCTCTCTCTCACACATCCCATCTTGGTCCAACTGATCATTTTTGACAGTTTCACTTTGAAATTTAGGTGGTTTAAATGCCTCAAAGTGTATTTCCACTCTTTAGATCAGTTCTACAGACATTGGATATATTGCACAATGTATTCCTTCCTTGATTGCCCTCATTCTCTAATTAATATATGAGAAAAAGGGAAAGCATTAGGTGCATTTGAAAACTGACTTATATAGAAACCAGCAAAAAGTCTTGTTATCTTAAGCAACACAAGGGTAGCAAAGTGAAGCCTCAAGCTGTCACTTTTCTTTGCAGTTATGGGATGGAAAGAAACCAACTGTCTGTTAATTGTTATTTCACAATTTTTGTCAGGTTTCAACAGTTGGTATCAAACCGAGAGGAGCCCACCCCAGCTGGCTATATATTTCTTTGTAACTCCTTCCCTCCAAGTGTCCTCATTTGCCTCATTATACTCATTTTTGGGTAAGGACACCAAGAAGATGCACTCAGCACTCCAGACTCTGGTGGGGGAGTGTGATCACTAAGATGTTATTGTTGGAGCTTTTGCAGGAGTAGCTTGCCTTTTCCCCACTCTCTTTAACTTTTGCCTCCTACCACTCTGCTGTTGCTGGCATCAGCCAACATTTCCCTGGACAAAGCCTCAGGCACTCTCTGGCAGAACTTCCTGGGCAAAGGTCTGAGCTTAATCTGTTGCAACAGGATGAAAATTCTGTAGTAACTTTATTTAAATATATCTCTACTTTTCACAGCTAATAATTCATCCTAACAGAAATATACCAGATATTTCAGAAATCACTGAAAAAGAGAAGAAAGGCATCTCTTCCTAACATCTGTATTTCAACTCCTCAGGCTTTTCTCATTCCAATTAGAGGAGACATTTCTCATCCCTATTTCACACCAGCTAGCCCATGGTTGTAGAAATTTAAGCTTAGCTCAGAAACATCATCTTCATCTAAGAATCAGAGCAAACCCTCACACTTTATCTGTGCAAACCTCTCAAGCAAAGCCCACACAAGAGAAACTCACACAAGACCCAGAAGCAAGATAGCACTAATCCTGAAAGTCCAGGCATCAAAAATAAATTCAAAATACTTCTGAATAGTCTATTTCTCTTACCTCATGAGTTCTGGCATTGCTCTCATTTTGCCCACAGTCTGATACCGCAAACAAGAGTTTGGAATGAGGAACTTTTAGAAAACTAAAATAAAAAAACCCAAAAGATCATGAAATATGTTTCTTATTTCAATGACACTTCTAGAAATAGAATTATGAAAATTAATATTTACTTTAAACTAAAGTCAGGCAATTATTGTTTAAAAAAAAAAAACTGTTCCAATTTTTTTAAAAGTATAATGGGTTTTCAAAATACCGGAACTCAATATGAGTAACTGTTTAAAATTGTAAATTTTTCAAATTCTTAAAAAAAATAAAAAACCTGTCAGAACTATCATCCTCTTTACCTAAATTTACCAGATACAGTGTAACTCTTACTTTTAATGGCTATTTAATTGACACAGTGGTAAACTTCAGCTAAGGAGACCATTTAAAATATATGCAGAAAGAAGAGTGAAGGATATCACAAGATTAAAATTACACCAGCAGCCCAAAAGACCTTCATTGTGAAGGAATATTAAAATGATTGTGATTAGTGACTAGTGAGAAACTGTCATTTCCCTCTTTTAATAACGTTTATGCAGGTCACAGAGTTTCCACTGAGGCATCCAAATCACAAGGTAACTTGTCAAACTTGTAGTAACAGAATTCTTAAAAAAAAACACCAACATCAAGATCTCACATTAAAACATTATATTCAGACAACTTAAATACTTAGGTTCCATTCCATAAATTGCATGCATCAATCATTTTCATTCTATTATTCCTGGATTTAGTATTAAATAAGGAACAAAATTACACCAGTTATGACAACTAGCAAATAACACCCTCTATTAGCACACTTCTGCTTTCCAAAGCATTACTGAAAGACATGCCCATTATTGCAGTTTCCAAAGTAATTTCTACAGGCTCTCCTAAGTGTAGCTTTTTGTACAATGGTAAGTCATTAATTATGCTTTTAGGGCAGTATTTTAGGTTCAGGGCTGAGCATGTAAAAATAGGGTGTAGGAAAACAGGTGTTGTGGGCTTCATGCAAGTATGTCCACATTAAGGCCCCTCTGAGGGGATAACATCACTTTAAATATCTTGGACACTGAAACCCTGTAAAGGTGAAGAAGCTGGACAGTAAAATGCAACCATGTTTAATTAATGTTTTTTTTACTTACTTCTCCATCTTTGTCACATTTCTTTTATGCATAACACCAGATGCACAGTGAAAGGATCACATGCAATTCCTGTGCAGGGAAAAGTAATAATTCAATTATATAGAAAAAAAAGAAATCACAGATGCATAGAACTGCACAGAATGGTTGAGCTTGGAAGGGACTTCTGAAGATTGTTTCAGTTCAATTGTCCTGTAAAAGCAGCATCAACAGAGCAGGTTGTCCAGGCCCTTGTCCAGCTGGGTTTTGCCCATCTCCAAGGCTGCACAATCCACAGATTCAAGATTTTGCTTTACTCAGCTAAACCCAGCTGCACTTGGCACAAATTTAGATTTAAGATGCCTATAAGTCATCCTTTGCTCCGCTAAGTTCAAAGTTGTGATAATGGCACAGCTTCCCAACCATGGTCTGAGGAGTAAGTACTGAAGAGGAAGAGGAAATTTCTCTTACTGTGGCTACTAAATCCATCAGTTAAAGCAGGAATTATGTGAATTTATAGTCCAACTTTTTTTGCTGTGAGACAACAGCATTTGCACAGATTATCAAATAAGTTAACATCTTCAAGTTGCTTTGAGGTTATCAAGCAATCAAATGCTCTGAACAAACTCAGATTATTTTAAAACAGTCATAAATAATTCTTTGTTATTTGGGTAGTGTGTGGGGAGTTTTTGGGTTTTTGTTTTCTGAAAATGAAACATTACATATGGGATTAAGATCTGCTCATAGCAACAGTTCCCACAAATACAGAAAGTAGTTGTGTCATCCCCTGTGTTCTGTCCCTACACATTGGGTGGAAAATTTGGAAAAGAAATCTCTTGAACCTGAATAATCAGTGCATTGGGTGGAGCACTCACTTTGCAGCACTGAATATTCACCTCTGGAACTGAGTTCAAATCCAAGTCAAACTGATGTAACAGAAAATTCTCCAAACAGAGCATTAATTACAAAACATTTTGTCAGAAACCAGCTTTAGAAAGATAATGCCTACAGCAAATTATTTTTTTATTTTTATTAGCTGTTGAACCTTATGGTCATGGTGTTATAGAGCTGTGGTCTAAAAGACAAATCCTTAATATTTTGTTGCGCCTTTCAAGATTGCAACTGCTAAATTAGATCCTAAGTTTGTTGAAACTTAATGTCTTTGTTTAGATCTCTGAAGGATTTATCAATTGCAAATTTAACTTCACAAGGAAAAGTACCAAGCCACAGGGAAAGGTACGAAGTACCAGGCTTAAGAATAAATATTCAAGCCAAATTCTCGTAAGATCAGGTTTTGGGGTGCAGAAATATACACCTGTATCTCATCCTTTTCTATTAATAATTTTCCCTATCTGGAATAGTAACAATAGTAATAATTTTCCCTATCTGGAGAAGTCAGTTCTGAGTGAGACAGAGGAATTCCAAAAGGCAGGAAGGTACAGAAGTGCTGCTGAGTGTTACTTTACCATACTTTTCACATTTGTTGGATCCAAACAGTATCAGCAGTGCAATGTCTTGAGAGAAGTGGTGTTCTGTGTATGTTTGATTTTGGCAGGAAAAAAAAAATTTTAGAAATCCTGCTGAACTCCCAACCAGAACTGCAAAACCACAGGTTCTCAATAGGTAGCTGTACTCTTCAATGTTAACCTGTGATTAAATATGCCTTTTATATTCATTCCATTTCATACCAGTAAAATGTTTGGTTTATATCTGCTAATAACAATAATGCAAAAGTCATCATGAGACTGGTTCAGAGTACATTTAAGTGCAGATGTATTCCGAACAGCAGGACAGCCACAGGTGACCTCCCTGAGCACTAAATCTCTCAAAGTCTCATCACTACAGAAACACACATTGAGACAGATAACAGGCAAGTATGCAGCATTTAGTCTCTAAACACAGCCTTGAATAAAGCTTTAGGTCAGCACACTGGCACCTATGAGACAATACAAAGTGAGCCAGTGACTTCATTGCCACAGGTGACACCGAGATCTATTTCCAAACCCCCAAGCACAACAAGTCTGAAACAAGATGCTTTAACATCCAAAATTAACATGTTAGAGGAGTTTGATCAAAACTGCACTGCCCCCTCAGTGATATTTGGTGCCCCTCTTCTGAAATTTAAAGATAAAAAAGCTTTTCTATCAAAACAGACTTGTGGCATTGCTGTTCATATTTGGCCTATAGGATAAAGAAATGAAGTATTAATTTGCACCATATATAGGGAAATGTTCTAGGGAAAAGGCAGATGACAGAACCCAGTTTCTCCCTACTGTCTACTATAAGGATTTCCATTAAAATAATTAAGAAGCGATTTAAAAATCTTTGCTCCTTTCACCCACCTCATGAAGGCTTTTTTTCTTTTTTAATTTGAAGCAGGAAATAAAAACTAGAACTGAACATTTTTTGACAAAACTTTGTGATAAAATTAAGCATAAGGCAAAGTATTGCTGCAGGTCTGGAACAAAATGAGCCCATGTGACCCAGCTGAGTTCACAGAAGCATGCTTTCCCTCTGATTAATATTAAATTTGGCTCTAAGGAAAAGTACTTACCTGACCAATTGATTTTCTATCAGAGGGAGTAGTACAAACTTGGGAAGGAAATGCTTCAATTTCTGAATAAATATTTTTGAAGTATTTTAGAAATATATGTATTTTATTAGGAACAGTAAACTTCAGCTCAGAGCCTGAATGAAAAGGCAGAGAGTTCATCAATAAGCCTCAGACTTATTCACCAGCAAAGCTTTACATCTCACATTCCTTACTCTGCCATTTGCTTACTAGCTGTCCTCTGAGATAATAAAGCAGCAGGTCATAGTCTGATGATTTCAATTCCATGGAGGATTTGGATCGGATGTTTTTTCTTAGATGCACCATTTCATATTTGTATTAGAGTGAGAGGCATTAGAGGTCACAGCAGAATCAAAGAAGGCTTTTTTTTTTTTTTAATGCACCAATTTTCCAATAAATGTGAAGCAGTGTTAATGAATGAAATAATTAATTTTAAGGCTCATTTCAATAACCTCTGTTCTGGACAAGTCTTCCATTATACATTCCATTCCTGCCTAGGAGGACAATGAGAAATTACAAAATCCTCAGAAGCCGAAGAAACAGGTTTTTATAATTTATTACTATTCACATTTTTTTCCAAAAATGTTATTGGTAATTTACACTGGCTGTGGGATTATTCTGTTAGTGTCAAAGCTTTGATGCTTGACAAAAAGAGATGCAGAACATGTAAACATGTGAAATTATACCTGACATTTTCAAGTTTTGGAGAATCCCTAGGTTATCATTTTATTTTTCTTAGTTTTATTTGAAATATGCATTTTGAAAATAGTGCCTGTCAAGACATTGCAAGATTCACAGTGTTCTCAGAAAGTGTTATCTTGACCTGTGAAGAGACCCTTCTTCATAAATACTGTGCAATGATTTAAACTGCTTAGTACACCAGAGAGAGCAGGCAGTCTGACAGCTCCTGAAATCACAAAACAAGAGTTCAACTGTTTGAAGCTCTGGGAATCATATTCTAATGGCCTGAATCTATCTGCCTCTTTCTTTTTGTCAATACTTACTCTCAATGAATCTACAAATACATCATGAAGTTCTTCCATGTGTGAAGTCACAGATTAAAACACTTTCCTCTCTATGGAAAACAACTTGTCTTCTTAGGCTACAATAATATCCCTAAATGCACTGTGGAAACAGACTGGGAAAAACATGAGATAACAGGAACTGCTGCTATCTGAATGAAAACAGGATAAAGTCCTAAGGAATATTTGCTTTCTCTGAGCAGTAATATATCCAAAGAGTATAACAAACCAAGATATTATCAAGGGCATTTCTTATGTGCCTTAAAATTTATTCTGAACTAAGTAGGTTCCAAGTTCTTCCATCTTTCTGACTTGATCATTCTGGATGGTATTGCTCCTTCATTTGCATTAGTTCAGCATTTTGTGTTTAATCGCTAATTAATGATTTATAATTATTAAATACATTATATTTGTTAAATATGTGCTGAGAAATGCAAACATACAACTGAGAATTTTTCACAGTTAAAAATATATGAGTGAAGATTCTCAATGTCAATCACATCCACTAATAACTGAAAAACTTTAAAACACTTCAGTACTACTTTTGCTATTCATTTTCACTACAATTGTCAAAATTTTCGCTTCACTAAAATTTTCACTAAAAGAGTGAGGACTCTAGGATTCAGGTTTGTTCCAAAAGAAATACAGCAGGAAAAATAGCTGGACTTATAGGAACTTCGGTTCAAAAATATGATCAGCTGAGATTAGCTATGTTATATGTTTCTGATTTTTATGACCCCTTCTCAACACAGTCAAATATTAAATGAACAAATAACAAACCTCATTTGTACAATGACAATACCTGCCAAGAACCCTTGTTACCTAAGGTTTAATCGTGGTGGGCAAATTTTAAAAGTCACCTAACAAAGAAATGAAAGTTTTAAACTTGAAATTACATCTGCATAACTTTGTAATTAAAAGTTGTTTAACAGAAAAACAATCTACATTTCAAAATAGACAGAAGCAGTGGTAAAAGTTTAAAAAAATAGAGTATTTTATTACAAATTAACCAACACTAGGCTGCTCTAAGCTTACTACTGAAGCATCAATAATTACAAAACTCAGATATCACACAAACTGGATGGAGAGGAAGAAATTAAATATGTTGTGTGACTTCCAGAGAAACTAAAAATCTCAGAGCACAGTTCTCATTGTACTTTCCAATGCAACAGATTTTAGTGCAGCCAGTAATTTACAAAAGAATTTCCCAAGTAAGTCAAAACATCTAGCTAGTGATTTATGACAATGGTAGGAAGTGCATTTGGAGCTGGGGTTGCTTACAGAATTTTTGCAAGTATAGCACAAAAAATCTCTTCAATACAATTGGGTGAGTTATATAACAAATATATATCTTATAAAAATAATATACAATATTAATATATATTAATATATTAACATAATATATAAGTTAAATGCATGAGTATATAACAAACACAGCATTCTGCAGCTCTGTGAAGTGAGAAGAAAGAGCTGACTTAAATTATTTTAAAACTTTTGAGAAGATTCATTAATACCTTAAAATATGCAGAATTGCTTATGAGAGTAGTTAACATTTCTACCAGAAACTAAGCTATTTCTCATGGCCATCAGGTTCTGCCAGGGATTCATCCCTTTGATTACAATTTACTTTCTGTATTTCATTTTTCACGCTTTCCATGGTAAATGCGATTAGCTTAGCTCTATTACTAAAGAGTATTTTCCTCTTTATATTATTTGTATTTTATGTTCCTTATAATCATACCCAGCTTGTCTTTGTTTTTGGAAACCATGAGAAAAAAAACATTCTTACGCATAAAGCTGGAAGCTTTGATAGATAACATTCAGCTGATATGTAGATCTTCCTCATTTCTCCTACAGTTACTCCCAAGATCACTACATCCAACATTCCTTAGGATCCAAGCCCTAGTGACTGCACAGTGACTAAAATCCACTTGCTAATATTAAAAACAAATGTTCAAGTATGAAACAGAAATTAAACAGAAAGAATACCACAAATAGTGCCTATTCAGTTTCCCAGTAGTTAAAGTTTGCACACAAGGAGCTACAGATAAGGTCTAGGAAGAGTTCTCTGGGAATAAAGGCCATCCTTTTATTCTGTGATCACACTGACTTATCAAAGTGAACATGTAGCACGCACTCACCAATGTTTATGTTGTGCCAATAAAGCAAAAAATGAAGTAATGGCAATAAAAGTTTCAACAGAGTATTTTTGAAAGGTTCCTTAGGACAACTAATTACAAAGGATCCTGTAGCAAGGACAAGATTTGTAAGGACAGTAAGATTTGCAATGTATTTTAAACTATCCCCTTTTAACTCTGGTATTAAACAGAACACTTGTTTGGTTTGTGGTTGATTGTAAGGATTTCTCCCCTGAGATTCAGAGTGATTTCATCACTTATCAGCCAAAAGATGCATCAGAACTGTTTTAATGGAATTAACTTCCTCCAAGACAGAAGTTTAAAACTGAAGGAGGCAGTTCACAATTCACTTTCGGGAAAGAAGAAACAGTAATAACATTTAACTAATTTAATTTTGATATCAAGTTGTATAGGAGTTTTATAATGAAATGATACAGAAGAAATCTACTCTTGAAACTAAGACAAGATCTATTACTTGACAGATTATACAGGATTTAGAGAGGCATCACAGAAATATGACGTTACTCTTTTTAATGAATGGTCCCAACACAAATTAGGTAATTAAGTGCAGAAAGCACAGACAATGAGGAAGTCCCACATAAATTATGTTAATAACACTGATGTTTTCAAGAAATCCACTGGCATGTTTATTGTTCTAAATCTGAAGTGATGTTTCAATGTAATTACTGTAGTGGATTCTTTATTTTCCTGGTGTACATTAATTCAAAGCAACATGCTAAAAATGAGTCAGCAGCATTGTAATGTCTTCATGCTACTGGCAGTGGCCAAAAGGCAATATGTGGCAGCCACCAGGAACAGTTAAATCTAACTAACTCAGTTAAAACTAACTCTTTAGCAACAGTAAAGAGGAAAACCAAGGTCTTTTGTCTCACAAAGGATATTTCAGCAGAACATGGATTTACCCACGGGACTTGGGTGCACAGATAGCAGAAGGACCACAGAGAAGCTGTTGTTTGTGAAGCATGGTTCAGTGGGCTCTGGATAAAAGGACCCCAAGGAGCCAATTCAGCACAGAGGGCACAGAAAGCACAGCTCTCTCCCAAGCACTGGGCAGTGCCCTGCCTTTGGGCCTGGCCACAGGACTGGAGAGCACTAACACAACTGTACAGCCCCATGCCTGTCCCCAGATCCAGAGTTCACAAGAAGCTATTAAGCAACAAAGAGTAGCAGACTAAACGTCCCCATGAAACACTCACTAAATAAGATATCCAAACTTTTACTTACATATCTAACTGTTCACACTCTGGGTTTTGGAACACCACGTGAGGCAGAGCAAAGGTAAGGAAGTTCTGCCCAACACTTCATTTCTTTGACGTATTATTTGACAACTGAGTCACAAAGCTGCCTTATGCTTTCAAAACTGCTGTTATAGCACACTAGAACAAAAATGAAAAGGGGAAAGGCAAAAGAAAAGTCAAATGCTTTCAATTATTTTAAAATAATTCTGTAATTATTCCTTTCCTCCTGATCCAAAACACTTGGATCAGGAGAGGATTGTTTTGAGATGTTAGCATCAGATGCAAACAGAGCCTCCTTTAGCACAGAATATCCTCCAGGAGGGACTGGTGCCATACTATGTGTGTGGATCTACACAGAGAAAATTCAGACTGGGATCATATAGGCTTCTTTGACCCCTATTGATAGTATGTGGGCAAAAGAGAAATAGTACTACTACTAGGAGTAAGTACTGTTAAAAGTGTTTAATATTTCCTTAATAAAATCCTATCTAAAAAAGTTGTTTCCGTGAAAATAAACAACAGAAGATATTTGTTACTCAATGTTCACACCACTTTTTCAGCCTTTGAATTACCTGAAAAGCTGCCAGCTTTTCCACGAAAACAGAGCATAGTGTCTCTGTGCTATTTTCTTTGAATATGCTCTTGGTTTATCCAGTAAAAAAAACATGTACCTCTCCAGCAAAATATTCTGAGACATTTGCTGCAACTTTGGCTGTAGCTTTGGCAGACTTCCAGGGCTATCCACTCAGCACATTTCAAAGCAACTCAGAATCAGCAAACAAGTTGAAAAGTTCTCAGCCCTTCCTTGGGTTCACACATTGGCCTCAAAATGGTTATACAAATGTAAACAAAATAGTAATTTTTTCCAGTGTGCTTCTGGAGCACATTTTCTTTTTTTTTTTTTTTTTTGTTAGGCATTGGTTGCTCTGCAGTATGAGCCATTGCATAGTAAAGGTGAACAAAAGGAGATTCACTTCAAACTACATTCCTGATCTAAAGCAAAGACTTCATGAAGGTGCATTCTCTTTTTATGTTATTACATAGACTTGAATACTTGTAACCAAGTTTTCCTGTTACAGTTGAGATTATATCTGGTTATTTCCTTGAATATTTAGCAAAAGTGAAAATCACCCAAGATATGGGCTGTTGTTCAGCCCTCAGACCAGGCAGCCAGACAGCTTGAATGCTTTTCTGATGATAGTACTTCAAAGAAATCTGCAAGACTGTCACCTGCTGAAGTCAGGGATAGAAAGGGAGCAGAGTGTGGTAGTAACTAGTCAAAAAAGATATTATTTAAAGACAGGTATATAGGCAGAGATAGGACTTAGCCTATCTCTCCACAATACATTTTTCCCTTGTTTTATTTGAAGTACAACATTTTCTCCTCTTTCCTGCAGGCAGTTTTTTATATCTAGGGAGTTATGAAACTCCAATCAACCAATCAAAACACTAAGATTCTATTTTTACAATTAGCAACAGATTAAATGATGAGCTGTTTTCACAATAGGGATCAAAACAAGAAGCTGAATAGCAGCAAATTTTGCCTCTTCTGATATTTCAAAGACCTGAAGATATTTACTACAATAAATACCAGTTTTATGGCTGTTCTGACTAATTAGCAATGAAACTGCATAGATTCACTTTATATTTAGCAAGACTTATATAGGTGTTATACCATTAAATCAAAGATTACACTGTTTATTCTCTAGTCTTTTAAATGGGGATAAATCGGTAAGAAATCTCACTCCTTAAAAACACAGCTTTAATAGACTTTTAAGCCATTTACAACACTGCTTATACTAAGATTTCACACTTTAAATTCTTGTTAAATATACTCAGTTTGTGTATTATTGCCATTATATTTACTATGGTCAGGATAAAAATCCTTTCTCAGTGGGAAGAAAACAATCTGACACCTAAGGAAGTATGTATTCATGTTGAAGTTAAGAGCTCTCAAACACAAACAAACATTCAAATCCTATCAGCACCTCCAACTGCACTGTATTTTCATGTCCTGGGAAAGCTTCCTCTACTTCTGTCAGCATATACCAACATTTGTTTTTCTGCAGTGCAGCCTCTTTGTATGGTTTATCTTCTGCAAAATGAAGTTATTATTTTTCCTGGACAAGGAGTTTCTATGCAATCTTAAGGAATAGATTAATCAATCTATTTTAAAAACAAGTAAAATCAACTCTGCTTCTAACAACAATCTGAGTTTTGGCTAATTTCATAGTTAACGCAATAAATTAAAACTTGCTAAGCGAAAGTTTGTGTTCTGACTGAAAAGACTTCTTGGATTACATTGACTATGTTCATACTTTTCTCAAAGGCTTTTCATCACGTCTCACATGCTGAGACTTCTTAATCTTACTAGTTAAATTTGTTCCAAAATTCTCAATTCACAAAAGACTGTAGCCAGTGTTGCAAGACTGAGCAGTACAGATGAGGTTTCCAGAATCAAGCAGGTCATATGGAGCAGAACTCCTGGTTTTGTACTTGCCTCCAGGCACAAGAGCACATATTTAATGAACAGATGCTGAATTGCCCAACCACCCTTCATCTGCAAGAACAAATATAGATTCATATTCTTTTTTGCAGGTGCAGTACTATGAGCTTCAGCCAAATGAAAATTCAGCTTTTATAATCTTCAACACGAAGCAAGGTTCTTCTAATATTATTGTGCCTACCACAAACTTAAAAATCAAAGTAACTGACTAACATCTATAAAATTAATGTTTCTTGAAGCTCTTCATAAAACCAAATGTTACATCAGTGTCTCTTAAGTATACTACAATGAATATTTCTGGTGGCTTGGAAAACTCTGTATTTCAAAACTTCTGATTTTATTCTAAAAATTTACCCAACAAAGATTTTTGTCTTTCTGTTCTAAATGTATTGATTTTCCATAAAAGACATTCTATTTGCTATGTATTTTAACCTCTAAACAAAAGGTAAGCACTGTCATGCAAATATTCTAGAGGTAAAAGCTAACATGAATAACCCAGTTTTAATCTGTATGTTTAAATCCCACCCATTTTAAAATCTAGGGTTTAGTCTGTTAAAAACTTTATATTTAGTGCAAAAATTTCCTATTCTTTTCAAATTACATAAGCCGGTCTTTTTCCACAATTATAATTCACAATAGCAGTTTGAGGAACTCAAGAGGCACTCAAATCTGCTGTCCAAGCCTTCACCATTTAGCTCTGAGGTTTATTTTACTCTAAACTACAGCAAATAAAAGAGAAATACTTGGAGAACACATGCACAGGAGCACACACACACTGAGCTTCTTAGAGAAACTTGTAATGAAAGAGTTAAAAACAAAGTGGGATAATGACGATACATAATATAGATTTTTTTTTTCCTGAAAACAGAGATAGTGTCTTGATGCCTTGGCCCTGCTACAAGTGCCACTCCCCATCTCAGCTTATGCAATAAGTGAGTGAAGGTTATGAAAGCTTCGCCCATGTTAGGCTGTGAGACTGAGGTCATACTGTTACACTGAATCCACAGATTTCCCTTTAAAACCTCCTTGCAAGCAAGGAGAACATGCTGACCATTAACCACTTACTCCCTCCACACAGCACAGCTAATATACAAAGGTGAATGGTTTGTAACCTTTAACAGGTTGTTTTTTTTAAAAAAAAACAGAAATTTCTGTGAATCACAGTCACATGAAGATTATTTTAGGGAAAGCACCATTTCTGGCACAGGCAGCCTCCCAAACAACAATAGTTTAGTTTTGGCTTTTCTATGAGTTTCTCAGAACAGTGCTGTATTAAACAGCACAAGCACAAAGAGTGACACTAAACTGTAAAAAAAACCATTTTATATCTCTTTGGTCCTGTGATGATATCCAACACTCGTCTGGACTCTATAGCCAATATAAAACGTTGACAAAAGAGCTTGAAATTCTCCTAGCTGTTAAGGCAGAGTACTTGAAAACGCTAAAAGCTAAACAAAGAAGCCCCACATTTTCTCACATAATTTCTTTTTTTATATTATTGATAATTTGGTTTTTTCTGAGTGAAAAAGTCTTTTTCTCTTTTCTGTCTGTCTCGAATTATAGTAACCAAGTAAAATTTTAAAACATCTTGCTTACCACACACATCCATCAAAGAAAGATCTGAATGTGAATTAATCCCATGCCAGATTAGGAGAAAAACAACCACAGATGTTCTTAGGACGGATGATACAGTGAGAAATATGCCTGAATACCTGTCTAGTATCAAATATATTTGGAAATATTCTCGAACACTAGTGAACGCAGTATTGCATTCATGAGGTTTCACCAAGGAATCAGAATTAATTCACAGCAACATGGGATATTTTCTCTTAAGGAACCCAAGTGCCCCCATGGAGTTTTTATTGAGATACACAACCTTTCCTAGACTTTCTTAGCCTTTAATGACAATTTATCATGGAATAGTTCAAACTGCTGCAGCTACAGTTTTGAACCAAGTGAAACAAAAAATAAAAAAACAGAGCCTCATATAAACAATTTAATCTAGGTAATTAAATTTTTATAGCCTGTGTCTCTAAAGCCATAATCTATGGGTATTTCTTTATAATTTCAGCTTTCCTAAAGAAGGAATTCCATAATAAAAATTATCCTATTGGCGTAATAATTTGAAATCTAACTGGAAGTACAATTATCATGGTTAAGGAAGGAGGGAAGGCAGGGAGTTGTCCAGAAGTAGGAAATACTTGACTATGAAGCAGAAGTAACAATTTGTCAAACATGATCAATTTTAAAAATAATTTTGTCTTTTCCATCCATTGTGCAGTTGAAAATTCTTATTTGTGATGTTATAAGGCTATAAATCAAACAAAACAGGAAGTGCCTCCTCAAGTCCTCAGCAAACAGAGTAGCAGCTGCAATAATAATATTGTGGAATGAAAGCTTTGCTATATTCAATTAAAAAAAAGCTTGAAACATTAACAGCTATTATTCTAATTGTGTTTTATTGTGCAATAATAAAGTACTGTTCTACTTGGCAGCTCCTAAGTTTAAGTAGAGAATTATTCAATATATTTTAGCATTGTTTACATTTAGTTTTAGATTAGCCAAGATTGGTTGTGTGACCCCAGTCCCAGGTCAAATAACAGACCTTCTACCATATTATGTGATTTAAAGCAAAGTCCCATCTGAGCTAAAATAAGGAAGCTGCTAAGGAAAGAGGAAGCAAGTTCAGGCACCCTCCAACACAACTGATTGTAATAAATCAGCTAAACAGAAAAGTGAAAAAATATTCTTCCTAAGATACAGGCAGGATGTTTTTCCAGCTTCACAAAATCATGCTCAGTTACTGCATTAGCAGTTTTACCCTTGTGCATGTTAATTCTTACTTTTAATCGGTTTATACTTAGAAAAAAAAAAAAAAGATTAGACTATTATATCTTTTCCAGCTGGTCTTGAAACTAAAGATCAAAAAGCAAGTGACATGCTTCTGTCATTTGAGACTTATCCCAGGGATCATCAGTACTCAGCTGCCACACAAGGAGATCAGAGTTCCATCCCGAAGCCAAGCTAAGATTTCCTAGTGAATTAATTGGGAAGAGAATGAACTGTTGCTTCCACAGAGACTTCACCTGGAATGGGGAATAAACAAATGAGAAACATTTGAGAGAGAAGAAAGAGACAGATGGCAGTTATAGTATAACTCTCATGGCCAAGTCTTTAATAACCTTATTAAAAATAAGGCCTCTGGGCATGTTACTTGGAAGCCATTTTTCTTTTTCTTTTTTAACTTTAAAGTTTGTTTGTAATTTGGCATTGAAAAGTTCTCTATTCAAGAGAAGATTCTTTCCACTTATGATTACCAAGTCCATAAACCTAAAATCTAGATATAGATTTCAAGTCCTCTAATCAAAATTCCTTTCCCCCCCCCAACAAAATTACCCAAAGTACTTTGATACAAGCCCATTTTCAACATCAGGTGGTCCCTATATCATGCCATTTTCATAAGATTCCTGAAATAAGCTTTAGTGGCAATACAAAATAACACAACTTTTTAATATGGCATACAAGTCAAGACTGAACAAGTCAGTCCATTCTCTGCTGAAACAACTTACTAAGAGTTGAGATACCAAATATGTTGTGCCATGAAGCATGCAAATGAATTAACATCTTCCTTCTCTGACACTTTAATGACTATTCTTGTCTACATCCCTCAGAAATGATCGAATTAAAAAAAAAATGTGTGAATAAAATATCCTGACAGACAGATTGCTTCAAAGTACAGTTTAGGCTTTTACTACAGGTCTCTAGAGAATTCCACATGTTCTGGAAAGCATCAATCTTATGTAAGTTATTGTCTAGGAAACAGCTGCCAGATGGATGGTAAATATTCCTTTGTACATTTATATTTCAAATGTCACAGCCATCTTTGATTTAGAAATGCTGCAAACCTGTACAAAGCAGGTACATTTTTTTAATGCTCAGAAGATTGCCACCCCCAACTAGATATCCAAAGTAAATGCACATAGTGTTCAATATCTGTATAAATGATTGGAATGATGGAATTGGAAGTACATACAGCAGAGACTAGAGCCTTCTTAGGAAGAGAATGCAGAGCAGGCTGGAAGATTGGGTTAACAAGAAAAGCATGAGCTTTAGCAGAAGTAAGTGCAAAGCTTTGCATGTGTGATGAAATAAACCCAAGCAGTGACCAAGGCTGGGCTCTCACTCTCTCAGGTGTGGCTTTGGAAGTGCTGGTGGACAGAAAGGTGAATGCTGGAACCCAGAAACCTGGGAGTTTTGAGCTTTCTGTGCTTTCTTACACTGCTCCCCAGGAGAGCACTGCTTTTGACTTGAGGCCTTGGAGGAGGCTTCCAAATTTGAGTGATGGAGTTAAAATCATGGGTGTGTAGTTGGAATTGAAGTGTGTGATTTCACATGGTGAAGGGTTTGGAATTTGAAGTTTTTTAAAACATAGTAACAGGTATGGTACAAGATGGAGGTTTTTGGGTGTTGTCGTTTTCTGTCTTCTTCCTGGGTTTCAGGTAGTAGTTTTTGGTTGGACAGTTAGTGCTGCACTGAAGGTCACAGGAGTTTGATTATTGGGTCAAAAGTATAAATAATATAGGTGTTAGTTTTCTGTTGGACTGTTTAGCTTTAAAAGACCTTGTAAGTGGCTAGAATCAGGCCTCCATTTTGCTCACTTTTAGCTGGTAGCTAGAAGTGTCGCAGAACTCTCTGTACTTTAGATAAGATTTAATAAACAACCAAGTCTGAACACAAGAAAATCTCCTTTGTGTCTTTAATCCTGACTCTGAGTGAAGACAGAAGAAAATGAAGACAAGCCATAATTAAGTGGTGCAGTTACTACACTTGCAGCAGAACACAAGTCAGCAGTTGTCTCACAGCAATGATGAGGGCAAACCCTGTCCTGGGCTGCTTGGGTGAAGGTGTGTTTGGCAGATCAAGGGATGTCATGATTTCACTCTGCCACACCCAGAACACTGGGTCTCCTTGGAATTACCCCACTGTGAGAGGCACTGGCAACCTGCAGAGAGCCATGGAGGGCCACCAAGCCAAAGAGATGGCTGGAGAACCGGAGGCAGGAGGAGAGGCTGAAGGAAAGGGGTTTGCTCAGCTGCAAGAAATGAAGGTTTGGAGGCTCTGATCAAACTTGTGATATTTCAAAGGTACTTATGGAGAAGGTAGAGATGCTCTCTTCACAAGGATAAATGGTGACAGGACAAGAGGAAACAGACATGAGTACCTTCAGGAAGAAATCCATACAGGCGTAAGAAAAGATTCCTCCTCATGAGAAGAATTCAACACTGCAACATATTACACAGAAAAGTGGGAGAATCCCTTCAATTCAAGCTGCACCCCATAGAAAACCTTTCTCTTGTTCCAATACCCACTCCTGTCAAAACTCTAAATGGTTTTAGAAAATAAAACCACCATAATTTCTAAATATTAATTTAAATTTTTTTTTTGCTATCTAGACTTTTGGTGAGACTGGTGGACGATTAGTTAATTCTCTGTTTATGTGTTTAAAGTGTAACCTTCTTCCTTCACATGAACTACTGTAAAGTTTGTTTCCATTAATTCCATGGAGATCTAAACTGCAATTAAAATGCAACATTCAAGAAATACAAAAAATAAACTTTCCCAAGTGGTTTCTAGATGAAACAGTCATGTGAAAGTCACTCAACAGAGTTCAAACTTCCAACTGAAATTATTTTTTTCCCCCCAGCACACACTCCTAGGCTTTTCAGATGTTTACAAGCTATCTATGGTTTTTTTTTTTGTTAATGAAAACTTATTTATATGCTGGCAAAACTGAAGTATTTAAGCAGCCAGGCTCCAAAATTGAACTTCATGTCATGAAGTCCATCTCTTTTTATCAGCATCCATTAAAATAACATTTATTTAAATCATATAGTAGTGGCTTAACAAGCTGAAATAAATTAATGTCAAATCAAAGCCAAACTCTGCTGGAAGCATTCCAAACACACTGTTTGGCCATACAATAAAGAGTCCCATTTGTACTGTGCACTGGGGGAATCCACTGGCCTGACCTACAGCTTAGTTAAATCTGTAGAAATTTTTTAACTGACATCTTGGGCTTTGGATTAAGCCCCGTGTGTATTTGTTTACTTTAATAAACATTCTAATTTCTCCCATGTTAAAAAGCATCTGGTAGTTTCTCAATGAAATTATATTAAATGTAAAGAAATACTCTGCAACATTTTCAAATGTTAGCGAATCTAAACAAGACTTTGCCTTTTTATGTAAGCCACCCCTCTGGCATGATTTTTACTGCATTATAAACAGCTTCAAGGTTCAGGAAATATGAGTAGATATTCACCTAGTGAATACTTCAGTGTTTTAATTTGTATTATATTAGTTAATGGTTTAATGCTGGGTTTCATATGTCCTGTTAAGAATTATCACACTGTATTTCTGACTTTTGTCTCTAATTTCCGTAACAACTTCACTACTGGAGGCCGAGATTCTTCAAATTCATTTAAGCAGGCTTTGAAATTGCAATGATACCAACCAACAGTTTTCCAATTCTTTAATTAGGTTGTCCAGAAGCTACTTTTGGATTGTCAGAGTTATGCCACATCCAGATTTAGTTTCTATCCAATACAAACATGAAAAAGACAACAACGGAGATACAAACTGAAAACAACAGTGAAAAAGATCCTTTCCAGTGACTGACCATGTCAACAAACCATTGGTTTAAATTGATACAGCCTATCCATCTGCAATCATGAATCTAATATTATTGATAAGAATTCTAAAAGATCAAAGTTAAAGGTCTGCATTTAGCAAGATAGGGAAGGGAATAAGATTCATCAAATCACCAAGCTTTGTTTTGTGTAAACAATCCTGAATATATCCCTGTTTACAAACTATTCATAATGCATCTTAAGAAGTTGAGAGATTCTCTGCACTATTTAGATGAAGATTAGAAACCAGCTAATTTAGAGCTGAAATTTGTTCATGGATAGTACATTTATCTGACCTTATCTGACCATTTCCAACATGTAGTTTAGTTTAGATAATACTACTCTCAACAGTTGCATGAAGGGAGAGATTTAGAGTAACAGGAAAAGAGAAACCCCTGCATGTATTTTTCCAGGTTAAGCTCTTTTCAGACTAAAAAGTAGCAAACACTATAAAACTGAGCCCTTAAATAAATTTGTCAAACCCATTTAAAAGTTAGTCATGGTATCACATGGTTTGAAAATACTAACTATATGACCTAAAATCCTGACTAACAATCTAAAGGGTGGGAAACCCAACATCTGTGGGAGCAAAATGCAGCTAATGGAAGAAGGGCTTTCTCCAGTAAATGAAGAGTACTGCTTTCTCTGATGACAGAAGCCATTCCAGTTCTCAAAAATATATTTACCAACAGAATATAAATCCCAGATATTTTACACCAGTAAAATTCCAAGACTCCTATTTTAAGATACAAGGCCTTCAAGCCTTGGTTTCCTGAGCTTAATAACACAGGGGGAACCAATAATTCAGGCTATAAATTAGGCAATTTGGGATCAATTAGTGTGGTGGCTAAAGTGACTTCTGTATCAAATATATGCTAAGCAGCATGCAGAGGTAAAACCAAAATTCCCTTACACTCTTAAAACTAATTAAAATAATACTCTGCAAGCACTACACATTAAATAGTTGCGAATTTTTGGCTTGATGTAATCCCAGAAAGCCTAGTCTAAGGTCTCAGTAATTCAACGCCCTTCATCTTAAAACCTTCTGTAAGCATAAGTATATAGACCCATAGAGATTAATCCCATTTGTAATCACTTATCATTCTGAAGAAATTTATTTAAAGATGCTTTTTATTTTGGTGGTGAAAATTTCTCTATAGCTTTTTTCCCCGCCCTTGTATATTAAATCCTACAATGTGTCCACAAGCAAACAAAAATAAATTAAGGAGGTTTCATATGTTAGTATTAAGCTTTGTGGGATTTCACATGAAAGAGATATTTTTGTCTCATCTGAGGGCAGTGTCAACACAATGATTTGTAGTTAAGCTGCAAAATTAGCTCAAAGCTTTACTGGTGAAACTGCTGGACATCAAGCCTGTCCTTGAGCACAGCACAAAACATTTTCCTCCCTCAACCACTCCCTTTTCCCAAAACCAGAGAAGCAACAGGAAAACCTACTTAATACATTAGACCCCTTCTTAGGAATACAATGGCTCAAGTGAAATAGGAGCTTTCTGAACTGAAATATTGCTTTCACTGCCTTGGCAAATGGGAAAGCTGGACTGCCACAGCAAATGAGCCTGAACCATTCTGATCCACTGTTACACTGCATCACATACCTGTCAGCAGAAATTAGGTGTGATTCCACATGCCAGCAGTTCCAACAGATTTACTGATATTTTAGAAGGTCCATTCTGTCTCACTTCTCTCAGATTAAATCATATTCCATTCATAAAAATTAATCTTTCCTTAGGCCTTGACTTCAGATTTTTCCCTATGCCTTGCTTCCATGCCCAAATACACCTCTTTTGAAACTTTACCACTGAGATTTCAGGTTATGTTCTCTCCTCCCAATTAGGAGCAGCTGAACAGGATTGAATTCCTAAGAAATCAGTACAGACCTCCAAGAGAAAGCAATGCTAAACAACACAGTGTTTCTGCTTCTTGCCAAAAAATCACTGCATATTAATTTCCTAATGACCCTGCCAACTACATACATGCATTACTATCACACTAGAAAAAATATGGCTTCTATCCTAAAGGCCTTGCACGTGACATCTTTAAAACACAATCACTGATGAGGACATAGCAAGAGCATTGAAAAATTATTTGAACATGACTTTTTATTCAGAGGTGTACAGCCAGGCACAATTCTGCATCTGAAAAATTCACCACTGAATATTGTGCCACAGAAGAATTTTAGGAATATAAAAAAATATATAGTTGGTCAGGAAATACAAACCAGTCTTATTTTAGCTGTTCACTAAGCATGGTTAAAAAGCTCCTCAAAGTTTGTATTACTCAAGGAGCTCCGTGTGCCTGTACAATATTGCAGAGGTTCAGTGGGTCTCCCATTTAGGCACAATCAGCTCTGCCAGCTGAAACAAGACCTATGTGTTCCTTTCCTTTTGAAACAAAGCTCACTGCATTTCTTTTCTGTTTTCACTTGTATCTAAATAAAATTTAAAGGAACACACTGATGTTTTGTATTACCTGGGATAACAAATTATTCTCTTTAGGATAAACTGATTTTGTATTATTTGTCGCTGCCACTACAGTGGTGAATATGTTATTTGAAAGAGCAATAGTACAGGCTTTTTTCTGAGACTAGCTAGGGGTCAATTGAATTTACACTGACTGTACAGACACCAGGCTGGTAGGGCAAAGACCTTTTCTGCTTCTGAGTAGAGCTAAAGATATTTTTTTTTTAATTTTTGTTACAATATTAGCTCAGGATTTTCCCTTCCATGAGCAAATAACACAAGTGGTCTAGGTACAGAAATCTTATGATTTTTAATACAAGTACTTATCACATTTTTTCATTACTTAATTTGTGAGTATCACTTGTAATTTTATTGATACCATTTTAAATTAAAATCTGTTATGCTTCACCTGATTTTTATAGTTCATAGTACACCACAAACACATTTTAATTCTACAATTACTTATGTACTTTAATTTTTTTCTTTCAATTTAAGGAACTATTATTATATTCTAGAAACACAGAAAATTGTTCCAATGATACAAATAAGTTAATTTCCATTACATTTGGAAATGCTATATATTTTACATTTAAATGCAATTTCAGACAGCATAATTAGGAGTGAATAAATCTCTCAGAAAATGGCAACTGCTATTTTATTTTAAAAACCTCCTTATTTTGGGTGGACATCTGGCACTTATTCTGTTTAAATTGTCTTTCAAAGCAATAATAACAATAATGCATCTGTGTTTGCTAATAGCAATCTTATAATTCCTTCCTGCTATTGTAAGATGTTTCTGTTAATTTTTCTTTACAAGAACTCTACTGACGTTTTAAAGGTCTCAGCATAGTCTGTAACCAAAAATCAGGCCTAAGACCATGAACTTATCAAGGCCCATTTTCATTTCACTATGAAACAAATCTACTTTATTTATCCAGAGAATTAAGAAAAGACAAAGCTGAGGCATATTGTAAGCGGTGGAACGGAGCAATTCCAAAATGATGTGGTCTGACTGTATATTCACAAACATAAAAGTTTCAGTCTCCCAAGTAATTAGCCCAATCTATGAGAATTTGAACCCTTCTCACTCTGGTGATCCCTTTCCAATGCCTTTCATTTATTCCTCCACTGCTGCACCTCACAACAATATCCCTCTGAGGTTACACAGAGACTCACTTCTGCTCTAGCAACAGAAAACTATACCCCATTTGCCCTATACTTACTCACTTGTCCAAGTCCTCTACAATTTTCCATCTCAACAGCTCTGTCAGCTCACCCATCATCACCATGACTTATCTGCAACCTGCTACTTCTGCCATATCTTACCTTGGTAACAACCTCTTATTGCAGCTGACTGCCTTCACACATACTCTGACATTTTCATTATCCAAGTTACTAACTGTACCATCAAGAAAGCTCTGGATTTCCAATTGATATTCTAGATATTCACTTTTACCACAATCAACTAGGAAGCAGCATTGGGATGAGTTTAATCTGTTATTAAATTTCTGGAGCTCAATGTGGAGCTATCATTTAAGTAAGCATATGGTACATGCAATGCAATTACCAATGGTGGTGCCAAATTAGGAAGGTATCCTTTAGGACAACGTAAAGGTCAGCTATTTGGTACCAAGAAAACTATCAGTCAGAAAGTAAAAATACCAAATTGCAAAAAGGAAACACCATCATACCTAAGCATTTCAAGATTTAATTCTACTGACAATCTGTGAAAGAGAGATTGCATCCTTGCAAATCAGAGGACAAAGCTTTGGCTTTTATTTGAATGAAAACACAAAATACCAAGTTTGGACATTATTCACACGAAAAGTTTGCTCTGTATTTTGACATCTGTGGAAGGATTAATATGAAAAGGATGCTGCCTTTATTAACCTATATTTCTAAGGATTACTTGGTTTTGAAACATTAGAAGAAACAGTATTTAAGTAGCAAGGTCATGATCTAACCAGCACTATCAAATCCAAAACTGAGGCTCTGTTTTGTTGTTACAGGGCAGAGTCAACAATCAAAAGACAGGAAGGTAATTAAAGATTTGGCTTAAGACCAGGCCTACAGCAGTTTTAGGAGCTGTAAGCCTGGAGGCATTGTTTTCTAAGACACTATTAAATAAATGTAAAGCTATATGCACACAACCAAGAAGCTCCAAAATCAGGCAAATGATTTCTCAATCCTGCTCTAGTGTCTTGACATCATCTTCTGCTTCTGTGGAAGAGACATCCAAGAGATCTCTTAGGAAAGGTATCCAAGTCAAGAAGCTGCAGTGTCATAGCATTTCCCCAGCTCCTGGGAACCTGCTGAAATTCGACTGGAAGAGTTCACCAAGGTCTTCCTTCAGTGCTTTTTCTGGACTCAGGGAGGCAGTTGATTCATATACCAGCAGTTCTGAACTGCAGCTGATCAAGTGGCTATTCAGGAGAATATCTTATCAGGATTTCATTTGGCCTGAGCCAGTGCTCGTGCCTGCTCAGCTCCTCCCTGTCTGCTGCTTTACAGGCAGTGATCTCACCAGGATGGTAGAAATGCTGGTAAGGCAGGAAAAGGTAGAGGGGGGGGAGCACAAAAGCAAAATGAAAATAGCACTAGAAAATCCCCTTTCCTACAAATTCTCAGAATTTGCCATCAGCATCTCTTTTCCTACTTCCCTTGATTGCCACCTTCTTGAACAAAGAAGTCAAACAAAACTCTTTTGCCTTTGGGATAGTTACCTGTAGTTTTATAAAGGTTAAAGAATTGCCTTTGCTCCCCACTGTAAATTCTTCACAGAAAGGAATAATCAAACATGGGATTTGAAAGTTGTCACTAAAATAAGAGAAGAGGTTTAGCATTGATTGTCAAAGTGTGGGAGGGGGAATGACAGGCAAAAAAAGAATACTGACAAAGATAAAACAGGAATACAATAAGAGATGAGAGTGAAGATAAACAAGCAAAGAGAAGTGCAGGCCAAGACAAATAGAGCAGAGTGATCAACAAAGAAAAGTAAATGAAAAAAACACAGACAAAAAGGAAGAGACAAAGGGATGCAGGAGTACTAAATGAAGTACCACAGGTGGAGGGAGGGAGAGTGAAATCCCTTCCGTGCTCATCAGTTACAAATTAAGTAAAAAATGCAATCCAAAGATCTACATTTGAACCCTCAACTTCACATCCTTCAAACCTAGCTGCTTTAATGCAAAAAAAATGTTATTTTCATGCAAAACTGAATTAAAGGTTCTTCATTTACTGCATTTACTCTATGTGGCTTTATGGTGCACTTGTTTTTTAAGCAAAAACAAATACTCTCTCACTGATATGCTACAATATCATAGAGCTTCAAAACTGACAGCATGAAACTGTTAAGATTACCTAGCATTGAAAAGGTTAAGGCAGCATATACAAGAGTGGTGTCAGAGAGAAAAAGTAAGCAAACTAAGAGTGAGGAGTTTTAGTTTTCTCTAACTATTACTTTTTAAGAAATATGTTTATATGCTTTATATGTTAAAGTAATAAGCTAATGCAATATAATAGGATTAAATCCTCCTTCATTTATTAATCCTTTAAAAAAGATTAAAAAGAGAAAAGTGTTTCAGATCTCACAGAAATCACCAGCAGCAGCTTTGCATTTATGCTTCATTCCTGCAAGTGTCTACATCTGCGAGTGTTTTAATCAAGGAATCCCATGACATTACACTTCATAATTAACATAATAAAATCCTCACTTCCTACAGGTAGCTGGGTAGAAGCAAACTTAATAACAAAAAGCAAGGCTACGCCAACTTCTCAAAAAAATTGTTCTGTTTTGAATCTCCACCTGTTCTGCTGATGTGCCAAGATGGAATCTGCTTCTCATAATGGAAATTTATTTGTAAGGACATCTGCTTCCAAGTGTTCACAGTCCCACAAACAGAAAGGGAACTAGAGTGCACCCAGCAAAAGCTGAAAATATAAAACTAATGCCAAGAAAGATGCTGCTCCCTACTGGCTCATCTAGATAAGAGCAGAGCAATTCCCTTACATATTTCTCAAAGTAAAAAAATATTAGTCCACAGATAAATCATGGTTTTGAACTATAAAACAAATATCCCTTAAAAGAGTCACTAGAAGTTAATTTTAAAAGTTTAGATGAAGTACACAGACTGTTTTTCCAAAGGAAAACAAAGTGAGAAGAATGCCAAAAACCTCCAAAGTCATTCTTCATTACCTCCAAGCTTTAGGGAAAATAAAAAAAAATTAAAAATCCACACAAACATTAAAAAGAAACAAGCTAGGATATAATAATGATTTCTATCCCAGAGTAAGGATACCAAAATCCTTAGCAACACTTACAGTTATTTTACTTATTTTTAGCTTTGTCTACATGTAACTTTTCACTACCCTCCCTAACTTCGACTGAGATGTGAAAGCAGAAACCTGGAGTACTGCCACTGCAGATTAGCGCTGATTCCTTGTATTTCAAAGACTTTGCATAGAAAAACACCAGCAACAATTTCACGGACTTGACAGTTTGCAAAACCTAACAAGATCCATACCTTGATTCCCACACATCAAAACAATCTCATTTAAGGGTTTGCCTAGCCAGAGAAATGCAAAACAAGCTGGAATGTCAATCTTAAACTAAGAACTCTTCTCTACTGACATCCCTTAGGGTCACTCACTGAGAGGGAAACGGGTTGTTCTGTGGTTTCTATCCTTTCCAAAGGCACTGGCATTCAACCACATGAAAATGCTTGTATTTCATCACTGCTAAGAAGCTTGGAAGAACTGTCAGCTTTTCATTAAGAAAGTCATGCCATTTTGGTTTTTCCCACTCTGCACATATAGGAGAGGAGATTTTTTCCTGTTTCTGACCTGCTTCTGACTATAGACCTTTGGGGGTTTTTTTCCAAAAATTCTGATCTGTGAACTCTGGGCTAAATTTGGCACTGCAATCCAGAAATTGTGTAAGGCAGAAATCTTTCTGCCTTAAATTTACACGAGCAAATAACTCTAAACCCTATAAATATGCTCACTCAATTCCAGACAATAATTTACATTAACAGAATAGTTACCTCAAGATACCTTCTCCAAGGTAAACTAGAATTGTTCCCTGTATGCTATTTTCAATAGTATGCAGCTGAAAGGAGTTTTATTCCATGCAGTAAGATAACCCTCTTATATTGTGCTTTGGGCACACACAGAAGCTACCAACAGCTCAGCAGTGTTTTCAAGTTGCTAAGCCAAAGCAGGCTAAGGAATGGCTGGACATCAGATACCCATCTGATAAATTTCAATCCTACTGTCAAAAATAACAGAATGGGTTTTGCAGGAGAATGGCAATACAATTCTGCTTTCTATGAAAGGAGAGATACTTAAGTTCTTGCTGTTTAGTTGGCTGTCCAGTGTCATATACTGCTTTAAAATTCCATTATCAATGAAAATGTCACAGCTTATATTCCCTCTCCCTCTGGCAACAAACCAGGTAACAACAGCAATTAAGAGCTTCAGGATCCTGCCTTTTCTCAGCTATGCACATATCTTCTTCAGCTTAAGGTAGAACAATTGCAGGAAATGGTGGAATTAGAACCTTTTTTCCCCCTAGAAGGGGACTTTGAAACTTAGAAAAGAAACACCTATCAGTGCTCTACTTACACAACCATGAATTGGAGGAAACTGGTTGCATCAAGTGGATTTAAGCTGACTGACATGACAGAGAACTAGATTGTCACTTCCTAAAAGGGATGGGCAAATACCCTCCCCGGATGCACCTTCCTCTAACATATCCTGTGCTTTTCCCTATTAACCCATTCGTGGTATTCCACAGAAACCTTACTATGTGAGCATGAAAAAAGGCACCCAAAATCCTCCAAACACATTCAGTGGAACAGATAAAAGCTGATACATGGAAATGCTATAAATCCAGGAAGAGCAAATTTTGAAGGAACATAGATAAGATGTTCATTATGGAAGTCAACTGAACTCGTAACAAGCTCACTGCCTGAGGATACAAAACTATTACTGAACATCCCAGTATGGGGGTAAATTCTTTGGAGTTAACACAAACCCTCAACTTCACATGTTATTTCTAATAGAATGGTCATTAATTGCTAAAAAAAAAACAGGGATCAAATGCTATATTTTATTGCAATCCATGACTTCTTATGGAAAAGTAATTATTAACAAGATCCTAAGATACAGTTGAAACCTTAATAAGAAAACTTTCAGCTAAGGAATAGTGATTGAAGGGCAAGGCATTGCCTGGGGATTAATGACTGTCTGGTGAGAGCTGATGGCACCTGGCTGAGCTTCAGCTGATCCCAACTGACCTCTGAGTCCCAGGAAATGTCTTGAATCTCAGTCATTATTCCTGTTGTAATATGACAACTAAATATGAACACGCATGCACACACACTGCAGTGTTCTAACATGGGACTTGCTGTTTCCTCTGGTATTCTCCAGGACATTGCTGCAGAATTAGAGCTCTGTAAATTAGCCAGCTTGAATCATTTCTCAACATGCCATTCATCTTATAATAGATTACATATGGTATTGCCACTTGTCAGGCTACAGCACAGACATTTTGCATCTATTTCTACATGTCTTCCTGTTTTAAATGTCTGCTGAGAGAAATAAAATCTCTGGTCAAAACTAGATTTCCTCCTTTAATCACATTCAGCCAGACATACCAGTTCTGACTTTAGCCTGGAAGTTTAGCTGAGTGTGCTTTATCTCTTAAATTGTTTCCAAAACATGTATCTGCTCTCTTTCTAAACTTATACTGGTCTAGAATAATAGTCTATGCTCCCAATATTAATATTTCACCTTTATAAACTACAGAGGCTGACACTGCAACGCACAAATCCTATTCTGCCCACAGTAAGCAGCAGGGTACTTTGGATGTGTATATCCTATATGTGACTTTAACACTCCCTAATTTAAGGCACCATAACCTAATCCAAATCCAGGAGGAATAAAGCTAACTAGTTTTGTCCAGTTGTCCCAGGCTCACCACTATGCTGATTGAGTTTTTCCTACTAGAAACAACAACAGATATTCAAGGTGGAATAGTAGACTTTCAGCACATCAATGAGCTTTAGGGAGTCAGCAGCAACACTTCTCCAAAGCTTTAAATAGCCAGGCTATGCTCAACATCAGAAGGACTACTAGGCATTTATATGCTGCAAGCATTTAACAGGTGAGCTCAGTTTAGTTATCAATCATTAATAACTAAATAATAGCAAAAATAATTAGGCATTTGGCATATTTATCAATAAAGTAACTGCATTTTAGCAGTACTTTTGCATTCCATCTCCAGATGCACTCGCATACACAGAGAAAATCTGATTTTTATGCTCATCATAAAGAATTTGAGGCTGAAATGCAGAGGCTGTCTCATACAAGCCCGCACATTAAGGACTGGGAACAGAGGTCAACAATTAAGATTTTCAGTCCCCTTAAATACACAGCTCCTGAAGAGCAGCTCATTCCACAGGAATTCTCACAGCAGCAACCATCCAAAAACTGCCTTGAAAATGAGGTTCACAATCTACTGGTTCATTATTAATGTGTGAATAACACAGAACAGAAAAACAACCACAAAATGAAGATATCTTTGTGAGTTCATGGTTATGTTTCATGACAAGTGTTGCTCCCAAACAGTTAAAACTAAAATATATCAATAATCCAATTACTTTTTCTTCTCCCTAATTTTCCCATGACACTAAACACTCATAAAAGGACCCTACTGAAGGACTCCTTACATTCATATTCCTGCATTAGGAAGAGGCAGCAGCTTCACATACTCTTCTAAATGGGCAGCACATTGCTCTCCCAGTCTGTCAGCAATAATAGGGAACCTGTGGAATATGGTACAGCTACATAGCATTGCTCAGAACTCGGGCTTTCCTTCCTCCAGTGGGTTGGGTGTTGTTTTCCCCTCCTGGCTGGAGCTTAATAGCCAAGCACAGTATAACTCTCCCACCAGGTGTGGCCCTGAATACTGAAAAAACATCTGCAAACAAGATTTGTCTCCTTCTTATGCCATAAGCAATGAAGTGAAATGTTGCCTTTTTGCTCTCTGAGGAGAGCTCTGGGACTAATTCAATTGCAGATTTTTCCTTTTTCTCTTGCCCAGCACAGACCCTGTTCTAATCTAATGACTAATGCTTGGGCCAGAAAAGGAACAAGTTTATCCCAGCAGGAACAAAACCTCAGGATGAAATGAAGGAGCTATTTTGTACAAGCTATGAAACTAAGGAGTCAATTGAAAAAAAAAAAAAATCATGTTAGCATCAGTTACTTCACATAGAGTAGTACTGGGGGTTTTTTTGTCCTACCGGTATGATTTTCTTATGTGTAAAGAGAATCTGAAGGGAAATTCCATATGAATTTTTGTTGCCAAACTTCTTATCTGCTAGTATCTCATAAACTACAGAAATCCTAAAACATGCTGTGCTTCAAAGAAATGGCAAGAAAATTATTAAATCAAATTTTTTAAAAATTGAAAACTGAAGGATATGAGAAACAAAATCACGTGGCATTGCACCATTTGTCTCTTGTTCACAGCCAAGCAATCAAACCAAACTGGGGATATTGGGTCCAGATTTGACCTATCTCAGCGGTAAATCCAAACCAGATCCAAACTAAAAGCAAAAAAGGGTGACAGAGTACAGAACTGTGGCTGCCAATGGATTTGTCCATGGTGTTACCCCACCCTCTCAGACAGAAGTGAGACCCTTTTGTTGCCAGAAACAGCAACTGCCAAGCCAACAAGGATAATGTACTGCAATTTACAGAGAAGAGGATGGCTGTTGCCTGTTGTATGCTGAGATATCAGATACTACACAACCAGAGAGAGAACGCCTGTGCAAAGTGGTTAAGGATGCTCAGAGCTATCTGGGAAAAGAGCTGGGTGTTATTAGAATATATTTCTTTTTTGCTTCAACATTATGTCTTTGCACACTCATGACTACCTATTGATTCTTGGAGTAAAGTTTTCAATACTATAGCCCCATGCTCTCTGTAAACACTAAAACTGCACATCCAAATATTCTGGCTAAAAGGAGCCACTAAACTGCTATCACGAGAGCAGTTTATCCAGAAACTTCAGCCGGTACAGACATCTACCATCTGGCTGGTAAATACAGGGCTCTACATGTCAACTGTCAGCATGAAAATCTCTGAAACAATTGAAGGTAACTGTGTTCACACTAACATCCAAGAAGTTTCTGAGTTACCAGGATTTCTATTTAAGGATTCATTGAGTACTATATAGCCTTCCCAAATATCCAGAAAAAAAACAATAAAGAACAAAGTAGGTTGCTCTCTTGTGTGCTTTTTACATTGTAACCACATCCTTTGGCATTTATGAGCAACAGTATTATGCTCCATTTTGTTTTCATATAGCTCTTCCAAAGTGCTGGGTATTACATTTTTTTTATTCAGATAAATCTCACTTCAGAGTTCAGTTATTCAATTTAATCATACACTGAAGGAGAAGGTTAATCCATTGTATGGGGGTGCAAGCAGCTGTTGAACGAAGCCTCCAATAACTACCTTTTATGAAGGGATATAAATAAACAGAGTGGCTTCTATTTATAAACTTCTAGTTCTGAGCCAATGTTCCTTTCAATTCCGCTGCCAGGCTCAGAGAGGAGACACAAGAATTGAACTGACAAGAGACAAAAGTTGACCTTCAGCGGCTTGGGGGAAGTTGGGATGCAGGACTGAATTTGAATGCCAGAGCTTTGGGGATTGTTTTTATCTGACTCACATCTTGAGATCACTTCTCAGAATAACAAAGATCTTCAGGTAACAACCCACAATAGAGCTATGGATTTTTGAATACTAACAGAAATCTCTGAATATCCACCCACATTTATGCCAAAGGATGGCAACCACATGATGATTCTGCAAATAGGGTTTTTTTCTGAAATCCAACTTTGAGACAATATTTCTCCATGCAACTGCATTGATTTCAGTGTAAACTGGGATATTAAGTCAAAACAGAGACCATCAGAATCAGTTCTACAACACGTTCTTGATTTCTTGACACTGCATATTTTAAAAAATATTCCTTTTTCTGAAGTCCATTCCTCATGTCAAGGAAAAAAAAAATCAAGGGAAAAAAAACACCCCTCCCAAAACCATAAACCATACATCAACAACAGTCACAGACTAAGAAAATCATTATATTCTAAAGAAACATCTATATTTACGTAAAATTTACTATGCTCCATGTGAGGTATGCTATAAACACCAGGTTGTGTACCCTTACTACAGAAACAGAGGACAGATAAAGTACACAATTCATGGATCATAAAGTAACTTAAAAAAGACAGCCTAGACTAGACAGAAGGGAAAAAATGCCACCCTGTCTATCATTAAAATATTTATGCAAGAACGGCAGGCTGTAGGACTTTTTTTTTCAATTCTGTGAAAAATATGAACTAAGCTCTAATAAGAAGCAGATAACCTGACTATCACAAGCCTGAATGTCTGAAGAAACAGACTCTCTTGATACTTTTCTCTATTATTATTAAACTGCAGTGTTCTGAACAGCTGATGTTTTTTGAATCCAAAAGTCAGACACGTCAGCAGATGAACTAGAGTACACCCAGTTATGTCAGTATTTTGCATGGCCTTTATCATTGGGCGTGAACAGTAACTTCCAGGCGTGTGAAACTCAGAATTAGATGTAGTTCTCAGACAATCATAGTAACAAAAATTCCTCATACTTAAAAAGCAACTTATACATGGGAAAGTATTGCCTTTTCTTTCTGTTTTTGTTTGTTTGTTTGTTTAAGGAAATACTGTGTATAAAATCAGTCATCTTTGAAAAAAAATTGTTTTGATGCTCCCTTGCTAAAACCAGAATTGTTTTACCATGTTGCTTATTGTGTGTTCAGGGAAATTTTGCATAATAAAGTTCTCTTGGTTTTCCTTTGAAATTTCCTTTGAATTCTGAAGACAAGCTACAGTCTAATAAAAAACATTTTCAAATTATAAATTTCTGTGATTATTCATGCTTTTAGTAGAAATAATTATAAATTTTGAATAACAGATAGCCATGTTTCAAGATTATTATTTCATTTTCAGAAAATTAGTATGCAAGGGAGAAGATTTATATGTTTAAGTAGGAATAGGCTCTGTAGTATGCACACAACTCATCTAGGCTGTCCTTGTGCAACCTTAGATATTCTCAAGGATTTGAATTACAATCTGTGTCAATGATTCCCAGATTTCTTTCCTCCTCACTCACTTCCCTTTTGTTCACACTTGTAATTCAAACTGCTTCTACAGAATCCTCTCCAGATGTCATCTTGCCAAATGAAAATCAATGTGTCAAAACCATCTCTTCTCTCCTCCCAGCTCCTTCCCTCCTGTTTTGCTGTAACTGTCAACAATTCCACCATCCCCCTATTCCACAAGCCTTTTAATACTGGTATCATTTTCAGCTCTTCTCCACTTGCAAAGCTACACACACCCAAGCACATGCTTAATGTTAACCCTACTGCCTGTCCTAAAATCTCTCAGCAGTAAAGTTTCAAAATAGACATCAAATAAACATCAAGTGCCACAGACTGTCTGAATGAAAGGAGAATTTACCAGCCACAGAAAGCATTACCTAAATCTGACAGATGAGAAAATGAAAATCCTTAGTCCTGCAAAACAGGTTGTATTTGCTTGCTCATATCAATTATTAATCTTCTTGTTTTCTACACACAGAATAGACAAATGGGAATGATACACAATGCAAAATAATCATTAGCAAGACAACAATAATTTGGCACTTACTAAAACAGAATATGCCATCTGTCTTAAGCAAGCCTGCCTCCTGTGAAAGTCTTAACACAATATCTTACACAACTCATATATCAAAATTTGAAGACAGTCATGTCTTTATGATAGAACATGTAACTAAACTAGCCCCCATTACTGGACTTGTTTAGTCATTTACTCATCTTGGTTCTCTTTACTATTCACACAACTTTACTTGGCACATGGGCACAAGCTCTTTGATTACAAACTTGAGATTTAACCTTGGAACATAGTTAAGATGAAAGTCTTTCAGATGGGATTTCAACGTCATTTTATCTTTTGAATAAGAGAAAAAAAAACCCACAACAGAAACGCAATGGTATTTTTACTTCATTTTAGAGTACTTCAGTAGCATCTTCTTGAAGCAAATATTTTCCTAGGCAAGAATAACATGCACTTGAACATAGGGCTAAAATGTTACATTGTATGCAGCACAAAAAATCTTTTTTGCTTCCTTTGGTCCATCTTAATTCAACACAAACATGGGAAAGACACTTCCCCCTGTTGAGGCGAAGAGATCCATTGTGATCTTTATGATTTAAGAAATTCTCCAAAACAAGAAAGTGTAATGTATATTGTGCATTATGAAATGTTAAAGTTGAAAGAGCCTATCCTAGTTTTCACATACAGGTAACATTTTCAAATACAAGAGACGATCTTCTATGTATGTTTCAAATTTTACAAAAACCTATTGCCTCAAGCATCTTATGCAAGCTGCCTGAAATAAGATGATCAAGCCTTAAAACTTAGTAAAATTTTCACTCTTTAAAGTCAGGATTTGCTCTCATCTTCCAATCTGGGAGCTGTATTTTTTCATGCAGCTGGACTGCATGGAGCACTGCACTTCAGAACCATAGCATGAAACAGAGAGGGGTTTAATGAAATTAAACAAAAAAGTGCCAAGAAATTCAAACCCACTCTTTACAAAACTGATAAAGACAAAGAAAGTAAATAAACCCCCCAGAAATTGACAGCTCATTTTATTTCAGATAAGCACGATCAAGCTATACCAAATTTCTTTGTTATTTTTATATAGAGCTATATGTTATTCAGTGACTGTCAAGAAAGCTGAGATATGTTACAGATATTTAACACTTATCTAGTATCAATGGGAAAAATCTTGCCTAATCTCAGTATTTCTCAACCATTAAGCAACATAATTCCCTCAGCACTGATTACAAAAAAAAAAAATAATCCATGAAAATATTTTCAACTTACAGGATATGATCACTCCTGAATGGTGCACTTGACTGATGATTTTTGACTGAGAAAATAGTTTCCAGAAGGAGATGATTCATGTAAACCCAAAATTTCATGGAATATAGCACAGG
This sequence comes from Toxostoma redivivum, assembly GCA_013397375.1. NCBI lineage: Eukaryota > Metazoa > Chordata > Aves > Passeriformes > Mimidae > Toxostoma > Toxostoma redivivum. The sequence continues at coordinate 1,105,641 of VXBI01009545.1, forward strand.
GATTTTTGGGGGGGGGGGG